>JBAMBO010001295.1:0-552740 GCA_037044535.1 Lordiphosa magnipectinata
GCTCGCCACTTGAATAGTACACCTCTAAAGTCGATTTTCTATAGTTAATTGCTGCTAAACCAAGCCATCTAGGAAAATAATTTTTGTTTTCTTATAAAGTTTATTTAAATGTTGTAATAAGATGAAAATAACAAAATTATTCAAAAGTTGTAAGTATACAAAAAACATTGTTAACCAATAAGTAACAAATTTTGGAGTCTTCATTTTGCACCACTTGAATAGGACACTTTATCTAAAAACCATTTAAGAATATTTCAATCCTTTTCAAATAACAATATTACTTAAATAAGAAATTACTAACATGTTTTTAAACCAAAAAAAGTTTTTAATAGTGTGTTGAGCCTCCTTTTTTCTCCAAAACCTCAGACATTAAGTCTGGAAGGGATGCATACAATTTTCCCAAATAATTCAACGATATCGAGCCCCATGCTAATTTGATAGCTGGAATTAGTTCGGGGACGCTCGAATATTGCCGACCTGATCCATAATACTTCCACGTGCCATCCCCACACATTCTCAATGATATTCAAGTCCAGTGAATAGGGTGGTGAGTTTAATAACTCCACGTTTTGGCTCGTTATATACGATTTAACAACCCGGGCCGTATGTATAGGGGCATTATCATGTTGATAAATCCATTTTAGATTTGCAAAAAGAGTTTGGAAGTGTGGAAGGCCTCTTTCAATATACCATTATAACACAACGCATTCATGGTGGTTGGAATAAATTTAAGCTCACAGGTGCCATAATAGAGAAATGGCCCCCCATACCATAATACCTCCAGCATCCAGCACTGCTGTGCAACTTATCAAGATGGTGTGGTTCTTTTCGAAGATCATGAAAATAGTAGCTGTAATGTTTTTACCATAATTAGCCTCATTATTTCAAAAATTTGTTATGGCGTGACGGCTCCTGTCGACTTTTTTTGCTATTTTGGCAATAGAAAGGCCAGAATCCTTGTAAGCTTGGATTTTTCCTTTCTCCGTCTCAGATAATGAAGTGCCACGCCCCATTTTAATTTTTTTGAATTTTATATACACTTCAATTAAAGCAAAAAGTTTAAGTAAACCAAAATTTGTGTGCACGTGTCAACGATACCGACCAAATAAAATGCATGTTCTATTCAAGTGGCGGAATGCTCACATAAAGTGCAAACAACTTTATAACGGTTCTATTCCAAAACTTGGAATATACCAGAAAGAGCGAAGAATGCTTGCACAAAGATAATATGCAAAAAATACCGTTATTCTACCATTTCGTTTTCGAGTTACGAGCAGTTTTAAAGAGAGCATACAGAGTGTCCTATTCAAGTGGCGAGCAGTGTACATACATACATGTCCATATTTTGCATTTACATTTGTATGTACGCATGTTTGCATATGCATGTGTGTGCTTCTGTACAGTTTGACGTTCAAGGGCAGAACAAAAAAAACGCATCGCTGACACAAAATATGTATACATACAAATGTACATATTTAAACACTCACTTCTACTGCGTAGAGAGCTCAAAGTGAAAAAAACACGCACAATATGTATGTATGAGTGTGTGTAATATAATCGTACATACTATTAGCGACTGAATAAAGGCAATAGCCTTTTTACAATTTATTAATTTGCAAGTACAACAAAAGTACAACAAAACACACACATGCAATTCACTTTTTATTCACTTTTACCGTTTACATTTTTTTTTTTATGCACCGCACTTTGTTTTAATTACCTTTCCCACGCGCCAGCACAGATCGAATGACGAAATTCGCAAGAAGAAACTGAAAGTTCGCTCTAGTCCCGACGCCAACTTCGAAACGTTCAAAAAGAAAAAAATGACCGGCACTCGTTTTCGCGCTTGCGGCAGCAGAGCAATGAGCACTGTTTTTGCTTTTTTCGATATAGACTATTGCTGTCTCTTTGATTTGAGAAACTCTGTGTGTCTCTTTCTACTTTCAGAATTTCGATGTCTATTTTGATCTGAAATCATATTACTAGGTCATTTTTCACATCACTTACATCATTTCACATTTCAATAAAATTTTTTTTAGTATCAATGTGGTATTACAGGTTCATATTGATATTAAATAGTTTCACTTTGATATGCAAATATTGATACTACCGACATTATATTGAAATACCTGATCTTATTTTTTTCTGTGTAGAAATATTCATTTCCGACCCCATAAACTATGTATATATATTCTTGATCAAGGCGACGAGCTGAGTCGATTGAGCTTTTTCCGTCCGTCTGTCTGTCTGTCCGTCTGTCTGTCCGTCTGTTTCTACGCAAACTACTCTCTCAGTTTTAAAGCTATCGAACTGAAATTTTGCACAGAGTCTTCTATTTACTGCACGCTGCTAATATGACGGAACCGACCGAATCGGATGACTATATCTCATAGCTACCATAGGACCGATCGGTCGGAAAATTGTTCTTAGTAAGAAATTTTTTTTGTTTTTAATTTTAGCGTCATTAAACTCACTGATTACTAATTGTATACGCTTTCAAATATATTCGCAAAATTTGGTAAAAATCGGATGACTTATCTTAAGGCTGCCATAGGAACGATCAGTCGGAAAATGAGTCTTAGTGAAAAAAACTTTTTTGTTTTCAATTTTATCTTTCTTAAACTCGGCGATTGTTAATTTTATGTTTTCAAAAATATTCGCGAAATTTGGTCGAAATCAGTTGTTTATCTGTCGGAAAATGGGTTTTAGTTGCAAAAATTTTTGATTTTTATTTAAGCGTTCTTAAACTGTGACGTTTCAAAAACAGCATTTGCAAAGGTATAAAGAACTCGGAACAGACGAAGTAAGCTTGGCTTTCTCGTTTTTTTTTTGTCTTGGTCAATGCTTAAATCGAAAACTATGTTTGTTTTGCATGCAGTTTTACTGCACGCCACATGTAGCTTCTTGTATTCTACATTTAGCGTGTGCAATCAAGTAATGGTCCCACTGACTTTGAAATTTTATGTACATAACCTTCTACATAATAGCTACCATCCCAGATTCGAAATATTCAAAAATCTTTTGGGGCGGTTTAACTAGGCTAATTCAGCAATTTTGAAATTTTTTTTATTAATTTTGTGTTTGTGGCATCGTAGGCAGCTTTGCTTTTAAGCTCAAACGAAATAAAATTGAATATGCTTTTGGGTATACTAAAATTTCTCATTCGGAGTCGGTGCTCCGAGTGGAGCACATCTACAATTTTATTTCGGTCTAAAAATTTAAAATTAAAAGTGAAAAAGTGAAACATTCTTAGGGACACATTCTGTAAGGAGCCAGTAAGTCTGCAAGTGAGAGTCAAAGGGATGAGGCCGTGTCAATTCCGGGGGAATTGCCACTTGGCCTCCTCCCTCTTATTGGTCACCAGGGCTTTTGGAGAGGAGCTGCTGCTGTGCATTTGCAATGCTTGGACTTCAGCTGGGTGAGTTTCAACTTTCGCTAGTGGAACTTCTTAGACTTATTAGATTCTTTCAGTAGGTTCGCCTGCGCTCCTCAACCAGCCGTTGGGCATTAAGAGTCCTTGCTGTTAATGGAACGCAACCGCTCGTTCAACTGGCCACGGTTCGCCTCTGGTTGCACAATTTTGGCCCCGAATGTGCTTAGTGACATCATTCTCCTCGTCCCAATCCAAATGCTGAGATATTGCGACATATGATACAGGTGGAGCTTCTGCTTTAGGCTAAGCTGCCAATTGATGCTCCTCGCCGTCAACAGCTTGTTGGTATGCTCCTCGGAGGCTGGCTGGTGTATGGTTTCATGGACACGGGATCAACTGGCTGGGACTGATCTTTCCACTTGCCCTGCTACAGTGTTCGCTTCTGATGGGAGTTCTTCCAGGTGCTCCATTTTCCTCAAATTTTGCTTTGATCTGCTGTTGTATCAGCTTCTGCCAAATTTGTAGCCATTCTAGAGGGCCTGCGTTAGAGAGCCACTTATACCACTGGAACTTACACCGCCGAGAGCCCAAATTTTGATACGCTACCTTCGGATGATATGCTTCGACTGCATATATATCAAGTTGTCACCTTATAGTCGTCGAGCCAGGCGCAGGGCTAACTCATTGATGCGATTCTTACTGGCATATGAATAGGTGAAGCGTTCGGAACCAACCAGATTCAACTTGGAGGTAATTACAAATTTTCCCCAAAAAATGAATTTTCAATTAATTTTTTCCAATTTTCCCAGTTTTCCTTACAGTTTGGAACCTTTTAACCACTTGTGACCATTACCATATGGGTGAAAGTTCTATGCGATTGCTAAGAGGTCTCTTTCATGGCCATTAAAGACGCTGCAGCAACCCGCTGAACTGCTAATTCAATACTCAATCACTTCCACTGCCTACTGGACCACCAAATGCAGCAGCTTCGGCATCACCTTGCCGCGTCACGTATTCTCATCTGTGTCCATGACGCTGTATTACCTTGGATTGGTTAAGAGCAGATTACATGACGAGGTCCCGGTACAGTTGCTGCTCGTTCAATTTGAAGATTTCTTGGATTGCCCTACATGCTCATCCAAGACATCCTTAGAAGCAATGGCCTTGGCAATTCACCCATACTCTAGACATTCTCAGCCAGTTGCGAGCGAGTCATCTATAACGTCATGCTCCTTAACTGCTGCTCTTTCAATTTGATGATGTTGCCCAGAACCAGGAACCTTTGGTTGATATTCACGACCTCCTTGAAGCGGTCCGTAGGAGTCCACCAGGCTTAAAAGTGAAACAGCAGCTGAAGATCATGTTGGTCATTAATCAATGTAGAATTCAGCCAGGATTAGACATACTCACCAAGCAATAGCAGCAGGCCGAAAATACGTAGTTGAGTGCTCAAAAGGGCTGACCTCTAGCAGAAAATGGAGCACTGACCGAGAGTGTTCAGAGTATGGGTGAATTGCCATGGGCATGACCTCTAGTGTCTTGGATGAGCATGTGGGTGTCCAAGAAATCATCAAATTGAAAGAGCAGCAGTTAAGGAGCATGACGTTATAGATGACTCGCTCGCAACTGGCTGAGAATGTCTAGAGTATGGGTGAATTGCCAAGGCCATTGCTTCTAAGGATGTCTTGGATGAGCATGTAGGGCAATCCAAGAAATCTTCAAATTGAACGAGCAGCAACTGTACCAGGACCTCGTCATGTAATCTGCTCTTAACCAATCCAAGGTAATACAGCGTCATGGACACAGATGAGAATACGTGACGCGGCAAGGTGATGCCGAAGCTGCTGCATTTGGTGGTCCAGTAGGCAGTGGAAGTGATTGAGTATTGAATTAGCAGTTCAGCGGGTTGCTGCAGCGTCTTTAATGGCCATGAAAGAGACCTCTTAGCAATCGCATAGAACTTTCACCCATATGGTAATGGTCACAAGTGGTTAAAAGGTTCCAAACTGTAAGGAAAACTGGGAAAATTGGAAAAAATTAATTGAAAATTCATTTTTTGGGGAAAATTTGTAATTACCTCCAAGTTGAATCTGGTTGGTTCCGAACGCTTCACCTATTCATATGCCAGTAAGAATCGCATCAATGAGTTAGCCCTGCGCCTGGCTCGACGACTATAAGGTGACAACTTGATATATATGCAGTCGAAGCATATCATCCGAAGGTAGCGTATCAAAATTTGGGCTCTCGGCGGTGTAAGTTCCAGTGGTATAAGTGGCTCTCTAACGCAGGCCCTCTAGAATGGCTACAAATTTGGCAGAAGCTGATACAACAGCAGATCAAAGCAAAATTTGAGGAAAATGGAGCACCTGGAAGAACTCCCATCAGAAGCGAACACTGTAGCAGGGCAAGTGGAAAGATCAGTCCCAGCCAGTTGATCCCGTGTCCATGAAACCATACACCAGCCAGCCTCCGAGGAGCATACCAACAAGCTGTTGACGGCGAGGAGCATCAATTGGCAGCTTAGCCTAAAGCAGAAGCTCCACCTGTATCATATGTCGCAATATCTCAGCATTTGGATTGGGACGAGGAGAATGATGTCACTAAGCACATTCGGGGCCAAAATTGTGCAACCAGAGGCGAACCGTGGCCAGTTGAACGAGCGGTTGCGTTCCATTAACAGCAAGGACTCTTAATGCCCAACGGCTGGTTGAGGAGCGCAGGCGAACCTACTGAAAGAATCTAATAAGTCTAAGAAGTTCCACTAGCGAAAGTTGAAACTCACCCAGCTGAAGTCCAAGCATTGCAAATGCACAGCAGCAGCTCCTCTCCAAAAGCCCTGGTGACCAATAAGAGGGAGGAGGCCAAGTGGCAATTCCCCCGGAATTGACACGGCCTCATCCCTTTGACTCTCACTTGCAGACTTACTGGCTCCTTACAGAATGTGTCCCTAAGAATGTTTCACTTTTTCACTTTTAATTTTAAATTTTTAGACCGAAATAAAATTGTAGATGTGCTCCACTCGGAGCACCGACTCCGAATGAGAAATTTTAGTATACCCAAAAGCATATTCAATTTTATTTCGTTTGAGCTTAAAAGCAAAGCTGCCTACGATGCCACAAACACAAAATTAATAAAAAAAATTTCAAAATTGCTGAATTAGCCTAGTTAAACCGCCCCAAAAGATTTTTGAATATTTCGAATCTGGGATGGTAGCTATTATGTAGAAGGTTATGTACATAAAATTTCAAAGTCAGTGGGACCATTACTTGATTGCACACGCTAAATGTAGAATACAAGAAGCTACATGTGGCGTGCAGTAAAACTGCATGCAAAACAAACATAGTTTTCGATTTAAGCATTGACCAAGACAAAAAAAAAACGAGAAAGCCAAGCTTACTTCGTCTGTTCCGAGTTCTTTATACCTTTGCAAATGCAAACGTCACAGTTTATGAACGCTTAAATAAAAATCAAAAATTTTTGCAACTAAAACCCATTTTCCGACAGATAAACAACTGATTTCGACCAAATTTCGCGAATATTTTTGAAAACATAAAATTAACAATCGCCGAGTTTAAGAAAGATAAAATTGAAAACAAAAAAGTTTTTTTCACTAAGACTCATTTTCCGACTGATCGTTCCTATGGCAGCCTTAAGATAAGTCATCCGATTTTTACCAAATTTTGCGAATATATTTGAAAGCGTATACAATTAGTAATCAGTGAGTTTAATGACGCTAAAATTAAAAACAAAAAAAATTTCTTACTAAGAACAATTTTCCGACCGATCGGTCCTATGGTAGCTATGAGATATAGTCATCCGATTCGGTCGGTTCCGTCATATTAGCAGCGTGCAGTAAATAGAAGACTCTGTGCAAAATTTCAGTTCGATAGCTTTAAAACTGAGAGAATAGTTTGCGTAGAAACAGACGGACAGACAGACAGACAGACAGACAGACGGACGGAAAAAGCTCAATCGACTCAGCTCGTCGCCTTGATCAAGAATATATATACATAGTTTATGGGGTCGGAAATGAATATTTCTACACAGAAAAAAATAAGATCAGGTATTTCAATATAATGTCAGTAATATCAATATTTGCATATCAAAGTGAAACTATTTAATATCAATATGAACCTGTAATACCACATTGATACTAAAAAAAATTTTATTGAAATGTGAAATGATGTAAGTGATGTGAAAAATGACCTAGTAATATGATTTCAGATCAAAATAGACATCGAAATTCTGAAAGTAGAAAGAGACACACAGAGTTTCTCAAATCAAAGAGACAGCAATAGTCTATATCGAAAAAAGCAAAAACAGTGCTCATTGCTCTGCTGCCGCAAGCGCGAAAACGAGTGCCGGTCATTTTTTTCTTTTTGAACGTTTCGAAGTTGGCGTCGGGACTAGAGCGAACTTTCAGTTTCTTCTTGCGAATTTCGTCATTCGATCTGTGCTGGCGCGTGGGAAAGGTAATTAAAACAAAGTGCGGTGCATAAAAAAAAAAATGTAAACGGTAAAAGTGAATAAAAAGTGAATTGCATGTGTGTGTTTTGTTGTACTTTTGTTGTACTTGCAAATTAATAAATTGTAAAAAGGCTATTGCCTTTATTCAGTCGCTAATAGTATGTACGATTATATTACACACACTCATACATACATATTGTGCGTGTTTTTTTCACTTTGAGCTCTCTACGCAGTAGAAGTGAGTGTTTAAATATGTACATTTGTATGTATACATATTTTGTGTCAGCGATGCGTTTTTTTTGTTCTGCCCTTGAACGTCAAACTGTACAGAAGCACACACATGCATATGCAAACATGCGTACATACAAATGTAAATGCAAAATATGCATGTATGTATGTACACTGCTCGCCACTTGAATAGGACACTCTGTATGCTCTCTTTAAAACTGCTCGTAACTCGAAAACGAAATGGTAGAATAACGGTATTTTTTGCATATTATCTTTGTGCAAGCATTCTTCGCTCTTTCTGGTATATTCCAAGTTTTGGAATAGAACCGTTATAAAGTTGTTTGCACTTTATGTGAGCATTCCGCCACTTGAATAGAACATGCATTTTATTTGGTCGGTATCGTTGACACGTGCACACAAATTTTGGTTTACTTAAACTTTTTGCTTTAATTGAAGTGTATATAAAATTCAAAAAAATTAAAATGGGGCGTGGCACTTCATTATCTGAGTCGGAGAAAGGAAAAATCCAAGCTTACAAGGATTCTGGCCTTTCTATTGCCAAAATCGCAAAAAAAAGTCGACAGGAGCCGTCACGCCATAACAAATTTTTGAAATAATGAGGCTAATTATGGTAAAAACATGAAGGGCCGCACCCACCGTGTGCTTACCATCGCGGACAAGCGACTTATATTAAGAGAAGCTTCCAATTCGCACGACTCTTTGGCCAAGATAAGGGAAAAATGCAACGTTAAAGCAAGTTTGACAACCATGCGTCATGTTATTAATAATGCTACACACCTGAAGAGACTAAAAATCAAGAAGAAGCCATCTCTTAACTCGGCTCGGAAGTTACAACGCCTTGATTTCGCGCGCGCACATGTCACCTGGACTTCGGAGTGACAACGTGTTATCTTTTCAGACGAAAAAAAGTTTAATTTGGAGGGCCCCGATGGCTACAGCTACTATTTTCAACTATTTTCATGATCTTCGAAAAGAACCACACCATCTTGATAAGTTGCACAGCAGTGCTGGATGCTGGAGGTATTATGGTATGGGGGGCCATTTCCTATTATGGCACCTGTGAGCTTAAATTTATTCCAACCACCATGAATGCGTTGTGTTATAATGGTATATTGAAAGAGGCCTTCCACACTTCCAAACTCTTTTTGCAAATCTAAAATGGATTTATCAACATGATAATGCCCCTATACATACGGCCCGGGTTGTTAAATCGTATATAACGAGCCAAAACGTGGAGTTATTAAACTCACCACCCTATTCACTGGACTTGAATATCATTGAGAATGTGTGGGGATGGCTAACACGTGAAGTATATGGATCAGGTCAGCAATATTCGAGCGTTCCCGAACTAATTGCAGCTATCAAATTAGCATGGGGCTCGATATCGTTGAATTATTTGGAAAGGAAAATTGTATGCATCCCTTCCAGACCGAATGTGTGAGGTTTTGGAGAAAAAAGGAGGCTCAACACACTATTATTCGACTTTTTTTGGTTTAAAAACCTGTTAGTAATTTCTTATTTAAGTAATATTGTTATTTGAAAAGGATTGAAATATTCTTAAATGGTTTTTAGATAAAGTGTCCTCTATTCAAGTGGTGCAAAATGAAGACTCCAAAATTTGTTACTCATTGGTTAACAATGTTAACAATGTTTTTTGTATACTTACAACTTTTGAATAATTTTGTAATTTTCGTCTAATCACAACATTTAAATAAACTTTATAAGAAAACAAAAATTATTTTCCTAGATGGCTTGGTTTAGCAGCAATTAACTATAGAAAATCGACTTTAGAGGTGTACTATTCAAGTGGCGAGCAGTGTATATGTGTGCTGTTTGACGTTCAAGGGCAGAACAAAAAAGCGCATGCTCAGCCTTTGCTTTCGGTAGATTTCGCACACATGCACAAAAAAACTTATGCGAGCTTAAATATATTAATTTTGTTTTTATTAATTTCTTATAATTTTACAGTTTAAAATGGAAGATATAAAACTCGTTGTGCTGCTAGAAAAACTTGACATTGACAATTTGGTGTACGAAAAGTTAATTGGTAAGTTTTGTTTTGAAATAATTATTCTTCTCAATATATTAATTTTACAATTTTTCTAGAGTGTCGATTTAACTTCGACCGCCGTAATTACATTTCTTCCAGCGACAAAGAGCAGATTTTTCCAGAAAGATAATTGTCTGAATAATTGTATAATGTATTATAAAAATATTGCTTTGATATTATAAAAATAAAGCATTGGTACTAAAATAATACCCTCTTGATATTTTAAAAATATTTCTTTGATATTAAAACCATGTCCTACAGGTATTTTGAAAATATAGCTTTGCTACTATAATAACACTGTGATAGTTTAAAAAACAAAAAAAAAAGACATGACCGGACTCAACGGTTTTCCCTATTTCGGGTCCCAGGAATCGAACTGCATCATTACTTTTTTGAGTTATCACGAGGCCTTCATACGATTTTTTTTTTTAAGTTTTTTATCAACTTTGCCATTTTTAAGGGAATAAAACATTTTTTGACAGTGTCTAACTTGAACAGTGTTAGTTTTTTTGGTTATCTTTCTTCAGCAAAGTTTCTTGGAATGTTCCAGGCTAAAAGTTTTGGGAACACTTCAATCCCCGATATTGGGGTTTTGGGGAGTCTTTCGAGCCGATATGACGGAAAATCGAATATAAACCTCCTTTTTTGTTCGATTTTTCGCTCATGTTTCTCCAGTATTCAATTTTTCGTATCCAATGCTTATACACAAATGTAGATCTTATAAAGCCATGTAGCTTTCCCAAGGAAATCATGATAATAAAGTCTACCATTAAAAAAATATACTGGTAACAAAAATTAATATTTTTATATTTTTCAAAACATTTTTATAGTAACTATATTTGTGTTTATATATGTAACGTGTGTATGTAGTGTGTATTATTAATGTATGTTACGCATTTATGTACGATATTTTATTTATTGTTCATAACATTCGATCATCAAATTCCAACATAAGTCAGCAAGCAACGAGTCAAGCTTTTTATCACTGTACCAATGTTCTAGGGGAGCAGCAATCTGATGAAATCTTTGTATATGCTCATCTGACTCTGTAGGAACTTGCTGCCCAAAATGGTCCTGATGATGATGAAGAAAATGTATTTTCTAAGACATATGTACACCTATATCATTAAAAGATGCTAGCATATTGTCAACATAAGTCTGCCAATCTTCTGACCGATGCACTCCCAAACAGTTGTTAATGACTGCCTTTGCAGAATCCCAAGCAATTCTTTCTCTTGTTTTTAATATGGAAACAAATTCAATGTTTTTCATCAGCTTTCTAATATCCGGACCGTTGGGAACACCTGAAACGAACATTATATTAACCAAGTCTTATTAACACCTGAAAAGAAAAGACTGAGAAAAATACCTTCTTTTATCTTCGCCACGCTTAATTTTGGAAATATCTTTGTTAAGCATTTAAATGCTTCGCCATCTCGACTAATTGGTTTGATGAAGTTTTTAGCAATGCCCAATTTGATAAGAAGGGGCGGTAACCAAATTTTGTCGACAGGAATAAGTGGAATATGAATTGCGTTTGCAATATTTAGATTGAATTCAGACCGAAGCATCCAATCTCGCTTTTGATACTGGTTTCCACTGTATCGGGTGTCCCAATGACATATAAAGCACATATTTTTGGTATATCCCGTCTGTAAGCCAGTAAGCAATGCAATTACTTTTAAGTCCGCACATATTTTCCACTGATGCTGCATGTACTGCACGCTATCCAAAATTTATTTCATAGATTCATACGATTCCTTTGTGTGGGTACTTAGGGCGATTGGAACCGGATTTTTCGAGTTGTCGATATACAGCAATACTGCCTTCAAACTATTCTTTGAAGAGTCAATAAACAACCGCCATTCTCCGATTTGTATTCGCAGTTTATGTATTGCATTAAGCCAGGGATATTTTTACAATATGAAGAAGTATTATCGCCATTCACTTCGAAAAAGTCTAGTAGTTCCTCCTGTCTTTTACGGTATCCATAAACTTTAACGTCTTTTGACAAAATGTTCACCGATCGAAGATGATGTGCCAAAATGATCGATTGCCTTTGCGACAATTTAAGCTGTCGTACTATCGTATTCGTAATCGAGTTTGAGATATCTCTATGTGGTGACAAGAATTTTCAGTTTCAGATGGCTCATAAATCGAGACGAAACTTTCAGGATCGGTAACAAATATTGGTGGAATATATCTCTCCGTTGGACTTGGACATCTTGGAATCGGAATATTGTCTGAGTCCGGTAGCTGAGCAGATTGAACACTTTTGTAGACTGTGCTGATATTGTCCAATTTGGCAAATGTGTTCGCGCATGCGTAGCAGTTACCAGAACTATGGCCTTGTGGGTCTATCCAAACCATTGCGATGCCAAAACCCTTCTGAATGCACAGTCCTTTATTCCAATTAATTAAATTGTTTTTGCGTTGTGTGCAAATATTATGCGGAGCCCAATTCCTGTCTCTAATTACTGGCAAATTAAAATATTCCTCGTTAATAGCGGCAGTTCCAGGTGATATTTTTCGTCTACTCCGTCGGCTCGTAAATTTGCCACACACGTAGCAAAATAATGTCAAACCGATTAGACATTCATTCATTTTAATTTTTTTGTTTTTTAAAGCACTGAAATCAATATTTACCAATTCAAACTTATTACTCCAACATATGCTCAAATGTAAAAATAATGAATCTTCAGCAAGATGTTATCAAATTAGCGGTAGTTCTTAATTAATTAATTTTTGTTACCAGTATATTTTTTTAATGGTAGACTTTATCATCATGATTTCTTTGGGAAAGCTACATGGCTTTATAAGATCTACATTTGTGTATAAGCATTGGATACGAAAAATTGAATACTGGAGAAACATGAGCGAAAAATCGAATAAAAAAGGAGGTTTGTATTCGATTTTCCGTCATATCGGCTCGAAAGACTCCCCAAAACCCCAATATCGGGGATTGAAGTGTTCCCAAAACTTTTAGCCTGGAACATTCCAAGAAACTTTGCTGAAGAAAGATAACCAAAACAAGAAAGAAAGTCGGTCAAGCCCGACTATAACATACTCTGTACCCTTAACGTCGCAGCTCGCATTTGCTCACGAGTTATACGCGCTCATCTCTAAGTTTCACTCTCTCTCTCTCTCTCTCCTCTCATTAAGATTGCCGTTCAATAGAATGCTGTGGTGATGGGTGGGGGGTGTTTACTGGCCGTTTTTTGCTCATAACTTGAGTATCGTTCATCCGATCTTTATCATTCCTTCAGCAAATCGATAAATAATTTTGTTTTCAAGGTATCTCTAGAAGGTACGAACGATCTATCTTCAAAACTGTAGGAGATATGACGTTTTTTCCAAATTGCGGGGGCGGGAGGGGGCGTGGCAAAAATTGAAAATAAACTTGATCTGCCTGCAAGTATAACAAATATATGTCCCATACATGTCAAACCTCTATCTCTTACCATCTCTGAGATCTCTTCGTTCATACGGACGGACAGACGGACGGACGGACGGACGGACGGACGGACAGACGGACATGGCTATATCGAATCGGCTGTTGATGCTGATCAAGAATATATATACTTTATAGGGTCGGAAACGATTCCTTCTCCCTGTTACATACTTTTGCACAAACTTAATATACTCTATGTACCTTCGGTACAGAGTATAAAAACTAACACTGTTCAAGTTAGACACTGTCAAAAAATGTTTTATTCCCTTAAAAATGGCAAAGTTGATAAAAAACTTAAAAAAAAAATCGTATGAAGGCCTCGTGATAACTCAAAAAAGTAATAATGCAGTTCGATTCCTGGGACCCGAAATAGGGGGAAACCGTTGAGTCAAGTCATGTCTTTTTTTTCGACTTGCACAGTGTAATATATCATTGATATTAACCAATATCAAATTGTTGATCTGAAAAAATATCACGTTGATGTGTTCGAAATGTCAAAGTGATATATTCCAACATATCATCTGGGTATTTTTCAGATGAAGGCCGATTTGAAACTACAAAATATCAGATTGATACTAAATATTGCGATCTTTTTTTTCTGTGTGCACACCGTTTAGGATCTTTTCGGTCTTTTCGGTTCTAAATATATGGGTTTACGAATACCAGTATACTAAAAATTACAAATATCGATTCCGGTACATTTGATAATTTAAAATAGGTCGTTAAAAAAGTGTCATGGAGTTCTTGTAAGATGCTTTTTAGGGATCAAAATGAGTTAAGTCATCGAGCTAAAGTCAATCTAAGACCTGTTTGATGCAATCCTTTTTCGGATTGAATGTAATTCGAGTATCGTGCTCAATTTAATCTCGGGTATTCTTGAACCAAGCCGACTTCGAGATCAAATCAAGTACGAATATGGGACTTCTTGATCAAATCAAGCTCGAATAACAAGTTAACCTCATTCCCGTGTGAGCTAAAGTTGGTATGAAGACAAGAATCAAATCAATCCATCTCGTTTAGGATTGATTTTAGCCCGGATATTTGGGATTTTCTTTTTCTGTACCATACACGTATTGCCAGCTTGTTGAAATTGTATTTTAATTTTTAAACTAAAAAAGGCATGAAAATGTTCATTTCTACCTTTAATATGTTTGTGGTTTTGTATGGTTTTGAATAGTAAACGAAAAAGCAATTTAAAATGTAACAAGCTCAAAATTCCATTACGCTTCTTATTTTTAGCATGACCAACTTTTGTGGCAATTGTTGGCCAACAAAATAACTTTGCTCCGCCCGAAGTTTGTATACCCTGCCCGGGATTTACCACTAATAACTGTTTGTTACAAACACATGCACTTAGCTGGAAATACCCCTTTGGCCCAGGGTATAATTAAAACAAAAAGCCCACCCGCTGTTCGCTGGGTCTGCACTGTGCTTGTTCTCAGTTTTCTGGTCAATTTATGCACTATGTACAGCTACAACATAAAACGGATGCAGTTTATAAAGTAGCAACAAATAATTGACCACACACACACCCACACACACCCATACACACACACATGCACCCTGCCCTGTTGAAAACTATGCTCTGAAAAGTATGCCACGGCAAAAAATATCCAAGCAGAAACTCAACACAAACGCGCTCAAGTGGCAATCATCAGCATCGTCATCATCATCATGACCACAATGATCATTCCTCCCTGCTGCACTTGGCAATTGTTGCCAGCGTATCAACTGCCCCAACCCCCAACCCCCAACCCGCACACCCACCCGCCACAGTTGCAGCCCGGACCAGTTGAGTGCTTAAAAATACATTGCACGTTCAAATTGAAGTGGAAATGCAACGAAATGCATATAAAAAAGCCGTGTGAACACGTAAAAACGGAGGGGGAAATAAAATCAAGTGAAATCTTAATAGTTGCCAATAACGTTTCCACCTGGATATCTCCAAAAGTACCATAACTAATTGAGTGCCAGAAATTATAAAGCAGAAATTAAGTAGGGGGAAAATGTTGGAAAATTGCAATCCAATCACACACACAAATGAAATTAATTTTCATACTGTTTCACGGAAAGCAAATTATATTTACTAAACACAACATGGCGCTGGCCGATTTTCAAAATTAAAGAAGCTGGAATTTCACAAATCTAACAGCCAAGATACATATTTCTCTGTTAGAGATGGACACGTGAGATCAAACGATGAGAAAGTGATCGTCCGGCCGAGGTCTACAATTTTACTTTAAAAACTTGGACGCGTACGAAGTCGCTCGCAAATCCTGCTTGACGAACGCAACACGCAACAATGTTGGTCTTTCCAAAGGTATACCTTCAACTTGTATTTACAAAGTGTTTAGTGGGATTTAAGTGTAAGCGACGGGTGTCAACTCCATATAAATTAAATAGAGGAAAGCTAACTTCGACTCGACCGAAGTACAACACCTTCTCTGCCACTGCCCTGCTTTAAGTAGAAGTAGACTTAGGACACTTGGTCAACCTCTCCTACTCAACCTCTCGGATACATCCGGGCTAGAGATCCCAGCTTTACTAAAAGGACCCTCTTCAGTCCTAAAAATCGACTCGACCGAAGTTTATATACCCTTTTAGCTTGTATAATTGATTAAATTAAGGTTTTAAACGATTTTCGTCAAACATTCTTAGCTGAGTTATTTTCCAAACTCAGCAATAGATGGCGCCGCTACTTTGAGCATTTGCCTGCCAGTTTATTATATGGTAGCCATACTATATATTCATCCGATTTTGACCAAACTTCACAAAATTGTGTGGAAATCGATAATATTCATCACTAAAAGGTATAAAGACGCTACCATTCAAAACAACAAAGTTTTTCTTACTAGAACTACTTTTCCGACCGATCGTACCTATGGCAGCTATATGCTATAGTCATCCGATTTGGATAAAAATTGACAGAATTGTGTGGTAGCATATAATACTGATCAGTAACAAGTTTGGTAGCGATAGCATTGAAAAACACAAAGGTTTTCCTACTAAGACTTTTTTTCAAACCTAACTTTTGTATGGCAGCTATACTATATAGATGTCCAATATTCATCAAACCTGGTGAAATTATGTAAAAGTATAGAAAACTAATAAATACAAGTTTTGGGGACTTTTGCGTTGAAAACAAAAAAGTTTTTCTCACTAAACCTACTTTTTTGACCGATCGTTCCTATGGCCGCTATACTCGTTAGTCAGCCGATTTGGATCAAACTTGGGAGAATTGTGTGAAAGCATATAATATTGACCAGTAACAAGTTTGGGAGCGATAGCATCAGAAACAAAAAAGTTTTTCTTACTAAGACTTTTTTTCAGAACTAGCTTTTGTATGGCAGCTATACTATATAGTTGTCCGATTTTAATGAAACTTGATGAAATTATGTAAAAGCATAAAAAAACTAATAAATACGAAGTTTGGGGACGTTCAAGTTCAAGACAAAAAAGTTTTTCTCACTAGAACTACTTTTTCGACCGATAGTTCCTATGGCAACTATATGCCATAGTCATCCGATCCGACCGGTTTCGATAAATCTTTATACCAAAAGACTTCGTGCAAAGTTTGGTTAAGATAGCTTTTAAACTGACGGAGGAGGTCGCATAGAAACAGACGGACGGACAGACGGACATGAGTATATCAACTCATATATATACTTTATGTGGTCGGAGATGTTTCCTTCTATGCGTTACAAACATCTGAACAATTTTAATATACCCTCTACAATGGTATAAAAAGAGTGTCGGAAAGCTTTCGTAAAATTCAGACAAACTAAAACTTCCTTTCCTAAACGTCTGGAAGCTTAAGGCGCCGCTAACTTGACAGACACGGGCGCTTACTTGACAGGCAGATGCAGCTGATTCAATTCCGGTGCTCATAAGCAGAAAATACTGTCGGAATTTCGGCGGCAAAAGTACGGCAAAAAACAATCGATTGGCCCATGACTTACATATATCCTCCAAATATCCCTGAATATATTATATATACAAAAAAAAAAAAAAAACAAGAAAGAAAGTCGGTCAAGCCAACGCTGGCCAGTGTGACAGAAATGCTGTTTGCTCTCGGGCCAATCGCTAATCTAAACCCTTCAAGAAGCGCTTGGATTGACCTGGATAGAACCTGTCTGGTCTGAGTCTCAGTAAGCACATTAGAAAAAGAGAGTCGAGAAGTTTTTGTTATGGTCAACTTAGGGAGGAAATAACAGAAGAAGTGGAATAATTCGTTTGTCTCTTTCTTCTGATCTGGCTTCTTCCAACGCTAGTATGATTTGGGTGAATCTAGAACCCAGAAACAGAAGCTAGCTTCTCAAGCATCCAATCTTGGGCACACTTAGGTCACTCTCCAAATTTCTTGTGCGCTCCCGATAGATACCTCGGCTGAAGGACACAAATTTTTCTCTCGATGGTATTTTGCAACTATTCCATCTACTTTCCACTTTCTTTACGCTGCCATATAGTGACCTTACAAGCGCTTTGATATGAGTTCCGAATGTAAGGCGCTTGACCATATCCCGCTAATTGAAGCTCTTGACATTAACTACCCGACGAGCCGCTTTGGAGACTTCGATGCATTTTGGGATACACATTCGTTGCTCGCGCTTCGAGGGCAGCTTCTGCTATTCTAGGCCCACGTAACAGCCCGTATGAATACGAAGGTGAACCCTTTAGCTATATTAAGCTTTTCCAATATATGAGAGGGTCTCTACTTCTTCATCCGTTAAAGATTCAAACTATTCCATATGGCTTAACTACTTTCTACCACTAATGCTTTTAGAGCAGAGATGGGCGCGTCGCGAAGTTCCAATGCACACGAGGCAGCGCGCTGCCTCGTGTGCATAGGAGCTCTGCCGCGGCCGACTGCACAAAATCACACGTACGCTATAAGCATTGAAAGCTATTTATAGAACACGAATGGGGCGCACGCAAATTGTGCTTGTATGCGTGTGAAAAGTGTGTCGATATGTGTGCATGCCCATCTCTGTTTTAGAGCAGTGGTGTTCAAACTCACACAATCAAGCATTGGGCTTGTGTGCGTAGCAGCGAAAAACGAAGTAAACGTCACGGAATCAGACAGTTTTACTGCTTTACACTTTACATTAACGAACAAATGCCTCATGAGAGAACAAGCGTGTGATGTGTGTCGGCTGCAACACCGGCAGAATTATGAGTTCCTATCCCATGGGCTTTGGACATTTTGTACACCACAGTTTTACAGTGATTTCGAATTCTACTATCTACTACAGCTATCAAAAAGTTTACTGTTTGGAACGACTCATGCCGAGTTCCACTTCGAGAGCTTACCGAAGGCCAAACCAAACAGTTATGAACAGGCCAGCAGTCGAAATTTCAACAAAAGTGTGCGGAAAAAGAGCAAAATATTCTCAGGAATCAGTACTATAACATACTCTGCACCCTTAATGTCGCAGCTCGCATTTGGTCACGAGTCAAACGGCCAGTTAACACATAACGTACAACGCAGTGCGCTCTCTCTCTCTCTCTCTCACTAAGATTGCTTCTGCTGAACGCAATGCTTAGGTTATGGGTGGGGTGGGTGGGGGGTGTTAACTGACCGTTTTTTGCTCATAACTTGATTATCGTTCATCCGATCTTTATGATTCCTTCAGCAAATCGATAAATAATTTTGAGTACTAGATATCTCTAGAAAGCACGAACCATCTATCATCAAAACTGTAGGAGATATGACGTTTTTTCCAAATTGCGGGGGCGCGAGGGGGCGTGGCAAAAATTGAAAATAAACTTGGTCTGCCTGCAAGTATAAGAAATATATGTCCCATACATGTCAAACCTCTATCTCTTACCATCTCTGAGATCTCTTCGTTCATACGGACGGACGGACAGACAGACAGACGGACATGGCTATATCGACTCGGCTGTTGATGCTGATCAAGAATATATATACTTTATAGGGTCGGAAATGATTCCTTCTCCCTGTTACATACTTTTGCACAAACTTAATATACTCTATGTACCTTCGATATAGAGTATTCAAACCATTAACCAAACTCAAATGCAATCAAATCATAGGGGACAGTGCAGTGTGACCGTTTCACATTTTGTATATTTTGCAGTTGAACGTTCACACTGGACCGTACGCTACCCCCATCGGAATTAGTTGCCAATTGCGCTAGCGGACAGTTTAGTTTTTCTGAGTACTAAGCTTTAATGTGTCCAGATTTTGGCAGTGAAAACGAAAAACTCATTTTCGAATGTTCCATTGTTGATCGTTTCGCTTTTGGTTTCTCTCTTGTGTATCTAGTGCAGTGCCGGCCACTTTTTGGTGAGCAAGAGAGCACTCTCTTGACTATAGCCGTTTTACTTGCAATTCAATGTTCACCGATTCTCACCATCATGAGTTCGGCTCGCGTTTGCGTAAAAACACGACTTACTTCGTGGTAGCTATGGCTGGCCGAGTCTGATCTAGTGCCAGTGTCGCTTAGACCGGTGGTTTGCAAAAATTAACTAGAGAGAAATTTCATTCGGAATTGAGAAGACTAAAATGAATCTAAGGTAGTTTTGGATAAAGGTTGTTCTTTTCACTGAACATGTTCACTTGTTCTTTTTTATTGAGTGAGTCAACTCACTCAAACTCACTTGTTCAGTTGTTCTTGTTCACCCGTTCTATGGCAGAAGGTTGTGTGAGCGCACGCATTTTTGTTTTGTTTTTTATGCCGACGACCTTTCTAAGGCGTTGGTTTTGGTTGCACTGACCGCGTTGTTGTTTTTGTTATTTCAGCATTGCTTTTTGTTGTACACACATATGAAATTTGTGTGTATGTGCGTCTTTTACTCTCACTCTTAGTTCAAAATGTTGGCGCCATACTTGTTATAGTTGTACGTACAGCCAAAGACACTACATATATGTATTAGATAACGCAACTCATACAAACTTATTTATTTTTCGTTTTTGGGATCAAATGTCAGCTCCAAAGAACAATCGTTTTTTGCGTCACATGCGTCATTTATAAAATCTATAAATCTTTGGTACAGCCCACAGAAAAACACTTAGAGCAAGGCAGAGCAAGCTCACAAAGCGAGACAGACGATAACAACTATCTGAGCAAAAGAGACCGCACAGCTCTTAGAACAACTCAAGAACAACTCAGAACAAGATGGATAGACAAAGACTGAACAAGACTCGCTGCACAAAAATGAACAATTGAAGAAGAACATGTTCACTTGTTCAGTTTAAAGAACAACTCAATTTTATTCACTCACTCATGAACAACCTAACACTAGTTTCCCCTATTTACACCGAAACGAGCCGATCGCATGCCGAGGCGTCGCTTTATTTTCGCACTCTCACTTTTGGGCCTCGCTCTTATTGACAAACCCTGCTTTAAATATACCATAAATTTATTTCACTTGAAACTTTTTCGCACTTTTACAGAGACGTCAGAGAGGAGAAATGGCGATGAATTGGTTAGGTGGAACCGTTCCTAACAAGCGGATTCGTTTATCATGCACACATGTATGCGTGAGTGCGTGTATGCATGGAGCTGATGCACATTGGCCCGCTGGCACAGGCGATAACAAACAAAATGCAATTATGGATTTACGCGGCGTATGCGCAATATTTATATACAAGTGTACAGAGAAACACATACACACATACACACATACTTTTCCCTTTCATTCTTTTTGTATCTGTTTCGCTTTGGCGGTTTGGCTTACATTTTAATTGAGTTGTGGAATGGGCAGCAGGAGCAGCAGCTGGAGCTGGAGCGGTTCCAACAAAAATAACAGAAATTGATGCTTTTTGGGTGCGAAAGACATCAAACACTTGGAATATTTTGTGTAAACTTGAAAAATGACATAAAAGCGGGCCAAACAAACAAACAAACAAACAATTTTGCGGGGCTTTGTGTCGCTGACATATGAGTTGGGTTTTGGGGATTGGGACACACAACTCACTCCTGTGCAGTGGAAAGTGCTGCTCAAAAGATGATTGATACGATTTCAAGTGCTGACTGCGTGGCGGGCCGCCACCCCCCCGAAAAGCGTAGGCGTAATGAAGCGGAAATCGATTTGGTGCGCGGCGGCATCTTCAACCCGTGCCGGGAAATCGCTTGCCGGCTGCAGGCGTGCGTGAAAAGTTTGACATGGGGGGAGAGAAGAGAGAGCAGCGGCATCCAGGATGATAAACAACGGTTGCCATACAAAGCGTAAACAAGAAAATATTAAGCAGCTAAACAAAACAACACGAAAAACGAAAACGAAAACGAAATGCGCGAAAAAGTTTCTTTTTGGGAGTGAGTGAGTGAGTGAGTGAGTGGGTAAAGGAAAAGCGATTTCCGCTGCCGCTTGCTCGCTCGTAACTTTTCACTTAAGCATTTTTGTCACGTCTGCCATTTTCCCTGGGAACCGCCCCTTCATCCCTGGCGTTTTTTTGGTGGGTCTTGTGTAATACATTTTTGTAATATTTACTCTGCACTTTGTTGGGTTTTTTGTGTGTGTGTGTGTGTGTGCCCTTATGGAGCCCAGGTATAATAACTTGGCTGTGAAACGGAAAGTCATGATCAGATGAGATTATGGCCATGAAGTGACTTATCAAGTTTAAAGTTGGTCCTTTTAGCCGAATCGCAAACAATCGGTTCTTTTTCATTTCTGTTTAGATCAGGTACGTTTTGTTTTTGTAATTGCACCGAAGACAGGATATCAATGATCGTATACTTGCAGGGCGCGACACACATGCAAACGATTTAGTGTGTATGACGCATACGCGTAGAACAAAACCCGGTTTTGATGGTTGCTAGTGTGGGTCATCCAAAATAAAACATCATTTTATTTCAAATTGTCCTTCTACGCGTTTCGGTCGCATTTTGCGCCTTCATCAGGGAGCCTGCATCTATTATACATTAATATCCAAACATTTGAACATTTCATACATACATACATCACAAGATTCCCTATAAAACCGTCTTTGTTTTTGTTGGATTGTCATTACTCTTAAGTCGTCCCATTGTAGTCATCTGTTTTTGCAAATTGTTTACTTTTGGTTTAATTTTATTTTTGTCTACCGATCGCCGCAGCGTACATGTAACTGATTTGTTCTATGTCGTCAATGTGGTTTATTCCAGTGTCAGTCTTGTTCTCACTCTCTATTTTCTATATCCAGCACTTTGACATTATTAAAGTCCTCTGAGTGTCCAGATGTGGTCGCAAGCCACTCTTTCTTTTCCGTTACATGTTATTCCGTAAACAACATTCTATTGTTGTTCTTTGCCTATTTTGTCTTTTGTGTTTTTGTAAACAGTTTTGGTTTTTGAGTACCACTTAAATTT
The DNA here is from genome assembly GCA_037044535.1 of Lordiphosa magnipectinata. NCBI lineage: Eukaryota > Metazoa > Arthropoda > Insecta > Diptera > Drosophilidae > Lordiphosa > Lordiphosa magnipectinata. The sequence continues at coordinate 22,902 of JBAMBO010001295.1, forward strand.
TCGATTTCCGTCGTCTCTCGTTATTTCCGTGTCAAGTTAGCATATTTTGTTGTCCTTCTCCACTTCCATTGTGAACTAAATCCGATGATGTTGCTTGTTCAGTACAATTCCAAACGATTCAAATAAATTGCTGGATCTAGTCTTTGTCGCTGACAGTGCTAATGCCGTAGTCTCTAGGTCTGCCCCCCTATCACTTCCTGAAGATTCTTACCATCCTACAATTGAAATCTCCCTTTCAGTTATTGGACCTACCTCTTCAACATCTATAGCTTCAAAGAAACCTCGTCGTTGCTTTCGTAAAGGAAACTTTACTTTATTAAATCAATTTATTTGTGCAACAGACTGGACTCCTTTGTACAATGCGGTTGATTTAAACTTTGCTTTTACCTTTTTCTATGATTCCATTAATTCTCTTTTAGATATTTGTATTCCTAATAGCGCTCCCTCTCCAGCGTCCATTAATCCTCCTTGATACTGTCCTAGGCTTTCTAATTTGAAAAATATTAAGTCTAGATGCTTCAAAAAGTATAAACGTACTGGTTCTGTTGTTGACTTTTCTCAATACTCAATAGCAAAATCGAACTTTACACTTTTCAATTCTGAGTGCTATAAGAAATATCTTGCCCGATGCAAAATTCAATTTGCAGAGGACCCAAAACAATTCTATAGCTTTGTCAACTCTAAACGTAGATCCTCTTCTTTACCTTCTTTCTTTTTTTCTTGGTGACCAAAAGGCTAACGATGACTCCACTGCCGTTGACCTATTCGCGGACTTCTTCCAATCAACTTATTCCTCTGCCCGTTTTACCAATACTTCTTATCCTTATAACATTCCTTCTTCCAACTCGATATGTGCTCCCTCAATTTCAGAAAGCTCCTTGCTTTCATATTTGAAATCACTTAAGTCCTCATACTCCCCTGGGCCTGACAACATTCCCAGTTGCGTGCTTAAAGAGTGTTGTTTTTCCTTATGCAGTCCTTTGCTTAAGCTTTTTAATCTTTCTCTAGAATCTACTGTGTTTCCGAATCTTTGGAAAGAATCTTATATCATTCCTCTTCACAAAAAGGGAGGAAAATCTGATATAGCCAATTATAGGGGTATAGCCAAGCTTTCTGCTATTCCAAAATTATTTGAACAGATTCTAACCTCATCCTTACAGCATTATTGTAAATCGATTTTATCACCATTCCAGCATGGAATTACAAAGCGTCGGTCAACTACGACCAATTTGCTTGAATTTACCTCAATGGTTAACGATGGATTCCTTTTAAAAAATCAAACTGATGTCATCTACACCGACTTCAGTAAAGCATTTGATTCTGTGAACCACGATATTCTCCTCTTTAAGCTTGATCGTTTAGGATTTCCTTTCTCTTTTCTGCTTTGGATTTCGTCCTATTTAAAAGATAGAACTCAAAAAGTTCTGCTTCGCTCTAATACTTCAAAGATTGTCTTTGTCACTTCTGGTGTGCCACAAGGCAGCCACCTCGGCCCTTTGTTTTTTACTCTTTTTATTAATGATCTCCCCACAATATTGTCTTATTCTCGGATACTTATGTACGCCGATGATGTGAAACTTATTTTATCTTTCAACGACCCGACGCATTCGATCAGACTGCAAGATGATTTAAACTCCTTGCAGTTCTGGTGCTTGATTAATCAATTACACCTTAATTGCTCCAAGCGCATGTTCATGACTTTCCATCGTTGCAAACCTTCGCTGGCTACCTATACGATTGGCAATGAACCCTTGGAACGAATATCTACAGTCGTTGATCTTGGAGTTCTTTTTGACCCAAAATTGAGTTTTAATCCTCATATCTCCTCTATTGTTAATAGGGCGAAAGGTGTACTTGGATTCATTAAACGTTGGTCGAAGGAATTTAATGATCCATATACCACAAAGCTTCTGTATACTGCTCTAGTTCGCCCTGTACTTGAATACTGCTCGTCCGTCTGGTGTCCGCAATATAAAAATTATATCGATCGAATTATATCATTTCAAAAGCAATTCTTGCTTTTGGCTCTTCGTGGACTAAATTGGGACCCTAACCTTCGTCTGCCATCGTACTCCACCTTCCTTCGTTAGCTAATCGTAGAACAGTCTTAGGTGTTTCTTTTCTTCATAAGCTAATTATCGATGATGTAGACTCTTCTGATCTTTTAGGTCGCCTTAACTTTTCCGTTCTTTCTAGGCCAACTAGAAACTATTTACCTTTTATCTTGTCTAGATGCACAACTATCTTGTCTAGCACAACACCTGCTCTCAACAGAACTCTCTTTCTTCTCTCTAAAAACGTCTCTCTATAATTATCTCCGGGGAAATCTCTGACCACTCCCAGCTGTGAGTAGGGGCATAGCTTGCCGGACTGGCTAAAAAATCCTCCCCCACCGGGTCAGAGATTTTCCAGTTATTTAGTTTTAAGTTTTTAAGTACAAAATATTTGAACTGTTTTGTTTTATTAGTAAGACTCGTTATTTTAGCTTGACATTGAGGGTTTTTTAAATTTAGATTTCCCTTTTAGGTAAGTCCTTTTTTCTTTTTCCGGCCTTGCTTCCTTCGAGGTCGCAGTAGTTTCCTAGCGAGTTGGTTTGGCTAAGCAATCAGTCTTTCTGTATAGTCTCTGGCCTGCTTGTTAATAACATTGCCCATCTTAGCGACTTTAAGGTTTTCCTCAATTATTCTCGTACTCATGTACCACTGAGCCCCGGTTATGCGTCTTAGGATTTTGGGCTGCAGAATCCTTATGCGATCTAGGTGCGACTTTGCTGTACACCTTTGCGATACCGTACACCTGTAGTCCGTAACTCCACGCAGGTGCGAGAATGCTTTTATAAATGAGTATCTTGTTTTTTAGAGACAGTTTGATCCTGGACTTCAGCAGCCAGCTCATCTTTTGTGCCATGAACTGTATTGTTTTGACCAGACCGTTTATGTGCGACTTGAAGGTAAGTTATCGGTATCCTGCTAGGTGATCCAACAGCTCTCCTTGGAGGAAAACTCCTGGGCAATCGTCTTTTCTCAGCGTGTAGGTAACACTGGCACACTTTGAAAGGTTTAGTTCTATATTCCAATTGGAACACCAATTTCCGATTCTTACTAAATACTCTTGCATGGTGTCAGTAGCGGAATATATGCAGTGATCCCTTGCCAATAGAGCTGTTTCGTCTGCGAAGGTGGCGATCATGAAATCGTTTCTGTCAACGATTTGGGCATGTCGGTTAGATGGCATATGGTGAATGAAAAGGGTGTAGAGCGTTGGGCCTAACACACTTCCCAGTGGGACACCAGCGCTGATTAGCTTTGTCTCTGATGCTTCTCCCTCTTGGACTACCGCGAGGGTCCTTTAAGTTAGAAAGCTTTTAACAAGCAGGTACAATTGAGTTGAGAGCCAAACTCTGTCGAAGGCCTGTTTTACATTAAGATACACAGCAACTGTATACTCCTTTGTTTCAAATAAAGTTAACAACTCTATTGAGCTGCTTCAGGGTTCCATGACTCCTTCGAAAACCCAACTGGAAGGGTGGAATTGCTTTTTTAATCCTATTGTGCAGCAGAATTCTGCGCAGCATGCAACTTTCATTTATTTTGGACTGTGAGGGGAGCAGGCTTATCGGTCTGTAAGAGTGTGGGCTAGTTTGGGACTTTCCAGGCTTGTGGATCATGATGATCTGAGCTTTTTTCCATGGTTCTGGAAAATGATCGATTCTCAGTATGGCGTTGCCTTGGTTGGCAGAATCTTTAAAGTCCTGTTATCAAGCAAATTCTCACCAGGGGATTGGAGTTTGGCCTTTGACGATTTCTGTGACTTCCTGGAATGTCACAGGAGCAGTCGGGAGTACTTTCAAGTACTCTTTGATGCGTTGAATTGTGCGTGCTTCGCTGTGTTAGCTCCGAAAGATTCTGCCCTTTCTTTTGCTGTTCCTGCCCACGACCCATCTGGCATCAAAAGAGCAAAACTTGGGTTTACTTGTCTCTTATATCTTTTTTGTGAGTTTCCAGAGGGCATAGTTGGTACTCATATCCGGGCTGGCTTGTTCTAAGAATCGATCCGTCTTGATTTGCTTGAGAAGAGCTGGTATGTGTTTTATCCTGTTGGTGACTTTTTTCTACATGCAATCAATTCTTGGATCTCTGGTACGCACATACTCTTTTCTAAGCCTCCTTTTTAGTGAGAGTATTGCTGGAGCAGCTGGATGTAGTTTGAGTGCGTGCTGAACCTGCGAGCCTCACAAAGGGACAGGTGGTGCAGGGATTTTGAGCGCTTCTTCAATGTCCTCTGCAGACTGAATCTCCATGTTTAGATTGAGATTTGCCGCCTTATTAGCATTGCTGTCTTTTGGGCATGCCTGGTTTAGAGTAAACCCACGTCGACTTTGGCCTACATTTTGTTCTCCATTTCGTTTGTTTTTCCTTATACCAAATTCTGACTTGGTGTCCCTTTTTTTTTGTTTGGTGAGGTTCCGGTCAGTTCCTTAATTTCTTTTTCGGTGTTCGGGGCAAAAATCATATTTTATTGTTATCGAAATTTAGTAGTCGATGGCAGCTGCAATGCGTTAGGCCTCAGCAAATCCTGGCTTGGGACTTCTGGTGGCTTTGGACCACACAGGAAATGTGTTGCAACTTCCGTTTGTTGTTGTCGGATGGCAGCTTATACCATAACTCCCACACAAAACTGGGTCAGCAGCAACATTGTCAACGCTGTCAGAGGAGCTGTCAGTGTCAGTCTCTGCTCATTGCCGGTTTGAATGCCACCAGCAACAGCGACAACGACACTTTGGATTAGTCAACGTTTAGGCGGGCGGGCGGTGGTGGCCCCAATGGGGCAGGTATGGTTTTGCTGGCTTAGGCCAGAACCAATTAAGGTAGGGCAATTATTCCTTTGTAACGGACACAAGGGGGCAAAAACGCTGTTGTCAAAATTCAAATATTACTACCATTAGCCAGCCGAATGGAACCTCTTTGGTCTATTTTAACGATGGGGCCTAGGCACTTTGTTGAAATTGGAGAAAATATAGAGAATTTCGTACTTGTATCAGATGTGCGGAAACAACACAGAGAGAAACAAAAGCTACACGAAAATGTAGGATTTTCAACCCATTACCTTTCGTGTAGCTTTTCAACACGTCGCGTGTAGCTTTCTCATTTCAACACGTTACGTGTAGCTTCTCTGTAGCATTTCAACACGTGGCGTGCAGAAAAGCCACACGCCACGTGTTGAAAAGCTACACGAAACGTTATGGGTTAAAAATCCTAAATTTTCGTGTAAGGGTTATAGTCGGGCTTGACCGACTTTCTTTCTTGTTTTTATTGTATTTTGGTTTTCGCGACACCCCGGCGGGTCGCTCTGTGTGGTATCTTCTTCCACAGGCCGTGGCTCGTCAACGGCTCACCTTAGCGGAGGAGTCGTCGAAGGAGACTTCGTTTGAGGCTGGAGTCGGCTGTGTTTCGATGGCTGAATAACTCGGAGCGGCGTTTTGTAAGTGTAGGCGTGACTTTCCACATTGGATGACGGATCCAATTGCACACAAGAAGTCTATTCCTAGGTTCACATTGTCCACCATGGCGGGCATCTCCAGGCAACAACGGGAAATGGTTTCACTCGTTACTCGTGTGATGTGCCCGCTTTGAGCTACTTCATCGACCGTTGGACAGTGCGCATTGGGCGGAATGGCCTTTTTTTTGGCATAAAGTCCAAAATTATTTTTTTTACAAATTTCATAATTTTTTTTATTATTTCCGTTAAATAAGTGCCTACCCTTTTTAAAAAAAAAAAAATTATTTTTTTTGGCCATTCCTGGTTTTTGACAGCGCCTTAAGATCAGCTGTTTGCGCGCGGCTGTTGTTCCTTGTATGTGTTGAAAATTTTGTGAATGTTTGACTATTATCCATTCTAACAAGATTATATACTACTGCGTTATTAAATATGCAAAATATTCATCAAGGTATGTATAATATAGTGTAGAGTGCTTAAGTTTGACATGCTTTTGTTTCGTGTTGTATTAAATGTTATTGGTGGAACATATTTTATGTAGAGCCTAATCTCAACAGTTTTGTTTCGTGGAGCAGATCTAGCAAGATGACGCCGGATTACCGAAAGTGCTAATGAAGTAGTGTGTGTTTATGTGTATCTATTTATATAGAATTAACCACTTGAGCGCATATTTGCCCAATTTCGAAATACTTTAACAGATTCAGACAAGGTCGATTGCGCAATTCGTCGTGTCGTTTGGTTGGCAAAGAGTCGCAGTATGAGCGCTACATTTGACTGGCTGTGGCGGTTAAACCAAAAATTCCCTTTCAGAAAGTTCGCTAAATGACTTCAAAAAGAATTTAAACAATTTGAATGACCATGTTAAGAAGCTGCTAGGTAATTCTAACAGACATGTTGCGCGTTTTAAGGAAAGAAATGCTAGCTGGCTTGCATCTGTAATATTATTTTACCCAAAAACGGACAATGCTGGAAATAAAAGTGGACGGCCTCTTCTAGCATATAAAGAAGCAGGATCATGTTTATAAAGAAAGTTAGCTTCTGATCTTTCGAAAGAAAATTCACCCAATTCTAGTGAAGGAAGCTAAGAAAAAGTGCAGGCCTCTGGAAATAAGAGCCTCAGAAACTATTGCCGAAGTTCCAGAATAATTTTATTTCAAAAGTCAGTTTTTCAACAATTTTCTAATATAGGTAACATAACGCTAACAATATACTATGGATTTGACGGTTCGACCGGACAAAGTATCTACAAGCAAAGATTTAATGAAGCGGAACCAAAAAGCCTGGACCAATCTTTGTTCGTCACGACAATAATTCCTCTTCAAATGATCGATCAACGTGGACGAATTATCTGGAGAAACCGTAACCCACAGTCCGTTAAGTATTGCAGGCCCTTAAAAATAGAGTTCACCAAAGAAAGTCGGGAACACATTTTAAATTCAAAAGCTCTCTTAGATTTTCAAATTGAAAACTTAAAGCCATTTTTTTATGAAGAAAGTCAAATGAAAGTTGAAGTTGTATACGATTTATACATGACTCTTATAGATGGTAAAGTATTAAATACTATAACCGGGACAAGCTCCACCCAATCATTTCCAATTTGCAGTGCTAGTCCAAAAGACTTTTTTAAGATAACGGACGTTAAGAGCCAAGCCTTTAAGCCAAAGCCTAATACTCTTCAGTTCGGAGTTAGTCCTCTTCATGCTTGTATTCGATTCTTGGAGTTTGTTTTAAACATTTCATAGCGCGTTGGTCTTCAGAAATGGCGTATCAGTAGTGATTCTGACAAAGAAATTGAAGGAAAACTTTGGACAGAAATGGGATTACATATAAACAAACCAAGCCCGAACGGCTCTGGAAATTCTAATGATGGCAATACAGCGATAAGGGCTTATGCAAATGTCCACCTATTTGCCTCGATATTGAAAATCGATGAAGAGTTACTAAACAATCTGCACTGAATTTTAAAAGTTCTTTCATGCGAGTTTCAAATAAATGCAAATAAGTTCAAACAATTTTGTAATGAAACTCTCCATTTGTACATGAGAAAATATCCAAGGTATCCAATGACCGCTACGGTACACAAGATTTTAGTTCACGGTGCGCAGATTATTGAATCATCTGTACTTCCTGTTGGTTGCTGAGGAGAAAACGCTTCTGAGGCTCGTAATAAATATTATAAACGTTATAGAATTTTACATGCCAGGAAAAATAGTCGACTGAACAATCTAACAGACGTGTTCCATCAAGCTTTGGATTCTTTTGATCCGCTTCTATCAAGCATCTCCTCAAACAAAACTTGGAAAGTCACGCAAACTTTCACAAGAAGCTATCGCGCTTTTGGAGTCACCTCCATTTGAGGTAGCAGACGGAACAGCAGATGATGACAACGATTTCGAAGTTAAAGAACATTTTGCATTTGAATTAGAAGTAGATGATGTATAAAAATAAAATTTAAAAAAAATAAATTAACAAATTTTTTTATATATATACAATAATTAACTATGCGTGCTCTCACCGGCTCAAAAATAAATTCGAAATTAACCAATAATATAAACAGCACATATATGAAGTTTCAACTTTCTATCTCTGCTTTTGGAGTTTATGCCAAAAAATCGGCATTTCCGCCCACTGTGCAGTGGCTGAAAACCGTTTTGCTCTCTCGGCATGCGTTCGGCTCGTGTCGGTGTGAATAGCGAGATCATAATCTCTGATCTCTCTGTTTTGAGTAACCAACATCAAAACGTAAAATTCTGATACAATTCATTGGCTCAGTAATGAATACCTTCTATTATATGGTTATTGGCGTATTCATTTCCTTTAACTTTCTCAAAACAAATTCGGTAGGAGGGCGTGGTTGCCATTTTTCACACTCACACGCACGCATACATGCATACATACATGTACTTCAGGAAAATCTCAGGGAAACGTAAAAGTTTTCATATAAATTACAACAATGGCCCCAAAATGCTGAAGCTTGCCAAAGTGGCAGGTGGGTTTAGACTCACGTTGAGTGAATTCTATTGAAAAGGGGGGTTGAAGCAGAGCATCATTTAGTATTCACTTCAATGAAGCGCTAATATTTATTTAAAAAACTCTCCAGCTAATGCCTCAGCTTTCTTTTTTTTTTTATTTTGACTATTTGTGGGTGAATTATTTACAGGAGTTCGGGGGTGGGGGGGAATGGCAAACAGCAAAGAGCACACACTCCCCTGACCGCCGCTTCACCACATTTTCGATAATTTGAAAGTAATTCGTTTAAAGAAATTTACGTGATTTGCTTAACAACCAAAAAGTATTTTCATTGTGTGTGCGAGAGAGGATTGATGGCGTGTGGCCCCGGGCGGGGAATGCCTGAGCTGTTCAATGACACGCCATATTTGTGGGTTAATATGAGAGCAAGTACCTATAGACCACAGTGCAGTGGTGTGGCCTAATCACTGCTCGGGGAGCGAGCGAAAGTAGCCGCAAGTAAAAGTTTTTCATCTGCCACTTGGCCAATTTGGGCCAAAAAGAAAATTTGTAGGCTATGGAAAGTTTGTGCTTCGTAGAAGTTTCTTAACGTTATTTTTTTTGTTCACATTTTTTGTTGTTGTTGTTGTCCTCCATTCGCTCTTCTATCTGTTGTTTAGTTGCCCAAGGGCAGGCACTTTCTGGGCGTGGCATGTGCCAAAAGTTTTGCGCTCCGGCGAAGCTTCCAAAAATAAACAGGCAACAATGGCAAGTGGCAGCGGTTAAGTTGATGGGGACAAGGGGAGGTCGTCGGGAGGTAAGCAGAGAGTACAACAAGTCAGCGGGGGCGCAAGGGGAAGGTTAGATATAGCCAGAGAGATAAAGCGCTGAAAACTTGAAGCCAGCGGCAAAGTCGCTCAAGCAATGGGGCAATGCGAAAAAGCGCACCAAAATGAAAACAAATTGTGTACCATACACTTTTTTTTTTTGTTGTGTTGCATTAAGGGTATCCAAGTGGTTACAGAGGCAAATGCACTGACTACAGGAAATGAATTTTCTTTACGGAAATTCTTTTGAAACTGGGTGGGGCGTTTCAAGAAGAGAAAGTGTTGTTGCCCAAGTGGTCAAAAGAAAATTTATTTACAAATAAAGGGTGACTTTTTGAAGCGTTTTGTTTTTTGAAAGTGAATGGAAGATTATTTCAGAGAGACGTGAGATTATTTGCTCTCAATTTGTCCATGATTTCGCGTGCTGTGCGGCATGTGGCACCGTCTTGTTGAAACCAAATGTCAATCAAGTTCAATTCTTCGATTTTGGAAATGTTACTTTACACCCTTGACCGAAACGTTGCTATTTTCATTATTTTTGAAAAAGTACGGTCCAACAAACCGCTTCAAACAGTGCATTGACAGCTCTTGATCTGCCTCTGGCTGCTCTTTACACCAAATTCGGCAATTGTGTGTTTGTTGACTTACACATTGAGCCAAAAATTTGCTTCGTCGATGAAGACAATTTTTCACAGTTTTCTCACAGAGCACGACTTTTGATAATAAAATTCAATGATTTGCAAGCGCTGTTCGTTTGTTAGTTGTATTCATGGTGAAATGGCACACCTTACTAAGCATTTTTGCAAAAAAAAATTACGATCAAAAACCAAATAGCATAAAAATCATCCTTTATAACCAGAGCCGGCCAGTCATAGCTACCAGGCGCCGAAGTCAGTCGTGTTTTTACTCAAACTCATGATTGTGTGAATCGGTGAACACTGAATTGCAAGTAAAACAGCTGTGGAGAGAACTCTCTTGCTCACCAACACATGCACACTTATGTGTCCTCTACCATTCGCCAAGAAGATAGACGCCAATGTGGCTGTCTCTCTTTGTAACACATACAGAAGCATGACTTCGGCAAGCATTCGTTGTGAATTGCCGAGTGAGTTCGGCATCCAGGGGCCATGGCTGGGAACTCTGCTTTATAAGTAAGGTTTGTCTTCTTCTAATTTTCGCATTAGAGAGAAAATTTGAGTATTGCCGGCTCTAGGCCTGACCTAGAGCCGGCAATACTCAAATTTCTACAATTTAGAAAGGTCGCTAACTATCAACTTTACTAGAGAGAAAAGTTTGAGAAGCTTTTTCTTGCTAGTTATTTCAGAGCTGGCGCCATATAAAGTACCTAGAAGTCGCAATTGTTTTGGTACACATATTGAACACACACGTGCTCGACAGCCATCGAACGCATCCACTCCAACTTGATGGCTATTTGACAAGTGACACTTAGGCTATATTGCTGCATCAAAAGTTTTTGAAGTCAGTTGTATGCAATCATAAAATGGGGCTCCTTTGAAAATCGTGTTGTAAATGCGGCTACGAAAAGGGGGAAATCTTTCGGATGTTGCGCCCACCGGAAATCACACGAAACTTTGTGTATCGTACCGTGAAGTTATTTGAGGATACTGACGGAATAAAAGAACGCGCGTAGCAGAAAATCAAGGTCCATTGCATACAAGAGACACACCGTCCACTTGCTCACAGCTGCATTGAAACAAAAACGCAAGCATTGCATCGTCAGTGCGCGAACAATGCCCACAGACAAATTCTGTTTACTGACGATACAATTTTTACCATAGAGGAATCGTTCAACCAACAGAACGATAGAGTGTATGCAGTGTCATCAAAACAAGCGTCCGAACTCATTCCGAGATTACAGAGAGGTCACCCACCATTTGGCTAATGTGATGGTTTGGTGGGTAGTGGCTACAATTTTTGTGAAAAATAAGTCAAAACTTCTGCAAAAGTGTATCAATCCGAAAAAGATTGTGAAGCCTCTCAACACGACTTTATTTGCAAACAAGTCGTCAACCTTTCAACAAGACTCCTCTCCGCTCTAAGCACCGAACTTAATTTCTACGAATGATTGGCTTGCTGGTAGCCCAGACCTGAATCCATTGGACTACAAACTGTGGACCTTTCTCAAGGCTATGGCTTGCTCTACACGACACCCAAATAATGAGTCTTTGAACCGCACCCTAGTCCGAGCAGTGGACATTTTCTCAATGCAGGAGGTAAGCACTGCGATCGAACACACTGAATATACACAGAGTGGACAAGAACCGAAAACATTGGACTCAAGTTGGACTCAAGGAGTTCAAGTGGCCCGTGCGACACCAAGCCAAAGCTTGTTAAACGCGAACCCCAGGCAAAATAGCAGCAGCCCAACCGACCGAGAGGCGCAACAAAGAGGACACAAAACGGTTCAGGCAAGCCATAGTTAGTATTACAACGATTAAGTGATAAGGGGATAAAATTACGAGACGGTCTAATAGGAATGTTGAGGTTAATTTTTCCAACCAACTCAGTTGAGTCGATTTCAACATTAACACTGTGACACATTTTTGAACTCAAAAAAGTTGATAGCGTCGAGACCAAAAAATTCTGAAAAGGGTGTGATGGGAGTATAAAAACCCTGTCTTGGTTTGGCCTGATTAGCTGCCGTTTTCTTTTTATTGCACTTTGAACTTTTTAGCTTCTGAGTAGGACTAACGATTTCATATCTGGTAAACTATTTTCAATTTTGGCCTACAAAACATTTCTTTGTAGCAAATCAAAAAAATTATATCTTCATATTCAAAATTACAAAAGTTGTCCAAAAAAGCTAAGTTTTGACCACTTTTCTACAGTTTTTGAACTTTATCTTGAAACTCGTTTCAAATTTGGACAAGTAATAGAACACAAAGTTGTAGCTTAAACCAAAATAAACAAACCGTTAGAACGAACCAACTTCATTTAGTTAGTCTTTCATATATGTAGCTATAGGGCCCAGAAGCACGTAAAACTGTCATAAAAACTTGAAAAAATGAACATTTTCGGTAAAAAAGTAAAAATATTAAATTTTTTTATTTTCTGTTTTTAAGTTATGTTTTATTACAATTTTCTTGATTTAATACAAGACAATCTAAATTTTTGACTGTGTCGGCCTATTGGTACCAAAAAAATTGTAATTTTTTGAGTTTTGGTTCCAATTCTACATGCTTAAGCGCCCGTAACTATAGGAAGGACCAATCGAATGAAGTTGATATGTTCCAATCGTTGGTTTATTTAAGTCCAAGCTATGTTTTTGTTCTGCATTGCTTAGTCAAATTCGTTGCAGTTTTTAAGACAAAGTTGAAAAACAGTACAAAATGAGGGGAAAGATAATGATTTTAAGACATTTTTGTAATTTTGTGTATAAAGATGTGACTTTTTTGACTTGCTACTTGAGATTGTTTTGTAAGCCAAGCCAAGAGCAACGACTTCCTCTAAGACGTCAAAGTGAAATTCCAAATAGTTTACGAGATATGGAGTAGCGAATCCCAATCAGAAGCTGAAAACTTCAAAGTGCAATAAATAGAAAACGGCAGCTAACCAGACCAAACCCAGCGAAGGTTTTTGTACTACCATCATACCCTTTCAGAATTTTTTTGGTCCCGACTCTATCATCTCTTTAGTGTTGCACAGTGTAATAAGTCTATGTATAAAGATTACTCCAAGCATAACTCTACGGTTAATAAGGAAGGGAAGGTTAATCAAAAGAAGTCTACTAAAGTACAATGGTAAACGGACCTCAGGATTCCAGCCCAGACCACGAAGAGCAAATAATTAAAACCGTTTTTGCACAGATTCAATTCTATCTTGATGGGTCGTATATTGCGGAGACCACAGACGACAGAGGACGGACAAAAAAGAATTGTACAAAATCTTCGTCGTATAGGGATCAACAAATTCCTTCGACCAGCGCTTAATAAAACCAAGAACACTTCTGGCCCTACAAACAGTAGCAGTTACATGAGAGTCAAATTTAGATAACAAGATAATTTACCTCATTGGCTGAATCATTTAAGCACTCAAGTGGGACATTATCAAGCATATAAGTGAAGAATTGTGGCAAGCTTCTATAAAATGTCATAACCTTGGGCACAAACTTTACCAAAAACAGTGCATGAACGGTTTGTTTCATTTTTAGTACCAATGTTCTCACTTCAAGAACCATTTATAAGAACGCAAAAACTCAAATCGAGTTGATTTGGTTCCGTTTATAAAAGAAACTGATTTGAGTTGATGGAATTCCGTTTTCAAGAACATTTTCAACTAAAGGGCGGTATCCACGGGTCGCCAAAAAATTTCTTGTGAAAAAGTTGATATTCCGCAGATTCTGAACAGAGTCTGCTAAGCCTATGTTAACAACACGATAACACAATTTACTCTGTCGATAAACGTTTCAAAGAAACCTTGCGCTGCTCTGGCGCTGTTAAATATGCCCGCGAACTTATAAACAACAACACCTTGCAGGATTATGAATATAACATATTTAATATGCTATTTTAATATATTTTTATTATTAAATGAAATTAATAATAAATTAATTTTTATCATTATGACAGTTCGATGTAGTCCCGAGCAGCGGCACTTAACGAACACCTCGCACTTGGCTGCCACGGCAAAGATTTCGTTCATCTTGATTGGAAAGTAATTCGCGCATTTCTGGCGATTTGCCTCCGTAAAGTTGGTCAGGTCAGCATGATGATGAAAATGGTAATGGGCAGCGGTCCCTGGGTGGTCACATAGCACTTGGCCACGTAGTCGGGGCCCTGTCAGGGAAACGTTTAGAATGGAATTGATTTATAAAGTTGAAGTTTGGGTCGCCCATTTCGTACCTTGATAAAATTGGCATTGATGTAGGGCACATCCTCATTGCCCGATCCGCTTTTGCTCGGTCACCTTCAGGGCGTCAATTGAGGCTGCACTATCCGCTATACTACCGCTTGATAGGAGGCCAGCAGTTCGGTGTCCACTGAACTGGGAGCGGGCATTTGATTTGTGGCCGTTTTACTGTCGCGATCATTGAGCACCGGCGGCTGTTCAATGATTTTCCTTTTGGTCTGGTAGCTGTGATCGAAGACATAGTTGAGGCGAATCAAATCGAACTGATTGAGTGGTCTGGAGTGTGAAGTGTTTGAATGCTGGCCAAATAGATTTTAAGCTCCTCGCTGTTGGTTTGTGGTGACAGGACACGCCACATGATGTTGCAGACCGTGCTCCGGTCCGCCGGTGTTCTCTGGCGGGTTTCCGAGTGTTTCTTATCCGCCAAGTCCCGCACCTCGCTCCTCACTTTCATGGCGTTTATTAAATTCAGCTTGCCCGCCGTAGAAAGTGCCATTAGGCGACGCTTTCTGCAGGAATATTTTTTAGATGCGCTCATTTTCAATTTGGCCATTCAATTTCGCTGCAGAAATTAGAATAAAATCCTATTTTGTTCACGTCACGGCAAAAAAGAGGCATTAACAGCACTTAAAGCACTTAACAGCGCTTAAACAAAACGTAAGGGCAGACGTAATACGTATAAGCATTTTTCGCGATTGGAAGAAACCGAATTTGAAACGGCCACACACAAAAATTCCTTAGCAGTTTTTTTTATATAGAGTTTTTCATTTCGCGGCCGTTTTCGTAGCCATGGACAGCGCCCTTAAACTGGGGAAAATATTTAATTTATTTGGATAGGGGATAAGGCAGTGTTGGGCATTAATCAACTAAATTTTCAATCAATTGATTAAGCAACTAAAAATTTTAATCAATTAATTCAACTGCAATTGAAATTAGTTGCAACTAAAAGATTAGTTGCAGCTTGCAACTAATTTAGTTGAATTAAGTTAAATTAATTGCAACTTACAACTAAATCAACTGCAATTGAATTTTTCAACTGTTCAACACTACAGTTAAAACTAACAATTAAGTAAGCTGTGTGATTTGTAGTTCAAAGTTTGTACAGTAAAATACAATTTTGTTCAGAAAAGAAGCATAAGTAGAAAAAGAGACTAAATCAGCACAATAAAGCCTAGGTTCGCGTTTTATGGGTAATTTTGCAATTGCAACACACAACGACAACAATTTTAACTTATTTTTTATGGCTTAAGATTCAAATCTACAAAATGGATGAAGACAGCAATTCCTTGGATTATGCTCTGGGCACGGCAGAAAATATTGTACCTTCCTCGGAGAGCGATGCAGCAGGTAGCTCCTTACCGTCTTCGCAACCACGACTGCTTCTACTAGACGGAACTTATTTTAAATTCTTAGAACACGAATCAACAGCCAATAATATTACGGCTTTATGCATGAAATGTCCAGAGGATCGAAACACAAAAGTACATCGAACTTTTTAAGCCATTTGAAGAGAAAACATGGAAATGACTGCGTGACTGAGTACAAGGAATACATTAAAAAGAAGATGGAAGAGAAGAAACATCCCGGCCATACAACCAAGAACAAAGCAAGTGTGAACAAGAAATCTGTTGAGAAAAAATTATCACAAGAGCAATTTGACGATAACGTAGTGAAATATTTCATTCATTCAATGATCCCATTACGTGCTGTTGAAGATCCATATTTTGGAAAAATATTCTCGGACTTGAAAATATGTGAAAAAAGGACTTTCATTAATAAGTCGTCGAATAAATACTTTTTACGAAGAGCAAATGCACCTGATAAAATGTGACTTAAAGGGTGTTGACTATGTGTGCACAGCATTAGATATCTGGTCGAGTAAAAGAAGAAGTTTTATTGGTGTCACAGCACACTGGATAATCCGTGATCTAGGTAGAGCATCGGCGGCTTTAGCCTGCCAAAGATTCAAAGGAACCCACAGCTATGACCGCATATCTCTAATAATTTAAGAAATTAATTCTAATTTTGGACTAGATGCAAATAAAATAGTCGCATCAGTAACTGACAATGGAAGCAATTTTGTGAAGGCTTTCAAACTATTTGAAGTGAAACTCACAAACATTGACCTCAAAGATGACAGTCCCACTTTCGAAGATACATCTGAATCTGAAGCTGAAAAAGATGAATCAGCCGAAAACCTTTTTTTGCTGCCTGCACATCTACGCTGCTCCGCACATACATTAAACCTATGTGCTACAACCGATGCCAATAAGGTTTTAAATAATCAAAATACATCATTGTCAATTATGCATGCTGGAGTAATTAAAAAATGCAATACCGAGTTTGAATATTTACAAGAACATTTGACCTGCGTTGCGCCAGTTGCGGAAGCTCTCGATATCATGCAGAGTGAAACAAACACTTTTTTCGGGATAGTGCTGCCATGCCTTCTGGCTTTAAGAAGAAAACTGCGGAAAATAGAAAGGATCAACAATTTTATTTATTGCAAGCCATTTATTAATTCGTATAGACAAAGCGTTGAAAAACGATTTGAAAATTTGTTCGACATTAGCACTCCATATGCGGAAAATGCTGCTATTCCAGCTTTATCATATCCGCGCTTCAAGAATAAGTGGTTGACATGTTTATAGCCAGCGGATCGCTCTGAGCTTTTAAAAGTTTTTAAAATGTGCATATCAAAGAACATAACTGAAAATGAATCGACAATGGCCACAAGAAAAAAAACAAATCAAGATAATAATTTTTTCAATTTTGATTCCGGCTCTGACTCTGATGTGGTGATAACCGAAGAGAATCGACTGCCCTCTGATGCTCCTTTGACTAAAGCAGAACTTTTGATGCTTCGGTTTTTTGCAGAAGAAAGTCAGGAACTGGAGCTGCTTAATCGATATCCCGAAATTCGAAGCGTTTTTGTTAAATACAACACGCCATTACCATCGTCGGCAGCAGTTGAACGTCTTTTTTCTTCTTTTGCCACAATGACGGATTTGCCAAAGAGCCACAGTCTATCGGACAGCATGTTTGAAAAGAGGGTAGTTCTTAAATGCAATATTAATTATTATAAGAAATAATAATACAAAAATTATGATTTTCCACTTGATTGGCATTATCGTTTTTCATTAACACTATTTTTTATCCTCTTAGGTATTTTTTTCGCGATTTAATAAGTCGTAAGTCACGGTAAATAGATTTAAATAACTCGTGAACCACTAAGTCTGTGGTTCCCAGCTTAAAACCGAGAGCTGTGGCTCACTAGCTAGAAAATTGCGATTACGAACCCATTCAATTGTAAGTTTTTAATCAAATTTTTTAAAAAGATTAACAATTAATCAATTGTTAATTGTAGAAACTGACGGTTAACAATTAATTGATTGTTAGTCGTGAGGTATTGCAATTACAATTAATTAATTGTTAACTGCGATAGGTGCGATGAACAATTAATTAATTGTTAGTTTTTTAATTGTTAATCAATTAAAATTTGCCCAACACTGGGATAAGGCTATAAGCGGATTCCTCACATTTTGGGGCTTCGGAAGGAATAGTAGGCAACGGCATATAGCTTTTCGGATAAGAAGGAAACTATTATTTTAGAAGCGCTAGATATGCTCTGCTGGTCCTCCGCCTACATAACTGCCAACAACTTCAACAACCCAACACCATGACACTCATTACAGACTTTCGGTATTTACTGAGAATTGAACTCGGTATCCTTTTGCACTTAACGAACAATGTATGGAATGGCGCGCTAGCACATTGAGCTATTGCATACTCAATTAGCTTCACATCTAAAGGGCTACTTTTACTTTTCTTTATGTTGGTTGAGCTGACAAAAAGTTGAGTTGAAAAAAACAGCCAAAGACAGATCAAAATGAGAGACATCTAAGCTCAAGCTGAGCCCAAGTTTGAGTACCACAGCCTGGTGAGCATTTGCCTGAGTACCCCTAATGTCTGAGCTTAAGTAGAACCAAAAATTGAAATATTAAGCCATACAAATCAGGCGCGCATTCGACACGCGCAGCATTTATCAGTGCCAGGCAAGAAGTTGAGGAGGTCGTCGGGAAGCGGAAACGGAAACAAACAAAAGGGCTGCCAGCAGCGCGTCACGAAGCTCACGCGCTTATTGACGTTGGAGCAACGCTTATTGGCATACTTAATCCTTTTGGCAAATTCCAATAAATTACCAGGACGCCGGACGCGAGACAACAAACAGAAGAAGAGCGCACACACAATATCCTCCCGGGGGCAAGGAAGGTCGAAAAGAAAAAAAGAACAAGAAAACATCAATAGGCCATGATGAGTTTCTGATTGCAAAGCAGCAGCGACTGGGACTGGGACAGGGAAAGGGTGGGAGTAGGAGCGTTACCCAAAGTAATAAAATTGAGCTGACATTTTATGTGCTTGGGTCGGGATACCGTCTACGTCTACCTTGAGTCCAAAGTCAAATTGAATGCCCCCCCTCCCGCCCTGTTCCAGGACTTTGCCTTGTTGTTTTTATGGCATTTTTTTGTGCTCCGGCTTATCTCCTTTATCTCCTTTTTGTTTTTATTGTAAATACTTTGCATATTTCCGATTGTGCCTAATCCTCTTCGGGCAGCTGTTTGCCCTCGTGGAAGGTCTGATCAATCCGCCTGCAGTAGGCCACCAACTTGGGATGCCTGAGCATCAATTTGCTTAGCGCTCTATCCGGCAGCTCGGTGGTGAGCATGGCCACCACATGACCAAAGACCAAGGCATCCAGCTCGCACGGCTGCTGGCCGCATAGATATAACTGCTCCTCGGATTCGCTCAGCTGATTCACCAGCATGCGACAACAGTCAGCCACCTGCCACTTCATCAGTTGCCTGTCCAATTTGTGCCACTGATAGACCCTTAGCAGACGCACTGCCTCACGTTGCTTGGCAAAACGCCGCATCATACTCAACGGCCAGGGATGAGCGGCACCACTCCGGGGCGCAGTGTATACCCGATACGTCTGCGGGTGCAGGAAACTCACATACAGTTCGGCCAGCGTGAAAGTGTTCTCCGTATGGTTGACCATGCAACGCATATCGTCGCATTGCTCCTCCGACAGCCAACTGTTCAGGCCATGGGTGGGCCGTGTGGCCTCCACGTGAGCCACAATTGGCTGAAACTCGGAGAGGACTTGACTGTGATTCAGGCGCAGCATGGGCAGCTTGGTCAAACGACCACCGGGGGACATAAATTCCGCATTTTCACTGATGCGCTCCACAAAGCCCAGGCGACACATGCGTAGGTACGTCTTAACGGCCAGGCAGCTGGCTCGCTCCGGTAACAGCAATTGGGTAGCCTCGGGCGGCTGATACAGCTGGGCATCCAGCGGCCAAGGCTGCTCTGCTTTGTTGTCATTCACCTCGCCGCTCTCTGGGCTATGGATAATGCCCAGGCCCGTGTCGATATTCATGCTTGAAATTTTGTGTTGAACTTGAAAATATTAATACATGAGGGCAAGCGGCTGTGGGATACTTTGAATTAAAACACCAAAAAGTAAAATTGTAATTTCAAAAACCAGTTGGCAGCTCTAGTAACAAGTTGGTCAACCATTAATCAGAGCGAACAGCTGACTAATTTTTGACAGCAGTGGCATCGACTGCCTCTTACTCTATGATCTAGATTCTAGACTGAACGATTGTGCAGTCGCAGTCGCAGTGGGAATATGTCCGTCTCGCTCTAACCACTGTGATTTCCTATTTGGCACTATAAAGCAGTGTTGCCAAATCAGCGGGAAGCGGGAATTCTGGCTTTTTATACCCTGTACCGAAGGTAAACAGAGTATATTAAGTTTGTGCAACAGGATGTAACAGTTAGAAGAAATCATTTTTAACCCTATAAAGTATGTATATTCATGATCAGCATTAACAGCCGAGTCGATATAGCCATGTCCGTCTGTCTGTCTGTCCATCTGTATGTACGCACAGATCTCAGAGATGGTAAGAGATGAAGGTTCGACATGTATGGGACATATATTTCTTATACTTGCTGGCAAATCAAGTTTATTTTTAATTTTTGCCACAACCCCTCCCGCGCCCGCAATTTGAAAAAAACGGCATATCTCCCACAGTTTTGAAGATAGATTGTTTGTACCTTCTAAAAATATCTAGTTATCAAAATTATTTATCGATTTGCTGAAGGAATGATAAAGATCGGATGAACGACACTCAAGCTAAGAGCAAAAAACGGCCAGATAACGACAATAAAAAAACGAGAAGGCCAAGCTAACTTCGTCTGTGCCGAAGTTTTTATACCCTTGCAAATGCTGTTTTTGAAATGTCAGAGTTTACATAAAAATCTAAAAAAATGTTAACTAAAACCCATTTTTCGACAGATAAACATCTGATTTCGACCAAATTTCGTGGAATCTTCTTAAAAACATATCAAATTAACTATCGCCGAGTTAAAGAAAAATAAAATTTAAAACAGAAAAGTTTTTCTCACTAAGACACATTTTCCGACCGATCGGTCCTATGGCAACCATAAGATATAGTCACCCGATGTCGATCAACTTTTTCATATAAGTTTGAAAGCGTTTAATATTAAGAATCACCGACTTTAAGAACGATTTACGTGAAAACAAAAAAGTTTTTTTCACTAAGACCCATTTTCCGACCGATCGGCCCTATGGCAGCTATAAGATATAGTCATCCGATTTTGACCAAAATTTGCAAATCTGTTTGAAAGCATATAATATTAACAATGGCCGAGTTTTATGCCGCTAGCATTGAAAACAAAAAAGTTTTTCCTACTAAGACCCATTTTCCGACCGATGGTTCCTATGACAGCTATAAGATATAGTCATCCGATTTTGACCAAAATTTGCAAATCTGTTTGAAAGCATATAATATTAACAATGGCCGAGTTTTATGCCGCTAGCATTGAAAACAAAAAAGTTTTTCCTACTAAGACCCATTTTCCGACCGATGGTTCGTATGACAGCTATAAGATATAGTCATCCGATTTTGACCAAAATTTGCAAATCTGTTTGAAAGCATATAATATTAACAATGGCCGAGTTTTATGACGCTAGCATTGAAAACAAAAAAGTTTTTCTCACTCAGACCCATTTTTGGACCGTTGGTTCCTATGGCAGCTATAAGATATAGTCATCCGATCCGGTCGGTTCCGACATATTAGCAGCGTGCAGTAAAAAGAAGACTCTGTGCAAATCATCTCGATAGCCTTAAAACTGAGAGACTTGTTTGCGTAGAAACAGACAGACAGACGGACGGACAAAGCTCAATCGACTCAGCTCGTCGCCCTGATCAAGAATATATATACATATATAGGAGATGAGATATCGGACCTTAATGAGTATGTGAAAAAAGTGTTTGGTCGTAAAGTGGAATTTTTTTTACAGATTGGAAGAGTTATTTCTTTAATTATACTGGTATAAGTCTTTTTGATAAGATCAAGCTGTTGTTTTACTTAATCAGACTTCTTAAGACTCATGTTGTTTAGTTTTACTTTACCGATTAGTGTGAAATTTGGACACAATATAGAATTAAAACCGAGGAAGCTATTGGTATAAAAACCTCAAATTCAACATAACTCGAGTTATGCTGTTATGCCTTATTGCCATAGAAATTAAGTAATAAATGAAATATTTTTTGGGTTTATTTGTACGGTTAAAAATGTTGAAGAAATGAAATGGATGTATAATTTAACGATTTTGTGAAGGAGATATTGTTTATTTTATTAAATGCAAATATAACGTAAATAAGGGAATACAATTTTTTTGGCTCATTTTGATTGAAAATGGTTTTTTTTTTTTTAATTTTTTTTGGTGTAGTCTAGTTTTGTCAAGTGGCAACCGTGAGTTAACATCACTCAAAAAAGAGAGGCGTTTCAAAACGTGCTTCTATGTTAAATTTTCTTTGCATTCATACTGTCAAGAATAAGAACCCCAGACGGAGAGGTCACCTTGTTAGTAAATTCACTTTGGTCCCGCCGAAAACGGATTTTGTTTCTCGGCAAAAGTTGGCAACACTGCTATAAAATATCTAAACCAGGGGTGCCCAAGCAACAACACATTCATATTGGTGTTGTGAAAGCATCGATAGTGGGCACCATCGATAGTTTGAACATTAAAATGTAATCAAATATATAAATATGACAAGTTCAATTAACAAAAATTTCACTCTTACCTTGTTACATTATGAAGCTTCTAGAAATGCGCAATTTTCTACTCCTACCGCCAAATACACAAACATCGATAGTATTGATGGTGCTATCGATGTTTACACAACACTACCTTTCATTACTCTGAGTACCCTCTATGACAGCTTCCGGTACAGTTAAAGCACACTTAATTTAGGTATTTTTGCTGCCCACTGAAAAGGTCACACTGCCTCTTTCTTTTCCTTTTGACAAGCTCGCAAGCAACATCATTTGGTCGTCGATAAGCTGAATTAAAAGATTATAAAAATGGCTGATATTCCAAATAATAACCTGAAGGAAGCTGAATCCAAGAAGAATCAGGATGCGGATGCGGAGGTACCAACTCCACTTAATGTGACGGGCCCCGTAGAAGTCTCGGTAAGTGACGGACGCAAGTGACGGAGACATGTGTTAAGTATTGCTTTCCCTTTCCCCCACTGCAGAACGACCTGGCTGGTGATCCGGCGCTCAAGGTCGTTGCCAAAAAAGAAGACTTAACATTGACTGCTGCCACTGCAGCCATGCATGGATCATTGGAGAAGGGAGAAAGTAAGAACGATGAAGATGAAGAAGAAGACGATGGGGAGAAGAGTGAGATTTACGAAATAAGCGATGATACTGACGAGTTTGATGGCTACAGCTATGTGAGCGAAGAGTCTGATTCCGAGAGTGTTGAATTCCAGGACATTCCCAAATCAGTGTAAATTTCGATTGGAATAAAACGTGTGCACAATTTTGGCCATGAGAAGGCCCGACACATGTTAATTTTGTGTGTATTTGTTTGTTGGACAATTGTCAATCGGCTGTCTTGCCCAAGGAAGCGTTAGTTATCCCTTAGCTATAGCAATACGAATAGTTTTATGGTAGGAATCTTGAATAATTCCTCCACTGATGTATTTCTCATGTACACAACAAACTTAGGTTAGGTTAGGTTGCGATGGCTGAAAGTGACAAGTCGCTCTACCACTTAGGCCACATTGGGCCCATTGCGATGCCATATTTATTCCCTATATCGAGGGGGGTCCTCGTTACTAAATCATTGTGTGGACAGAATGAATTTGAGTAGAGCTGGGATCTCTAGCCCGGATGTCTCCGAGAGGTTGACCAAGTGTCCTAAGTCTCCTTCTACTTAAAGCATGGCAGTGGCAGAGAAGGTGTTGTACCAAATCCTACTCTTCTTCGTATCCGCAACTTCTGCAGAAGTCATGGTAAGTGACGCCTAGGCGTGCTGCGTGTCTGCCAATAAGACAGTGACCCCTGAGGGTACCCACCAGAAGTGAAATGTGTTCCCTTCTGTGACGTAAAAGTGTGTTAGTACGTTTTTGGTCGAATGTTGGCCACGTAAGCCTCGCTATTGCATAGATGGAAAGGTTTTTCTATTCTGGCCAGTTTGTCCGCAGACTCATTTCCTTCTATGTTGCGATGTCCAGGCACCTATATAAGGTGTATACTGAAATGTCGTGCGATCTCATTCAGAGATAAGTGACATTCCGTAAGTGTTTTAGCATTTTTGGTATGTGAGTCAACAAACTTACTTCAGCCATCTTGTCCAGTTATCAATCAAATGCAGGCGGACACGTAGTCGACGCAGATTTAAGTAAAGCTATTACCGGAAATCGTAACACTTTTTTGTCAGGTTACTGCAAATTTCAAAAAAAAATGTCGCACCCAACAGAGAATCGATTGAAAATTGCCTGTTTAGATTTATAAAGCTTTAGGATGTAGATTAGCGATGGGTTCTTTGCGGCTCTTGACTATTTTTAGTGACTAATTTTAGTAACAGATTAGCTTAAAATAACAAAAACATTTTTTTAGTTTATAGAAGAATTGGAGAAGATTCTAAATGATTACGTTTTGCTGAACACGAATCTAATTTGGAAAAGTGTCCATCTCGTCTCGACTTTTGGTAGCTTTCATAGAAAGTCTCGTTTTTATACCCTTGTACGCATAGAAGGAAACATCTCAGACCACACAAAGTATATATATTCTTGAGCAGCATGACTAGCTGAGTTGATATAGCCATGTCCGTCTGTTTCTATGCTAACTCCTCCGTCAGTTTTAAAGCTATCTCAACCAAACTTTGCACGAAGCCTTTAGGTACAAATACGCTGCACATTTATCGGAACCGGCCGGATCGGATGACTATAGCATATAGCTGCCATAGGAACCATTGGTCGAAAAAATAGTTTTGGTAAGAAAAACTTTTTGGCCTTTAACGCAAACGTGCCAAAACTTCGTATTTCTCAGTTTTGAATGCTTTCACATAATTGCACCAAGTTTAATATAGATCGGACATCTTTTAAGTATAGCTGCCATACAAAAGATATGTCTAAAAAAAAGTCTTAGTAGGAAAATCTTTCTTGTGTTCAATGCTATTGCTCTCAAACTTGTTATTGATCAATATTTTATGCTACCACACAATTCTGCCAAGTTTTATCCAAATCGGCTGACTATAGCATATAGCTGCCATAGGAAAAATCGGTCGAAAAAGTAGTTCTAGTGAGAAAAACTTTTGTGTTTTCAATGCAAACGTCCCCAAAGCTCGTATTTCTAAATTTTCTCTGATTTTACATAATTCCACCAAGTTTTATGAAAATCGGCCAACTATATAGTATAGCTGCCATACAAAAGATATGTCTGAGAAAAAGTCTTAGTAGGAAAAACTTTTTTGTTTTCAATGCTATTGCTCCCAAACTTGTTACTGATCAAAACTATATGCTACCACACAATTCTGCCAAGTTTGATCTAACTCGGATGACTATAGCATATAGCTGCCATAGGAAAAATCGGTCGAAAAGTAGTTTTAGTGAAAAAAAACTTTTTTGTCTTCAATGCAAACGACCCCAAAGCTCATATTTCTTAATTTTCTATGATTTTACATAATTCCACCAAGTTTTATGAAAATCGGCCAACTATATAGTATAGCTGCCATACAAAAGATATGTCTGAAAAAAAGACTTAGTAGGAAAATCTTTCTTGTGTTCAATGCTATTGCTCTCAAACTTGTTACTGATCAAAACTATATGCTACCACACAATTCTGCCAAGTTTGATCTAACTCGGATGACTATAGCATATAGCTGCCATAGGAACTATCAGTCATACACCATCCGCTTGCATCATATCTTCGATTTGTAACGAAATGAATTTTGTATTAAGAAATGTTTTACATAGTTCTTGGAGAACTTCCTCATTACTTCGTTCAACATGCTGCGTTGATAGACAATCTGTGGCATTTAATTCGACGAGTTCCCGAAGTACTAGTGTTTTTTAACAAACTTCCAGCTGATGACATTTGGCGTGGAGTAACGACAGTCAGCAATGCTGGAAAAAAAAGAGGCCGTGGTAAAGGAAGTGGAAAAAAAATAGCAAAAGATCTTAATAAAGGACAAACCATCGGGCAAGGCAGAAAGAGCTACATATGGCCCGGTTTGAATTCGCCTATTATACGCGGAAATGTGCTAATTTACCATCAAAAACTTTCTGAGAATTCGTATAGAGAAAACAACATAATGAAACTACGGGATTCGATGGGTAGTTTTAGAATGATGAAACTAGACCCAATAGATCGAGGATGGTCTGGAAGTAAAATGCCGGGGCGCAGTATTGGTCCACCAGATGCAGTTGAGGATGATGATTTTAAATCATTTGACACCCGAGTTTTAGAGAATAAAATCGTTTTTATTATGAAGGGAAACATGGGACGAAAGAGAAAATATTCTGTTTTATCTGTCACCGGAAATGGTAATGGCTTAGCAGGATTCGCTACAGTCAAAGCACCTGAAGTTCGAACAGCTCTTCGAAAATCAAAAAATCGAGCAGGACAAAAACTAATGAACATAAATCTCTGTGAAAACCGAACGATTTACCATGATTTTTTTACGGGTTTTGGACAAACTAAAATATTTTGTTTTAAAAAGCCTGATGGCTATGGTTTGGTATGTCATCGGGCTATTTAAACTATTTGTCAAGTCATTGGAATCAAAGATTTGTATGCGAAAATTGAAGGTTCCACTAATCTGCAACATATAGTTAAAGCCTTTTTTATTGGTCTTATGCGTTAAAGATCTTATCAAACTTTTGCCAATGAAACAAATTTCTACATTGCGGAGTATCAGAAGGCGAGAAACGGATTTGTTCAAATACTTGCTGTACCATCTCTATTTTCGTCAACGGATCGTAATCGTATAATTGATTTTATGCAATTTACTTTGGGAAATAAAATTGTACTGAGGAAAAAAGCAGTAGCGCCCCTTTATGTGCAGTCTAAGGGTCATAGCTTATATAAAATTAAAGAAAAACGATTCAGAAACCAAAATGGCGTTCGTTTACACAAATTGGTAAATTCATATATGATTAAAAAGTAGCTCTAGTGAGAAAAACTTTATTGTTTTCAACAAAAACGTGCCTAAAACTCATATTTCTAAGTTTACTATGCTTTTACATAATTCCACCAAGTTTTTTGAAAATCGGCCAACTATATAGTACAAAAGATATGTCAGAAAAAAAGTATTAGTAAGAAAATTGTTTTCTGTTTTCAATGCAAACGTCTCTAAACTACGTATTTATTAGTTTTCTATGCTTTTGCATGATTCCACTAAGCTTGATCGAAACCGGACAACTATATTAGGTGGAAGTTCCAGTTCCATGTACTGTTATTATGCATTTGCTTCACTCTCTAGAACTCTTCATTTACAATATTTTAGATTCAACAAAAATGTTAAGCAACTCAAAAGTTACTTTGATTAAAAAGTATGGTGAGATTTATTTAGCAATTTTATGTATTTACTAAGATCGTAAGTATTGAGAAATTTTTAAGCTTAAGCAGTGTTAGGAAGTACCTAGGTACAAATACCTAGATACATACCTAGATACATATTTTGTGTACCTTTTACCTTACCTCGGTATTTTTAAATTCCAGTACCTTTTACCTTACCAAGGTCCAAATTTTCATTTACCTTGTCGAAAAAGTTAAGTATAAGGTACTTTAATATGAATGAGAATTTACTTTTAAATGATTGTCTGATTGGGAAACTAATGTAATTCATTCATTCTATCAATTCATTCTATGATTGTCGATGTGACTATTAAAACAACATAGTCTTGAGCTTATTATTGTTTTGATCCTTAAGACGCTTTAAGTCAAGGAAATAAGTAGTGCTCTCGCACTACTAGCATGGAAATAATATCTTATGAACTATCTTTTGAATGGTTTCAAAATGCGATTGCTATTCAGAGTTGATTATAAATGACAGCATTTTATTTAACACACAACAAACCAAATTATATTCTAGGACTTTGCTATCAGCTTAGTCAGCTAAGAAGTTTGTCCATATCGCTTTACTTTCCATGTATCTAGGCTAAGACCAAGATCAAATACGTAAAACAAGATTAATTATGTAGATAAAGCCATTTGAGAAGTTGACGCGAATGTGGAACTTAATGATTAATGTTCTTTTTTTTTTTTTAAATATATTGTAAATTATGTCAAAAATTCAAATAATAGGAATTTTAACCTAAATTGTCGGAAAGAAAAAAATAAAAAATATATTTTTTTGACTTAAAAGCAGAGCTCGCAAAAAAACAGTTAACACTATCAGCGTGTCTTTGTAAAACTGTTCTGTTACAGACATAACGGAAAAAGGTTGCAAAAAGACACTTTTAATTCTGTTTTGCTCAACCAAAGATCGCTTTTTTCGTTTCTGTTTTGCTCATGTCTTTCACTGACCGTTTTGCCGAGAGCCAACTTCCAAAGTGTCTTTGAAGAATGTAAGCGAGTTTGTGACTGGGGATGCCTGTGTGTGTGTGTGTTTGTCTCAGTCAACGATCTTTGTACATATGTGGAGTATGGAGAAATTTATCATTATTAACCTATCAAATGAAATGCAGAAAATATTAGTTTTTGGTAATTGCTTAACGCCTAAAAAACATATTTATTTAATTATGTACATTGTACATAAGCCCACCGTCTACCACATGAACAAAACAAATAACACTTTTTGCTGACACTTTTTGTGTTTTGCTCATTTGAAGACGGTTTTTGGGTGAGCGCTCGCTCACAAGTGTTCCTCTCAGTTGTTATTGACGGTCTGTCTCGTTTGTTTTGATCAACCGAAAATGCTCAACACAGAAAACACATAAGGAGAGAAAAAAAGTATTTTGCTCAATGAGAGACCGAGTCATCTTCGCACTGAAAAAAGTGTTGAGGGTTATTTGCGAGCTCTGCTTAAAACTAAAGAAAAGTGTATGTCCCTGTAGAAATTTTGGTAGTCTCGGAACACAGATATGTTGTACTGATTCCTGAGAATCTTTTGTTCTTTTTCCGTACATTTTTGTGAAAATTTCGATGAAACCTCAAAGTTTTGGTTGTTCAGTTCACAACATTTTCGGGTAGGTGGTGTTAGATAAACCATGCTTTAAAAGGCATTTAAAGAGTACATTTTTTGTACCCTTTGCTCGTATTTCTTAATTTTCTATGATTTTACATAATTCCACCAAGTTTTATGAAAATCGGCCAACTATATAGTATAGCTGCCATACAAAAGATATGTCTCAGAAAAAGTCTTAGTAGGAAAAACTTTTTTGTTTTCAGTGCTATTGCTCCCAAACTTAATATTTACTAATATTATATGCTACCACACAATTCTGCCAAGTTTGATCCAAATCGGAGGACTATAGCATATAGCTGCCATAGGAACCATCGGTCGAAAAAGTAGTTCAAGTGAGAAAAACTTTTTTGTCTTCAACGCAAACGTACCCAATTCTCGTATTTCTAAATTTTCTATGATTTTACATAATTCCACCAAGTTTTATGAAAATCGTCCAACTATATAGTATAGCTGCCATACAAAAGATATGTCTGAAAAAAAGTCTTAGTACGAAAATCTTTTTTGTTTTCAATGCTATCGCTCCCAAACTTGTTACTGATCAAAACTATATGCTATTACACAATTCTGCCAAGTTTGATCCAAATCGGAGGACTATAGCATATAGCTGCCATAGGAACCATCGGTCGAAAAAGTAGTTCAAGTGAGAAAAACTTTTTTGTCTTCAACGCAAACGTACCCAATTCTCGTATTTCTAAATTTTCTATGATTTTACATAATTCCACCAAGTTTTATGAAAATCGTCCAACTATATAGTATAGCTGCCATACAAAAGATATGTCAGAAAAAAAGTCTTAGTAAGAAAAACTTTGTTGTTTTCAATGCTATCGCTCCCAAACTTGATATTTACTAATATTATATGCTGCCACATAATTCTAATAAGTTTGATTCAAATCGGATGACTATAGCAAATAGCTGCCATAGGAAAAATCGGTCGAAAAAGTAGTTCTAGTGGGAAAATTTTTTTCTGTTTTCAATGCAAACGTCTCTAAACTACGTATTTATTAGTTTTCTATGCTTTTACATGATTCCACTAAGCTTGATCGAAATCTGACAACTTTATTAGGTGGAAGTTCCAGTTCCATGTACTGTTATTATGCATTTGCTTCACTCTGTAGAACTTTTTATTTACAATATTTTAGATTCAACAAAAATTTTAAGCAGTTCAAACGTTACTTTGATTAAAAAGTATTGTGAGATTTATTTAGCAATTTTATGTATTTACTAAGTATTGAGATGGGTATGGGTAGTATGCTGCCAAAGCCGCCCTGAGATGAGGTCCCTTCTTCTTTTAAGAGTTCAGCGGAAACTGCGTCTTCTGGTTTGAATAGTGTGATAGAAACAGCAAGCCTCTTCTCAATGTCTCTTGTTCTGAGGGGTGCCATTCGGCTAAGGTAATATGGCTAACCAGTTAAGGGGGTACTCAGAAAAAGCAACAAAAATTCTGTACTCCAATAGGGGTACATAAACTAAAAAGTATTTGAAAATGCGACAAGATTCAAAATTTTTAACTATGACAACAAAATTCGGTTTATTCCAATAAACGTGATACACAATTTTTGCAAGCAAAATGATTTGAAAAATTTAGACAATAAAACTGTAGCAATTCTATGGCAAGCCAAGCTGTTCCGAGATCTATTGAGAATGTGGCAAACCTACTTCTTTGAGTTCGTATCTGGTGGTGCGTCTAGCCGGGGAGAAAGATGTGTCGTAAGTGGTGGACTGGCTCTTGGTGACTCAATTTCAATTCCAGCGTCTGCCTCAGTCCAGTCTGAGAATGGAGGACAAGCGCTTCACCATGTCCAAGTATGTCATATCCATTGGTTACCCATCATCAGCAGTTCGTCATGAAGATAAGTGAAATGACCCAACAGTTGAACTTCTATGTGCAGCAGCTGAGCAAATCCTGGGCCCAGAGCATACTCATACCCGTGTTGTGCTTCAATTTTGATTTTCCCATCGATCTCTGGCTGAAGCAGATCTTTCTGCCCTGCCCGCGGAGTCACTGCGTCATCGCTTGAATACCACTTTGCGACTGCTTCAGTAACAAATTGGTATTCAAGCGATGACGAAGTGCTCCGCATACTGTGCTTAAGAGGCTGTAGATTGACTGGTGACTGCAATGCAATGTGGATCCATTGAGGAGTAGGAGAAACCGCGCTCTTTGCTGGAACCGCTGTCGTCTACCAAGAGTATACAGATGGCCAGGGATTGTTTGAACTGGCACGATTTGGAGCCGCCTTGGCTAGAGTACATGGAGCCGGTGGCGCTGTCCTACTATTACAAATTTATTTCCAGTCATGGATAAGCTGGAGCAAGACGATAAAGAGCTTTGGGCAGGCCACATTTATGCTGCGCCCAAAGCGTTGAGTCCAGCTCCCTGACAACATTGGAGTAAGCACATTAGTGCTTATAGGTTAAGGTCTTCTACAGCAACGGCAAGGATTCCATCTGCCAGAGTTTCTGACCGCGATTAGTGCAGATGTCTTCGACATGGAGTGTGTGGCATTGTAGGGCGACTGTTTCCAACAAGTATCCTTAAGCAGTTGAAGTTGACATTGGCGTTGCATCGGAATCTTTTGTATTCACACGGGGGATCATCAGCATTTTATTGCCATCAAAGTAGCCTTCCACTTAAAGTGCATAGTCTGAGGCAGGTGGTGGTTTCGCATCATCTGCGAAATCTGTCACTCAACATGGAGCACACCATGTTCAAGGGTTCCTGTAGTGAGGAGAATTATTGTATTTTTAGGGAAAGTGTTCAGAATAATGTACATACCCTTCATGCTGCACTGGGACTATGCCTCCGAGGTCAACTTCTGTATAGGTCAGGCCAAGATTCACAATAAAATGATGTCCAATGCAGTGGAAGCGCTCGCCTGGGGGCTGGAATACTTTGGCTTCTGTTGCGGCTCAACCGGGCTGCCCATAAAAACTATCGCCAAAGGAGAAAAATAAAATTAAAAAGAAAAAAGAAAAAAGAAATAAAATAAAATCAAATAATCAGTTTATTACCTGCTGATGATTGCCACCAAGAGCTGTAGCTCCGAGTGAACAGTCTGTTCAGTCTGGACGACTGCTGTAGACTGAACTTATTTTATATATTGCATTAGCAGCTTGACAATGCCCATCTACAAAAGCCTACTCTGTTGGACTTTTTCACTTGTTTCTTTTTATTATTATTTAGAGGATTGCAAGACACATCAAATGTGTGAAAATTTCGGGTATTGTCAAATCAAATTGAAAACTTTGACCACCGTTTTTGAGCCAAAGGATTAAGAGCAAAAAATTCCTAAATTTTGTAATGAATATGTACGTTAAATCTTGTTAATTTTCAATCAATAGTGCAGGGTAAATTGTGATATAGGATCAGATTTGGTGATATTTATGTTTAAGCATTGCTGCAGATTGCACGTTAAACAAAAGTCCCACTGACTTTGAAATTTTATGTACATTACCTTCTATATAATAGCTACCATTCCAGATTCGAAATATTCAAAAATCCTTTTGAAATTTATTTATTAATTTTGTGTTTGTGGCATCGCAGGCAGTTTTGCTTTTAAGCTCAAACGAAATAAAATTGAACAAGTATTTGAATATACTAAAATTTCTCATTCGAAGTCGGTGCTCCGAGTGGAGCACACCTACATTTTATTTCGGTCTGAAATTCTAAATTAAAAGTGAAGGGACATTCTGTAAGCCTGCAAGCGAGAGTCAAAGGGATGAGGCTGTGTCAATTCCAGGGGAATTGCCACTTGGCCTCCTCCCTCTTATTGGTCACTTTTTAGGCTTTTGGAGAGGAGCTGCTGCTTTGCAGTTGCAATGCTTGGACTTCAGCTGGGTGAGTTTACAACTTCCTTAAGCGGAACTTCTTAGACTTAATAGATTCTTTCACTAGGTTCGCCTGCATCTGAAACTAGTTCCTGCTTCACTCCTCAGCCAGCCGCTAGGCATTAAGAGTCCTTGCTGTTAATGGAACGCGCAACCGCTCGTTCAACTGGCCACGGTCCGCCTCCAGTTCCATAATTTTGGCCTCAATACTTGGTGGCGTCATCCTGCTCGTCACTATCAAAATGCTGAGATATTGCGACATAAGACGCTCGTGCAGCTTCTGCTTTAGGCTAAGCTGCCAATTGTTGCTCCTCAGCGTCAACAGCTTGTTGGTATGCTCCTCGGAGGCAGGCTGGCTGGTGGGGTGGTATGGCTGGGACTGATCTCTCCACAGACTGTTTGTGTAGCCCTGCTACAGTGTTTCGCTTCTGATGGGAGTTCTTCCAGCTGCTTCATCTTTCTGAAATTTTGCTTTGATCTGCTGCTGTATCAGCTTCTGTCAAATCTGTAGCCATTCTCGAGGGCCTGGGATAGAGAGCCACTTATACCACTGGAACTTACACCGCCGAGAGCCCAGATTTCGATACGCTACCTTCGGATGATGTGCTTCGACTGCATATATATCAAGTTGTCACCTTATAGTCGTCGAGCCAGGCGCAGGGCTAACTCATTGATGCGTTGCTTACTGGCCTATGAATTGGTGAAGCGTTCGGAACCAACCAGATTCAACTTGGAGGTAATTACAAATTTTCCCTAAAAATGAATTTTCAATTAATTTTTCCAATTTTTCCACTTTTCCTTACAGTTTGGAACCTTTTAACCACTTTTGTGGCCATTACCATTTGGTTGAAAGTTGTATGCGATTGCTAAGAGGTCTCTTTCATGGCCATTAAAGACGCTGCAGCAATCCGCTGAACTGCTAATTCAATACTCAATCACTTTCAGTGCCTACTGGACCACCAAATTCAGCAGCTTCGGCATCACCTTGCCGCGTCACTTATTCTCATCTGTCTCCATGACGCTTTATTGCCTTGGATTGATTAAGAGCAGATTACAAGACGAGGTCCGGGTACAGCTGCTGCTCTTTCAATTTGAAGATTTCTTGGATTGCCCTACATGCTCATCCAAGACATCCTTAGAGGCAATGGCCTTGGCAATTCACTCATACTCTAGACATTCTCAGCCAGTTGCGAGCGAGTCATCTATAACGTCATGCTCCTTAACTGCTGCTCTTTCAATTCGAAGATTTCTTGGACACCTACATACTCATCCAAGACACTAGAGGCCATGCCCTTGGCAATTCACCCATACTCTGGACACTCGCAGTCAGTGCTCCATTTTCTGCTAGAGGTCAGCCCTTTTGAGCACTTTTTACAAGTTAGCCTTCAACTACATATGCTCGGACTGCTGCTATTGCTTGGTGAGTATGTCTAATCCTGGCTGAGCTCTACATTGATTAATGACAACATGATCTTCAGCTACTGTTTCACTTTAAAGCCTGGTGGACTCCTACGGACCGCTTCAAGGAGGGCGTGAATATCAACCAAAGGTTCCTGGTTCTGGGCAACATCATCAATGCCAGGGGCTGTGGCTAAACCACGTCTTATGGTGCCCTATGGCGAATTCAAACTGTTGCGTCTAATCCAAGATTTCAAGAGCGGTAAAGTCATAATGGCTTGACTCTGGCCCGCCTACCTCTAATGTGGCCTATATGCAGATCCTAGTATATCATTTAGTCGAAATCTTGACCCTCGGCGGTGTTGGTGCCAGCGACATGAGTCACTCTCCAAACCAGTCCAGGGTTTCGCTTACCCTCCCTACCACCACGCAACCGCCGGGCAGACCAAAAGCTATGGAACTAAATGATACGTCAGCTGGGCAAAGCAAAATTAGAGTAATTTGAAGCAGCAACTGACGGAACACTATGAAGCTGGCACTAAAGCAGAGCGACCAGCTGTATCTGGCGTTCAGTCGAGATAAGCTGCAGATGTGCCAAAGCCAGCCAGCCTCCGAGGAGTACTCCAACAAGCAGTTGACTGAGAAGCATCAATAGGCTGATCAGTCTCTAGCAGAAGCTGCACGAGCGTTTGTGTCGCAATTCTTAGCACTTCGATAGTGAGGAGCTGGACGACGCCACTAAATATGAGTCCAAAATTGTGCAACTGTAGGCGGAGCATGGTCAGTTGAACAAACACTTGCGTTTCATCAACAGCAAGGACTCGAATGCCTTGCGGCTGGAAACATTTACCTTTCAACTAGACCAACTTTAAAAATAACTACACCACACACTCGTTGAAGATTGAAAATAAACTTAATCTGTGTACAAATATTCGATGTATATTAGAGTTCTGCACATGCCAATCCCGGCCAACGCACAGTGGTCGGTCCTGTATGAAATTAGCGGCCACTGGCTAAATCAAATTTCAAATTGTGAAATTTTCTTTGTATGATTTAGTCGATACTTCTTTACGTCCTTATTTCTTGCCTCAGCAGCTTCTTCAGAGAGCTCTCCAATTGAGACTAATGCATGTTGAATAATATCAGGAGCGTGAATTAAAATTTTGTGAACTGAAGGAGGATTATAGTTAGCTCTCGAGCAGTATCTAGAGCGAATTCTCTAAATCGTTCTACATTAATTTTATAACCTGATGATAAGGCTGGTAGTAAAGTTGCGCAATTTTCAATAAGGTGTTTTTCTATGCCAGTTATTTCAGCAGACACTGCAGTGTTCCCATCATTTGATGATCCACTACCACCTGTTCTTGGTTTGTCGACAATTAAACCCAATTTGTTACGAAATTCGCACTGAATTTTTGTTTGTTTGTTTCCATCGTAGAAATTGTTGTTTATTTTCTGAGCCCCTCATTTGCCACTGTTTTATTTCGAGTCTATATGAAACGTGAAGGAAATATTCGAAAAATCTAGTGTAGGCATGTAATGGAGACAGTCCAAATTCGTAGTGATCTGTTTGAATTTTTTGTTTTGTAAGCAGTTGTCGATATCATTCATCTCTGTCGGCTTAGCTTGGCATATGTAGCATTTTGCAGACGAGGTTTCAGTTAAGGCATTGCACACTTTGCCATCTACCATAGTTAGCATAAGATTGTGATCGACAGTAAATTTGCGGTTAGTAACTGTTTGGAATTTAGTGGGAGCCAATTCATGAATTTTGTTTTTAATATATTGTTCATTTTTTGTTAAAAGAACTGATTCCTTTTGAGTGGACGAAGGTCGAGGGTTTTTCCAAATTATTTTGTGCTCCACATCATTATTTGAATTGGTAATTAATTGAAGAGGGACATATGTATGATGTGATAAACAAATTACTGTCTTCTGCATTATTATTTTCAAATGTTTGTTTATAAATATTCGCTCTGCCCTGAGCTGCCATCAAAGCCCCATTTTCCAATTAATTTAAGGTTATTTGAGCAATCACCCAGTTCATTAATCACCTCGCTTTGCAACTCTAAAATCCGGGACGCAGTATGGTCCAATAATTATTGTAGTTCAACTTCAGCGACAGATTCTGAAACTGTTATTTAGTACTGTCATAACAGGGCAAGAAGTTAATAACCAGTTAATTATTAATGAAGCTTCTAATACGTAAATACTGATGATTTGATAAATTTGCATCGGTTATTATACTCTGTACCGAAGGTACATAGAGTATATTAAGTTTGTGCAAAAGTATGTAACAGGGAGAAGGAATCGTTTCCGACCCTATAAAGTATATATATTCTTGATCAGCATCAATAGCCGAGTCGATATAGCCATGTCCGTCTGTCTGTCTGTCTGTCCGTCCGTATGAACGAAGAGATCTCAGAGATGGTAAGAGATAGAGGTTTGACATGTATGGGACATATATTTCTTATACTTGCAGGCAGATCAAGTTTATTTTCAATTTTTGCCACGCCCCCTCCCGCCCCCGCAATTTGGAAAAAACTTCATATCTCCTACAGTTTTGGAGATAGATCGTTTGTTCTTTCTAGAGATACCTTGTAAACAAAATTATTTATCGATTTGCTGAAGGAATGATAAAGATCAGATGAACGATACTCAAGTTATGGGCAAAAAACGGCCAGTTAACACCAACCAACCCCCCCCCCCCCCACCAACAACCACAGCAACATACCCTAACCGTTCAACACAGGCAATCTTAGTGCGAGAGAGAGAGAGAGAAACTTAGAGAGCGCACCGCGTTGTGCGCGGGGTGTTAACTGGCCGTTTGACTCCTGGTCAAATGCGAGTGTAAGGGTACAGAGTATGTTATAGTCGGGCTTGACCGACTTTCTTTCTTGTAAGTGATATTGCTTCACACGCCTTTGCTGGAAAGATCGATGGATTCAGTTGTTTACAAGCCATTCGCAAATCATCAGCAGCGGATACATCAATTTTTTGCTATATCTGCTATCCGTCGTCGCTTAGTTCTTTCTGAGCACGGTGAGTAACGGTGATGATTGCTGATTTAATAATATTAATTCATCTTGAGCAAACCAATCCGCATTTTTCTCGACAACTTTGGATTTTATTCTGTGGCTTTTAATCCACATTTCTCCAAATTTTTTAAATATATAACCCAGTCTTGTCTTTACACTATTGTCATTTCTTGTCATTTCAAGAAATGAAGTTTCATTTGTTTGGTGGAAATAGGCTATTACTTAGAAATAGGCTTGGAAAGTGGGGGGGAAAGTGGGCGACAGTGACTTGACAGTGATTTAACAGTGACTTAGCAGTGACTTAACAGTGAATTGACGTGACAATGACGTGACAGTGTCTTGACAGTTACTTAACAGTGACTTAACCTTGACTTAACAGTGACTTAATACCGACACCGACTAATTAACAGTTAAATTTACTCTCCGTTTATTTAACTATACACCTTTAATGAGCACGGTTGCAAGTTTGTATTTGTACTGACTCGCTCTTGTGAGCGACCTTGCTTTTATTACATTTCTCCTCCCTTATCAACCCATAGTTTCTGTTCTTAACTAAGGCAGTATTTGTTAGAAAACTGTGTGTATAAGAATGCGTTCGTCTGAATTGTAGTTTTCCACACCATGTGTTATCTGTTCGCAACATGTGGTTCGAAGTCTCTTGTTCAGATTTGAACAATCAGACTTATCGTAAAGGGCTTCGCTTGTACCGGTTCATTAATAGCCTCATCAACCCCATTGTTGATAGAAAAGTCTGCTTCGCAAGCATCAAGATGCAAATCATTATCCAAATCTGTTTCTACGTCCGTATCACCATCGAAATAAAAAATATTCCCAATCACTTTATGCGAAAGCGATGATAACTTATGTAACTCTCGGCGTGTCCTGTCTATTGAAGGCGATTTTTATAGTAGTAGTCGTAGTAGATTTATTTTATCATATTGTTTGCTAGGCATAAGCCGTTTGCACACTTATATAATATTTTTAATAGCTAAATATTATATGTATAAGGAGTAAGGAGTTTAAATAATTTTAAATTTTGTTAAATATCCTTTGTGACAATTTTGAGCCTATATTTAAGAGCAACAGAGAGATAAGCAGCAAGCGTAATCCAATTTTCTCCGTTGAGTCGATCTCTAGATTTTTTTCATTGTGAAGAATCTTTCTCCGAAATATTTGTATCGTTGGGCAGTCTGAGAGTAAATGGAAGGTATCCTCCCTGGTGCTGATGTTACAAAGCGTTCACTTCTCGTCGCTTATATGGGCTATTATGGCATCCACCGAAAAATCATTTCTAAAGTAATTATAATATTTTGAGCCAGGTTGAAGTTTAGGCCTTTATACAAAAGCCGAGTTTCGCTCCTTCGAGCAGTTTCCTCAAAGGATTTCCGCTGAGCTTCATCAATTCTTTCCAGTACAGTGTCGTGCGTTCTTCTCCATCCAGCTATGTCTTTATATCACAAATAATACATCCTTTTAGCCTGGAAAATTTTGTGCCATTCTGCAAAGCACAGCGATTGATCGCTAAGGATTTGCATAGCGACTAACTTAGAAAGTCTGTTCTGAGGTAGATTCATGATTTTCCTAATATATGTAAAATGTCTGTCCAGCGTATTGTGTTAGAGGGTAGGTAGACCAGTCTCTAGATGTATCGCATATGATGGTGTATTAATTGGCAAAATTACGTGCTAGTTTTTCCACACTGTCGTATTCCGCATAACCCCACACCTTTGCTGCATATAGCATAATGTATCTTGCTGTTGCTTCAAAAAGCTTATATTTCGCACTTGGTTTTATGTCTTTTCTTGACATAAAACTTTTCCACGTGCTGTTGATTGCAATCCTTGCTTCTACCAATTTGTACCGCAGATGTGTCTCAAACCGCATATTCTGTGTCAGTGTAACACCTAGATACTTGTATTCCTTCACAGCTTCCAGTTCTGCCCCGTCGAGATACCACTTCTCCGCTCTTGCAAGGCGCCCTCTGCCATCTCGAACCACCATGATTTTGATAAGACTCCACTGCTTACAATACACAGATACTTTGTCAATTGTATACTGCATCTCTTACGCACTTTCGGCCCGTACTTAGTACCATATCATCGGCGTACATAAGTATCTTACAAGTGACAGCTCCGAGTCTTTCACCTTCGCTTAGGTAGTCATGTAGGTCTTCGATGAACAGCAATTTTTATACCTAACTAATTCTTGAAATGTTTCACTTTCAAACTTATCTAAAACCGCCTCTAGATGGACTACCTTTTAAGACCAATAAAGTTGCTTACGGAAACTTTTATTTAAGCAATTAAAGCAACTTTTACTTTCTTAATACTAGTTTTTATTTCCAGCTGTGAAAAGTTTCAATATTTGTTTTGGTTTTTTGAAAATCTCACCTAATGCAACTTTCCCCACATCAAATGCAAAATGCAAAAATGCAAATTAATTTTTGGAATTCCCCGAATTATGCAGAACCCAAAAACAAAGCCAAAAGGAATGAAAGCAATGAATATGTGAAACCTGAATATTATTGTCACTATTGAACCCCCCTACCCACCCCTTGAAATAACAAAAACACTTGAAGTAACTCTTAAAACTTAACCCAAGTTGATTTTGTTACCAGCCTAAGGGTATGATCTTATCTCAAAGTCACCTTTGTGATGCCCACAAGGTCAACATTAAATATTCTGAAGTGTCTGGTCTCTGTGTGTGTGTGCGTGAAACGGGTTGGAGGGGGACTCCCCAGGAGGTCGCTGTCACCAGGCGTCGACAAAATCAGCATCATTCCACTCGCACACTTTGATGGCAACGTCTCTGTTGCAAAAATGTTGTAAATTTGCTGCTTCAATGACCATTTTGGCAATTAATCATTAAAAAAGACGGCGGCAACGCGTAACTTTTCGCTGAAAGGTTTACCCCTAAACTGAAACTGGAACTTGAAGTTGATAAATTACACAAGTGGAACACATTAGTTACAACCACTTTTCGGAATTCCGTTTAATGGTCTAAAGTCAAAGCGAAAGGATCATCAGCTCAAGATGTGATAAAAGATCGGAAAGTCTGTGGAATCACTTTCAAGCAGAGCCTGAGTCTCATGTATTAGCACATTTTG
This sequence comes from Lordiphosa magnipectinata, assembly GCA_037044535.1. Lineage (NCBI taxonomy): Eukaryota > Metazoa > Arthropoda > Insecta > Diptera > Drosophilidae > Lordiphosa > Lordiphosa magnipectinata. The sequence continues at coordinate 62,994 of JBAMBO010001295.1, forward strand.
TTGTCTTAGAGTCCCCCCCCTGTATAACTAATTTCTCGCTTGGCGATGATTGATGTGCGGTTGACCTGATTACTTAGTATTCCATTTGCCAGTTCACTTGTCACACTTTTGCGTCAGAGTTGGGGGCTAATGGCCTTTTCTTATTTTGTGTTAATGTTGAATTTTTGATTTGGATTTGGATTTGGATGTCGAGACGTTGTTAGTTGATTGATTTGTTTCATAGTTCATTTTCTCATTGGCAAATTAATTAAGTCGCTTGAAGTACAAGGGAAAGGATGTGGGTCAGGTGCCAAATCCTGCCACTGTTTCACACACACACGCACAGCCACAGACACAAAAGCCAACAAAAGGCAACAATTCTTACCCACTAATAAAGAATAATATGACTGCCATAAAACTCAATTTATTACCAAAATGTCGACAAGCAGCACACTCCGAGTGTGTGTGTGTGTGTGTGTGTGTGTGAAAGAATTACGACTCAGTTCCAAAAGAGAACAGAGAAGCGGATAAGAACGACGAACGGAAGTGGCGTACGGAAAAAGTTTATGCTGCCATTTTTGTTTGGCAATTTTCTATTTCTATTTCAATTCCAAGGCTTCCTTTTATTTGCATTTTGTGTGAGAAATGCGCCGCTACTTGGTCAGTGATACCCTAGAAGAGGTATACTCGACAGTCTCCAAAAAAAACCAAAGTCTAAAGCAGTAATGGACAATTGTTTGTACACTTTGCTTAGTAGTAGGTACAAACAAGTAAGAAAGTCGGTCAAGCCCGACTATAATATACTCTGTACCTGGATTAGGGGCTGAAGTAACTTTCTTTTGGTCATAACTTGAGTATTGCTCATCCGATCTTTATCATTTCTTCAGCAAATCGATAAATTATCTTGATTACTAAATATCTCTAAAAGGTACGAACTGTCTATCTAACAAACTGTAAGAGATATGACGTTTTTACCAAATTGTGGAGGCGACAGGGGGCGTGGCAAAAATTGAAAATAAACTTGATCTAACTGCAAGTATAAGAAGTATATGTCCCATACATGTCAAACCTCTATCTCTCGATCTCGTCGTTCTAAAGCACTTGCAACTTCGACTGGTGGCTCCTAAAAAGTGACGGCCGATGGTGCAGCGAGTTGAGTTGAGAATTTTTGCGCGTTTGAGACACTTCTGTGACTTGGAGCAGGTGCACATCGAGAAGAAGGCCTTTAAGTCAATTGTACAAATATCGGTAAATGATATGCGTCCTGCCATCGTCTTAAGAGGATTGAGAATGCTGTCAACAAGGCCGATCTGTTTGAAATGTCGGGCATATTTTCGGACTACTGGGGGACGGAATCGGCTCAAGCAGTTCACGAACTTCCGACTCCATAAAACAAGTCAAGTGTCCTCTGGGTAGCCATGGACTCCGGCTCGTGGTGAGCTAATTGTGAGAAGGCGAATCAAGAAGCCGAATTGGCCTTAGTGCGTCTTCGGTAAGTAGGCTGAGAAATCGCTGAAGCTTGATTACTATAGGGCCTGGACTATAAGAGGGCACCCCCATCACCAGGATAGGGGAGTAGGGCCAGCGACCCAATTCTCTGAGCAAACCCTAGCTACCGAAACATCAATTTTTGAACTAGAAGAAGAAGACTTGGAGGATTATTTGAAAGTCTGCCGTTAGGGCAGTTATAATCGTTTGGAGAAGTTTGTTACAGAGATTGGCTAACCGGCTCACCGTGTGGGTCAAATGGTGCAGTTTGTGGAGTTCATAGTGCTTCATGCGGAACTGACGGTTGCCGTGATATGCCACAAGATGAGAGTGGGTAGTAGCACTTGAGGCTTGATTCCAAGTTGGTTGACTTTGCATTTCTTTGCTGGAATCCTGCTGTCGTCTGCAGAACGGCGGCTAATGGAGTACCTGCAAATCATGGATTTGGACTGTGCCATCATCCTGGCGCTTGGGTCTGTTGGCATTGAAGACGGTTTTCAGGGTACTTTGTTGTGCTAATTTGTGGCCCTTAGCTTATAGTTTCCTTGCAATTGAATCTCTTGGTCCATTTCCTTTTGGGCTCATGTTTCCCCTGCATTGTCGATTTTGATGACAAAATAATGAGCTGCACATATTTTCGGTGTTCATTCAATCCACTCATGACCCACACCGCTATCGATACGTCAACTATCGATAGGCCAATTGTTTATTTATTTAGTGAGTTTCAGAATACAGAAAACAAATTCAGCCGCGGACAAATTCCGCCACTGTTTTTAGACTCTATACCGAAGGTACATAGAGTATATTAAGTTTGTGCAAAAGTAAGAAACAGGGAGAAGGAATCGTTTCCGACCCTATAAAGTATATATAGTCTTGATCAGCATCAACAGCCGAGTCGATATAGCCATGTCCGTCTGTCCATCTGTATGAACGTACAGATCTCAGAGATTGTAAGAAAGAGAGAGAGGTTTGACATGTATGGGACATATATTTCTTATACTTGCAGGCAGATCAAGTTTATTTTCAATTTTTGGTCGGAACCGGTCAGATCAGACGACTATAGCATGTAGCTGCCATAGGAACAATCGTTCCCAAAACTAGTTTTAGTAAGAAAAACTTTTCTATTTTCAATGCAAACGCCCCCAATCTTCGTACTTATAAGTTCTATGCTTTCACATAATTCCACCAAGTTTGATGAAAATCGGACAATTATATAGTATAGCTGCCATACAAAAGATATGTCTGAAAAAAAGTCTTAGTAGAAAAAACTTTTTTGTTTTCAATTCTGGCGTTCCCAAACTTGTTATTAGTTAATATTATATGCTTCCACGCAATTCTGTCAAGTTTGATTCAAATTGAATAGCTATAGCATATGGCTGCCATAGGAACGATCGGTCGAAAAAGTAGTTCTAGTGAGAAAAACTTTTTTTATTTTCAAAAAAGCGTCTCCAAACTGAGTATTTATGGGTTTTCCATGCTTTTTCACAATTCCCCAAAAATTGGTTAAAATCGGGCAACTATATGGTATAGCTCCCATAGAAAAGATAGGACGAAAAACTAGCTTTAGTACGGAAAACTTTTTTTGTTTTTAAAGTAGCGTCTCCAAACTTGGTAATTATTGGTTTTTCATGCTTTTTCATAGTTCCACCAAAATTGATTAAAATCGGAGCACTATATAGTATAGCTGTCATATAAAAGATTGGTTGAAAAACTAGTTTTAGTAAGAAAAACTTTTTTCCTTTTTAAACTAGAGTCTCCAAACTTGGTATTTATTGGTCTCCCACGCTTTTTCATAATTCCACCAAAATTGATTAAAATCGGACCACTATATAGTACAGCTGCCATAGAAAAGATGGGTCGAAAAACTAGTTTTAGTAAGAAAAACTTTTTTTGTTTTTAAAGTAGAGTTTCCAAACTTGGTAATTCTGGGTTTTCCATGCTTTTTTACAATTCCCCAAAAATTGGCTAAAATCGGACAACTATATGGTATAGCTGCCATAGAAACGAAAGGCCTGAAAAAATTCTTAGTAGGTACAAATTATTTGTTTTCAATGCTATCGCTCCCAAACATGTTATTGATTAATATTATATGCTTTCACATAATTCTGCCCAGTTTGATCCAAATCGCATGAGTATAGCATATAGCTGCCATAGGAGTTATCTGTCAAAAAACTAGTTTTAGTAAGAAAAACTTTATTGTTTTCAATGATATCTTCTTTATAGAGTGTGATTTTTTTTAGCAGCTTTCGGATATGATTAAAAAAAATACATAAAATTCAGAAAAATGCATGAAAATCTGTATTTGAGTCGTTAGAACGATAGTTTAATGTTTAAAGATGATTTCATATAAATTTTGACCGCGGCTACGCCTTAAATGGTACATACGCTGGGACCAATTTTGACATACTCAGCTGGTATGTAACGTAAAAATTTTTCAATATTGGCTTCCAATGCGAAAACTGTTGCGGGTTTATCGCTTTAAACATGAGCCTTAACATGTAAATGAAAAATTGGCTCAAACAGCACCTCCAAAGGAGGGCCAGGACCAAGTTTCTCTCAATCTCTTGGCGTGTGTGCTTATAATTTTTCGCACAAGCGAAAAGGACCTACAGTTTAACGCCGAATCCGAACGGCAATAGTTAGAAATTTTTTGCTTTTTCATGTCTAGTTACTTCACAGCTGGCGCCAGTAGCTGGTGAAGGTGATCGGGTGTGTAAAGAAAGAAAAAACTTTTTGTATTAGATGGTCCGAGGCGGGATTGAACCCACAACCTACCGCACCAGCAGCCACACATACTACTGGTACGCCATACACGGCCTTACATAACCTAAACATAGTCCCACAAAAAATTGTCTAAAGAAGTTATATCTTACGATCTAGGCGACCAATTGACCGGCCCCAAATGTGAAATAAACTGTTCACCGAACTCGCCTCTCAATTGGATCATTGTTTTGCCTTCTGTGTGGCATGTGGCACCGTCTTGTTGAAACCACATGTCAGCCAAGATTAGCTCTTTCATTATGGGAAAAAAAGAAGAGTTTGTAATCATCGCACGGTAGCGCTCTCTATTCACAGTAACGTTTTTGTCTTCGTCATCTTTAAAAAAGTACGGTCCAATGATACCGCACCAAATAGTGCATTTTCAGGGTGCTCTTTAGACCAAATTCGGCAATTCTGTTGGTTGACGTACCCATTGAGTCAATTTCTTACAGAGCACGAATTTGGATAATAAAATTCAATAATTTGGAAGCGCTGTTCATTTGTAAGTTGATTCATGGTTAAATTATAGACCAAACTGAACATGTTTGACAGTAACAGCTGAGCTACCAACAACAGTAAGACCAAAAAGAAAGTTGCTATAAAATCTCCCTTCACTTTTCAATTATGAATATTCTCTGTTTCAACACAATTTTGGCGAGTTTGATTCAAATCGAATGCCACATGATCAAAGTAATGGCGCCGTGTATGGCTGAGTTTGGGCTATAACTCAGCTAATATGGTTCAAAGCTAAAATTAAATTATTGAATTGGATTTTCCTCTATTTTTCTCATTTAATTTTTGATTTACAAGCAACATCAACTTGGCGTTGCCATATCTTTCTGTCATTTTGGGTTAGCCTTCCAATTTCATTTGCTTTATATTTTCAGTTTCAGTTGTGACTTTGAACTGTTAACATCGCTTTTACAAAATTTTCCTACCTATTGTTTTAGTTTTTTCCAAGTTTTCTCTACGTGAATCATGATTCGATTTGTTAACTATCGCGAGAAAACTTGCTATGTTCTTCGCAACTATTTCCAATTATCGTTGCCCAACTGTGACAACTATTCCATATGGAATTTCCAAACAGTTGCGAATATCATCAAGGACTGGTTGTATGGAACATGCGTATGGTTTCCATTTCTCTTTTGGTTTGTGCTGGCACTGAGTGCAGTGGGAGTGGTAAGTGGTGGTGTTGGTACATATCGCCTCTCTCTTTTTCTATCTTTTATTGTGACAGGTGTATCACACTCTGGATTTTTACTTTCTGTATACCAATGCAGACAAGTCTACGGCTTTTTGGCGTCGCGTGCGTCTTGTTGTGACATACTTAATGCTATATGCCTCGATTTTGATGCTCTACGGCGTGGTGACGGTGAGTAAAGGAGCCCGTGAGGGAATGGAACTAAATTATTGCCTCAATTTAGACTTCTCCCGAGTACATGAGTCCATGGATCTATATGCAGTTGCTGACCTTGGCCTTTAACTTTGTTTATTATTTGATGGAGATTCTATTGGGCTGGAATAGTTTCTCATATATGACTATATGCCATTACCTTTTGCCTTTGATCACCATACACTTTACATATGTGGTAAAGGTTACCCTGAAAGAGATCCGTGAGCGTACTGGAAAGCCATACATGACTTGGTGGAAGTGATTTTGAATAAAATTTGGTTTGAATTGACATGTGACTTTAATTTAAGGGATGGGTGGGGGTGGGACATGGTGAAGTCGTTAAGGGTACCAGTTGAATGGTGAAAATCACTCGGTAACAAAGCCGATGAATATTCAATAGGCAGACTCTCGGTCAACCGCTCGATGCGGTTGCCGGTATGACGCTGATTATATTCAACGCTGATTTGAGTTGATTGATTAAGGGCCGATTTCACATTTGTCACAAACTAACTCATCACAGTAAATTGTGAGTTTATCTGACACATAGCAGCTATCTGGAAGAACAGAAATCGGCCCTAAATGTGCGTAGCAGTTTTTGTATATGAGGCAATCAGCCGTTGTACGTCCCATACTACTATACGGAGCACTAGTCACAACATGTCCTGAACGACCTCCACAAAGTACAGAAACGTGCGGAGATATGCATAAGTTGCGCTCTCCGAACAACACCAACGGAGGCGCTAAATGCTATTCTTCACCTTCTACCACTAGACCTTGTATTAAGGCAACTGGCTATCACAACAGCCTTAAGACTAAGGGAGTCCAATGCCTGGTATAGGGGAAATTCGGGACACTCCACCATACTCGAGGACCAAGATGGTATACCACTAAATACAGACAGTAAGTAGTCTGTATTACAGTAGTCTGGTATACAGTAGTATACCACTATCGACGTTCGACAAACAATACAACGTCTATATACCGAGCCGACATGAGTGGAAAAACCTTCCCCACAGCAGCAGAGCCAATGCCATTAACATATACACTGATGGTTCTAAGCTCGGCGAAAAAGTAGGATTTAGATTTGAACTTGTCTTTCCGCCTTTCTGACCACTGCCGTGTGTACCAAGCGGAAGTGGTAGCCATCCAGGAAGCTGCCACCTACCTTAAGAAGGAAACGTATTTACATATTCAGACAGTCAAGCCGCCCTTAAAGCACTTGACTCACATACCCAAAATGCTAAAACATTTACGGAAGGTAGCCTATCTCTAAACAAGATCGCACAACATTGTAGTAAACACCTAATCTGGGTGCCTGGACACCGCAACATAGAAGAAAACGAGTCTGCGGACAAACTGGCCAGTATAGGTACCACTTCCGAACTCCTTTCAGAGAAGAGTATGATAGGGATGCCAATGGCAACATATAACCCTGCAGTTCTACGCCTCAGTACTGAATTTATCAGTGCTGATTCAGACCTGAGAAGTCGGAATTCTACTGTTTTCAGTACTACCCATGAAACTAACCCATGAGTTCAGTACTGAAATCATACCTGAAAGAATGACGTTGTCAGGCCCTGTCTGTGTTAAATTCATGGATGAAGTGCATGTAAAGGCAGTCATGATTTCAGTACCAGGCCTTCCAAATCAGGACTGATTCAGCTCTGAATCAGTACTGAGCGGTACTGAAGGGAAGCTTCACACAAAAGCTGAAACACTCCGTCTCGCTACGGATCGCTGGAAAAACCTTTCAATCTGTTCCGTATCGAGATTTACATGGCCTATATTCAATCTTAAACCAACAAACACACTTTTACGTCACAGTAGGGAACACATTTCACTCACGGGTCACTGTCTTATTGGCAAACACGCAGCACGCCTAGGCGTCACTTACCATGACTTGTGCAGAAGTTGCAGATATGAAGAAGATGAGGAAACGGTACAACACCATCTCTGCCATCGGCCCTGCTTTAAGTAGAAGGAGACTTATAACACTTGGTCAACCTCTAATACTCAACCTTTCGGAGATATCCGAGCTAGAGATCCCAGCTCTACTAAAAGGACCCTAAAAATCGACTCGACCGAAGTTTATATACCCTTGTAGCTTGTATAATTTATATAAATTAAGGATTTAAATGATTTTCGTCGAGCATTCTTAGCTGAGTTATTTCCCAAACTCAGCAATAAGATGGCGCCTCTACTTTGACCATTTGTTTGCCAGTTTGTTATATGGCAGCTATACGAAATATTTATCCGATTTTCATCAAACTCTCCAAAATTGTGTGGAAACGGATAATATTCACAATTGGAAGGTATAAAGACGATACCATTGTGAACCAAAAAAGTTTTTCTCACTAGAGCTTCTTTTCGAACGAAAGATCCTATGGCAGCTATGGTCTATAGTCAACCGATTTGGATCATATTTGGCAGAATTGTGTGGTAGCATAAAATATTGATTAGTGACAAGTTTGGTAGCGATAGCATTGAAAACAAAAAAGTTGTTCCTACTAAAACTTTTTTTCAGAACTATATTTTGTATGGCAGCTATACTATATAGTTGGCCGATTTTCCTAACACTAGGTGGAATTGTGTAAAAGCATAGAAAACTTAGAAATAAGAGGATTGGGGACGTTTGCTTTGAAGACAAAAAAGTTTTTCTCACTATAACTACTTTTTCGACCGATGGTTCCTATGGCAGCTATATGCTATAGTCATCCGATTTGGATTTTACTTGGCAAAATTGTGTGGTAGCATATAGTATTGATCAGTAACAAGTTTGGTAGCGATAGCATTGAAAACAAACAAGTTTTTCCTATTAAAAGTTTTTTTCTGAACTATCTTTTGTATGGCAGCTATACTATATAGTTGGCCGATTTTCATAAAAATTGGTGGAATTGTGTAAAAGCATAGAAAACTTAGAAATAAGAGGATTGGGGACGTTTGCTTTGAAGACAAAAAAGTTTTTCTCACTATAACTACTTTTTCGACCGATAGTTCCTATGGCAGCTATATGCTATAGTCATCCGATTTGGATCAAACTTGGTGGAATTGTGTAGTAGCATATAATACTGATTAGTGACAAGTTTGAGAGCGATAGCATTGAAAACAAACAAGTTTTTCATTCTAAGACTTTTTTCAGACATATCTTTTGTATGGCAGCTATACTATATAGTTGGCCGATTTTCATAAAACTTGGTGGAATTGTGTATAAGCATAGAAAACTTAGAAATTGGAGGATTGGGGACGTTTGCGTTGAAGACAAAAAAGTTTTTCTCACTAAAACTACTTTTTCGACCGATGGTTCCTATAGCAGCTATATGCTATAGTCATCCGATTTGGATTTTACTTGGCAAAATTGTGTGGTAGCATATAGTATTGATCAGTAACAAGTTTGGTAGCGATAGCATTGAAAACAAACAAGTTTTTCCTATTAAAAGTTTTTTTCTGAACTATCTTTTGTATGGCAGCTATACTATTTAGTTGGCCGATTTTCATAAAAATTGGTGGAATTGTGTAAAAGCATAGAAAACTTAGAAATAAGAGGATTGGGGATGTTTGCTTTGAAGACAAAAAAGTTTTTCTCACTATAACTACTTTTTCGACCGATAGTTCCTATGGCAGCTATATGCTATAGTCATCCGATTTGGATCAAACTTGGTGGAATTGTGTAGTAGCATATAATACTGATTAGTGACAAGTTTGAGAGCGATAGCATTGAAAACAAACAAGTTTTTCATTCTAAGACTTTTTTCAGACATATCTTTTGTATGGCAGCTATACTATATAGTTGGCCGATTTTCATAAAACTTGGTGGAATTGTGTATAAGCATAGAAAACTTAGAAATACAAGGTTTGGGGACGTTTGCGTTGAAGACAAAAAAGTTTTTCTCACTAAAACTACTTTTTCGACCGATGGTTCCTATGGCAGCTATAGTCTATAGTCAGCCGATTTGGATCATATTTGGCAGAATTGTGTGGTAGCATAAAATATTGATCAGTAACAAGTTTGGGAGCATTGAATACAAAAAAGTTTTTTATACTAAGACTTTTTCTCAGACATATCTTATGTATGGCAGCTATACTATATAGTTGGCCGATTTTCATAAAACTTGGTGGAATTGTGTAAAAGCATAGAAAATTTAGAAATAAGAGGATTGGGGACGTTTGCTTTGAAGATAAGCAAGTTTTTCTCACTAAAACTACTTTTTCGACCGATGGTTCCTATGGCAGCTATATGCTATAGTCATCCGATCCGGCCGGTTCCGACAAATGTGCAGCGTATTTGTACCAAAAGGCTTCGTGCAAAGTTTGGTTAAGATAGTTTTAAAACTGACGGAGGAGATAGCATGGAAACCGACGGAAAGACGGACGGACAGACGGACATGGCTATATCAACTCAGCTCGTCATGCTAATCAAAAATATATATACTTTGTGTGGTCGGAGATGCTTCCTTCCACTTTTCACCCACTTCCCACCCACTTTTCACCCATTTCCCACCCACTTTTCACCCACTTCCCCCCACTTCCCACCCACTTCCCACCCACCCTGGCTATATCAACTCAGCTCGTCATGCTGATCAAGAATATATATACTTTATGTGGTCGGAGATGCTTTCTTTTATTTGTTACAAACATTTGTAACAGTTTTAATATACCCTCTTCATCTGTGCCGACTGAAGTTCTAGCAACTAAACAACAAGCAATTACATTGAGTTATACTTTCTGTCAATCTATGTACCTTTCTAGGGTATTTCCAATTCGTGCTACCCTCATTCCACATCTCCCGCTCTTTTTGTTGCCCTCTGCACTTGTTCACTTTCATCTTTGGTCTGCAATTTTATTTGCCATTTTGGTTTATTTTCTTGCTGTCTTGTCTACAATTGGCGATTTGTTGCTTTTTTGTTGTCCAGGTCCTGCTGGTCGTGCTGGTTGTCCTGCTCGTTGGATTTTGTGGGCCAGCTGTTGGGTGGATTTTACCGGCCGCTTTTGTGGCCACAATTTGGCTACTTTTCGCCCGGGCAATGTAAGTAGATGGCAAAATGCTGCCCCTAAATACCCACAGAACGAGCGCGCATGCATGTGTCAAGCGGCTTTGGCTTTTTAGGCCTTGCCTCATAAATACGGCAGGAAGCAAGACGCGCACCGTTAAAAAACGCCTTTAATGTCACATTGTGTCCTTGTCAGTCTTCGTTTCGATCTGGGGGGTGGGGCTGGCGGCTGGCGGCAAAGGCATGTCAAACTTGTCGCGACATTGTGGCGTTGTCAGTGTCATTGTCGGTGCAAATTATGGCGGCCTGAATGCGTAAATGATGCTTAATTAACATTTACAGAGACCGCACACCACAAGCACACCCCCCCCCCACCCGCACCTGGTTTTGTATAATGTACATACCTGCCAGACCGTTCATAGACGCCTTGAAATTGCAAATTATGCGCGTTTACAACCAAAATAAGCACCAGGCAACAATAATGAGCAAAAGAAGATGGAACTCCAAAACGAGGAACAGAAGCTAGACACGGGCGTCAAAGGACATTTTGGGTGTAGTGAAGCGCACAACAGAATGAGCGACAGGCGAAAGGTAGATGACGCAGGCCATTAGGGTTACAAAAAAATAAAATAAAATGAACCGAAAGAAGGTAAGAAAATGGATAAGTGGAAAGGGCAAATCAGTTACGTAAAATGTGAAAAATATTTCAGATTTTATTGGGTTTTAAATATTTTTCAATATTTTTCACAATTGAATCTAGATTTTTTGATATTGAATTTCTTAATCCAAGAGAAACCGAATCAGACCTGAATTCTGCACAAACGCTTCTGTTGAAGATTTTTGAGACGCTGAACCAAATATTTTAAATTTATAACCGCCCGAACCTTAACTGAAATAATGCCAAAAACTCAAAATAGAAGCCCGATTCATTCAACGTTCTATGAACCTAGGTGAGAAACCTTTGGTAAAATAAGTTTAGTAATTGCTCCGCAACCTTAGACTTTATCATGGGTTCACAACCCCGAACCAAATTTTGTGCAGATTTTTAGAGGAGAACAAGATGTCAAAATTATTGACAACAAATGTTCTTAGAATGACTAAAGTTGTACTCAATCGCATGGTATTTGCAAGACTAAGCCAGTTTTGTGCTCTTTTCATTTCAAATTTGCCTGCTTGCTTCGCTCCCCCCCATGAAAACCAAATTGCGAATAAATTTGGCTTAATCTAAGAAACAATTTTGTTTGAAATTTAAGTACATAATTCGAACTTAAATTAATTGTTTAACTTTTTCTCAATGTGGTCTCAGAAATGGATAGCTCAAACGCGTTTGAAAAGTGACTAAAAGATGCACGTTCCTGTTTGCAGTTTAGGTTCGAGTACGGAAATCTTTCTCCGACGAAATTGAGTCGTTTCATGCAATCAGTGCAATTGCCTCGCGTCGAAGTGTGTTTTAACCACACATTAACGTTACGCGGTGAATGCTGGTCGCAGAAGCAGTCGTGGCGATGGGTGCAGTGTGCGCTATCGATACTCTCTTGGCGCAGAAGCAGTCATATAAAGTGTGTGTCCTGCTTATCGACTCGAGCCCTGCTGATAAGAGTTGTTATACCCTTGCAAAGGGTAATATAATTTTGCCCAGAAGTTTGCAACGCATAGAAATATTTATTTCCGACCCCATAAACTATATATATTCTTGTTCATGGCGACGAGTTGAGTCGATTGAGCTTTGTCCGTCCGTCTGTCTGTCTGTTTCTACGCAAACTTTTCTCTCAGTTTTAAGGCTATCGTGCTGAAATTTTGCACAGAGTCTTCTTTTTACTGCACGCTGCTAATATATAGGCACCGACCAGTTCGGATGACCATATCTTATAGCTGTCATAGGAACCATCGGTCGGAAAATGGGTTTTAGTAAGAAAAACTTTTTTGTTTTCAATCTAAGCGTCCTCAAACTCGTCCATTATTAATGTTATATGCGTTCAAACAGATTTGCAAACTTTGGTTGAAATCGGTTGACTATATCATATAGCTGCCATAGGACCGATCGGTCGGAAAATGGTTTTTACAAAGAAAAACTTTTTTGTTTTCAATGTTAGCGTTCTCAAACTCGGCCATTATTAATATAAAATGCTTTCAAACAGATTTGCAAGTTTTGGTCAAAATCGGTTGACTATATCTTATAGCTGTCATAGGACCGATCGTTCGGAAAATGGGTCTTAGTGAAAAAACTTTTTAGTTTTCAATGTTAGCGTCCTCAAACTCGTCCATTATTAATATTATACGCTTTCAAACAGATTTGCAAACTTTGGTCAAAATCGGTTGACTATATCTTATAGCTGTCATAGGACCGATCGGTCGGAAAATGGGTTTTAGTGAGAAAAACTTTTTTGTTTTCAATGTTAGCGTCCACAAACTCGTCCATTGTTAATATTATATGCTTTCAAACAGATTTGCAAACTTTGGTCAAAATCGGTTGACTATAACTTATAGCTGTCATAGGAACCATCGGTCGGAAAATGGGTGTTACGGAGAAAAAAATTGTTTGTTTTCAATGTTAGCGTCCTCAAACTCGTCCATTGTTAATATTATATGCTTTCAAACAGATTTGCAAACTTTGGTCAAAATCGGTTGACTATATCTTACATCTGTCATAGGAACCATCGGTCAAAAAATGGGTCTTACTGAGAAAATCTTTTCTGTTTTCAATGTTAGCGTCCTCAAACTCGTCCATTATTAATATTATATGCTTTTAAACAGATTTGCAAACTTTGGTCGAAATCGGTTGACTATATCTTATAGCTGTCATAGGACCGATCGGTCGGAAAATGGGTTTTAGTGAGAAAAACTTTTTTGTTTTCAATGTTAGCGTCCACAAACTCGTCCATTGTTAATATTATATGCTTTCAAACAGATTTGCAAACTTTGGTCAAAATCGGTTGACTATAACTTATAGCCGTCATAGGAACCATCGGTCGGAAAATGGGTGTTACGGAGAAAAAAATTGTTTGTTTTCAATGTTAGCGTCCTCAAACTCGTCCATTGTTAATATTATATGCTTTCAAACAGATTTGCAAACTTTGGTCAAAATCGGTTGACTATATCTTATAGCTGCCATAGGACCGATCGGTCAAAAAATGGGTCTTAGTAAGAAAAACTTGTTTGTTTTCAATGTTAGCGTCCTCAAACTCGTCCATTATTAATATTATATGCTTTCGAACAGATTAGCAAACTTTGGTCGAAATCGGTTGACTATATCTTATAGCTGCCATAGGACCGATCGGTCGGAAAATGGTTTTTACTTAGAAAAACTTGTTTGTTTTCAATGTTAGCGTACTCAAACTCGTCCATTATTAATATTTAATGCTTTCAAACAGATTTGCAAACTTTGGTCAAAATCGGTTGACTATATCTAATAGCTGTCATAGGACCGATCGGTCGGAAAATGGTTTTTACTAAGAAAATCTTGTTTGTTTTCAATGTTAGCGTCCTCAAACTCGTCCATTGTTAATATTATATGCTTCCAAACAGATTTGCAAACTTTGGTCTAAATCGGTTGACTATATCTTATAGCTGTCATAGGACCGATCGGTCGGAAAATGGGTTTTAGTGAGAAAAGCTTTTTTGTTTTCAATGTTAGCGTCCTCAAACTCGTCTATTATTAATATTATATGCTTTTAAATAGATTTGCAAATTTTGGTCAAAATCGGTTGACTATATCTTATAGCTGCCATAGGACCGATCGGTCGGAAAATGAGTCTTAGTGAATTTTTTGGTTTTGAATTTTATCTTTCTAAACTCGGCGATTGTAAATTTGATATGTTTTCAAAAGACTCGCGAAATTTGGTCGAAATCAGATGTTTATCCGTCGGAAAAAGGGTTTTAGTTACAAAGGTTTTTGATTTAAACTCTGACATTTCAAAAACAGCATTTGAAAGGGTATAAAAACTTCGGCACCGACAAAGTTAGCTTGGCCGTCTCGTTTTTGGTCTGTTGTTGAGGTTGGAATGCTCCCAAAATCAAGTGTTGTTATTGTAACGGCTCTGGAAGATTCGTACGCGTAGGTAGAAAAGAACGAAAAGATAAAGGTAAAAAGTTAATAGAGATGTAAAACTTATCTGGTACCAGGTGAAGGAAAGAGAATGTTTCGACAGGGCGGGTTCATAGATCTAAGGGAGTAAAATCAGTGGGGTTTAGGAGATACGAGAAAAGGTGATTCGTCCAGCCGCCGTCAACGTGAATCAACCTTTTCGAACATGGCAGTAGGTAAAAATAAAGGTCTCTCCAAAGGTCGCTCAATGATTGGTATGAGGTCAATTATGCAAACATCTTCCAAACGAGCCAAAACGGCAAGACATTGGTCAACCGCACCCAGGGCCAGCAAATTGCCTCTGACTATTTGAAGGGTAGCGTTTACGAGGTGTCGCTCGCCGACTTGCAGAAAGACTTTGAACCAGAGCGTTCTTTCCGAGAACGTGCAGGACCGCAACGTACTGTGCAACTTCCATGGAATGGACTTAACCACAGATAAGTACAGGTCAATGGTGAAAAATTGACAAACGTGCAGGCAAAGACCTTGAACGGCAAGTCTCAAGTTCTGACATCATCACCAGCGAGTTCAGCGGGGTCGACCTGAAGCAGCTGATCAACAAGCTGGCCTTGGACTCGATTGTCAAGGACATTGAGAAGATCTGCCAATGCATCTGCCCACTGCACGATGTGTACATACGCAAGGTGAAGGTGCTGAAGAAGCCGCGTTTTGATGTCTACAATCTGTTCAAGTTGCATGGTGAGGAAAGCGGCAAAACCGCAGAGGCCGTAGTTTCAGAAGGCCGTTTAAATGGGATTGGAATTGTATCCCAAACTGGATAATACACTATTCTTTCTCTGCGATTTGTTGTTGTCGTGCCCACCGCTGGTTTAGATTCACGTTAAGCGAAGCTCGCTGATTGATGAGCTTTTCTCAATTTATGTTAAAGTTTCAAGGCATGCGGTTCTAAGTTACCTGGCATTCATCAAAAGTTAGTTCATCTACCTTAAGTCGATTTCAATGGTTCATTTAGTTCTTGGTTCTTCTCTTTCAACTTTTCTCACTGTGAAATAGTGATAGAAATGTACAACGTTCACACACACACACACTATTTAGGTGCGTACAACCCGTTTGGTTGACCCTAATTAAACCATAAACCAACAAAAAAAACGAAAAAAAAACAACAACAACAACCATCACACGCACACGGAGATAACGGCTAATGAAAATCACTTAGCCGAATTAGCCCCAGAGATGCAGACAACCAGACGCAGGTCAGGATGTGGCAACGGCGCCAATGTCAACGTCAACTATGTGGAAAAGATAGTCCACCATTTTTGAGCTTGCTGGAGGGTAGAAACGGAGCTGGGGATACGCTTTTAATACAATTAAAGTGCTTAAGTTAAGTGCTCCCAGACTACGCAATGGACAGCAAGGCAAGCCAGATGCTGTAGGCCCCCAGAAATGTCAATGACGCTTAATGTTCAAAAGGGGGAGGGGGGGGGGGCGAACACAAAAAGCTGAACAAAAAAAAAGTACACAACGTAAAAGGATTGAAGGATTCCTGGCTCCGGAAATCAAGTGCAAATGGGTTGAAAGTGAGATAGAAAGAGGGGCGAATGTCGGTGGGAATGTTAGAGATTTAGCTGGTACTGGGATTATGATGAAATTTTACTGTCTCTTCAGCTTCATTTAGTATTAAACACCCAAATTAAATGTAATCATCAAAATGATACTATTTAGTCATCAATTTGAAACTATTGAGTATCAAATACTCCAAGTATTAAGTTGATATTTTCGAAAGTATTAAAATATCAATTATACCGAAGCAGTGAATGCACTGACCTCCAATTCCTTACAGTATACAGATAGAACTTTCGGTTTGCAGATTCGAACCAAAATTTAACAATGATTAACGTTCGGAAATTGTTTGGTCGTCCAGAAATTTCTAGTCATAGTTTTTCTGGACCTAATGGGGGCGTATGTAGTGAGGTAAAGCTGCTGATCGGTTCAACTTGGCGAACCCAGCGCGATCCTGGCTTACAGCGTCTGAAGTCGACTCACACCTCCTCATTGGTGATCACTGTAAACAGAACGCTTTGCATCCGCAAAGCTTCTGGCTAACGTGAGCGGCGAGCCCTCCCTACAGGGTACAATATATAGGGTTGGTGCGTCGGGTTTGGTACCCACCGCCGTCAAAAAAAAACTCCACCAATGAAAACTGCGACAACAATGCCTCGGATACGGACCCGCTCTGACGACGACCAACGCAAACGTTTTAAGGACCACGATTTGAGGATATGCACTTCGAATGTTCGCACCCTCAACAGAGAAGGTGCTGATATATTCATCGGACGTTACCGCACTTCAGGAAATGCGATGGATTGGACAGGGGAGCATGGTGAAAAGAACATCAACAACCCATGCACCCTGGGGGTACAACTACAGCGGACATGCCAACATAGACTCAGATCATCACCTTGTTGCAGCCAAAGTACGCACGCGGCTCAGTGTGGCACATGCCTCACGTACTAGTACACGTTGAAAGCTAAATGTCGATAAGCTGCAATCACAACGGACCTCTGAAGTCTACACAGCTAAACTCACCCAACTGCTCAGGGAAAACTCACCATTCCCTTCTGGTGTATGTGAACAGTGGAATCATCTATCACACTCCATGAGTACGGCTGCCAAGGAGATACTCGGATACGCCGAGCACCCTCGAAAGCAGACTTGGTATGATGACTGCCGCGACGCTACTGCAGAGAAAGACGCTACCTACAGGAGAACTCTGCAGCCGGGAGCAATACCGGAAGAAAAGGAGAGAGGAGAAGCGCCTTTTCAGAAGGAAAAAGAAAGAGCGAGAAAGGCGCATGCGTGAGGAAGTCGAGATGCTATTCGGCATGGATGAGACTCGAAAATTCTATCGAAAGATTAGAAATCGAAAATGGAAATCTGGTCACAGATCCGCAAGTGGCGCTAGACAAATGGAGAAGCTATTTCGCAAACCTGCTGGGAGGCGACAACGAACACAATACCGCCTCTGGAGTAGTAGCGACGCCACCAATCGACAACATAGAGATAGACCCACCGGACCATCACGAAGTCTGTGTAGCCATAAAAAGCCTTAAGAACAACAAATCAGCAGGTGCAGATGACCTGCCAGCTGAACTGTTTAAGGCTGGAGGCGAGGAGTTGGTAAGGTGCATGCACCAACTCATCAGCAGAATATGGTACGACGAGAGCATGCCCGAAGATTGGAGTCTAAGTGTAATTTGCCCACTTTTTAGAAAAGGAGACCCTGCAGTTTGCGCCAACTACCGTGGGATCAGTCTCCTTCCCATCGCATATAAGATTCTGTCGTGCATTGTTTGTGAACATCTAAAGCCGCTTATAAGCACACTAATTGGACATTATCAGTGTGGTTTCAGACCTGGTAAATCCACCACAGGCCAGATATTCACATTACGACAAACTCTGGAGAAGACCTATGAGAGAAATATCAAAACCAACCATCTTTTTGTTGATTATAAATCAGCCTTTGACACACCGATAAGGTCAAGGTTCTTTGAAGCCCTGTCTACCTTTGGTATACCAGCAAAGTACGTTCGACGTTGAGAAGCACTCAAAATAGGAAAGAACGTCTTCGAACCATTTGATACCAAGATCAAGTTTTAGGCAGGGTGATACCCTATCGTGTGACTTCTTTAATATACTGATGGAGTATATACTAAGCCAGTGTCCAAATGCCTACAGCTCGGGCTCATTTCTTTATAAAGATCTAGTGCTACTCGCATACGCCGATGATATTGACATTATCGGCAAAAACGAACGGGCGGTAAGCAGAGCGTTTTCAGAGATTGAGAAGCAGTCTAAACTGATGTACTTAGCGGTAAACGAGGACAAGACGAAGTACCTAGTATTCACGGACAAGAAGTCTACGCGTCTTGGACAATATGTTACTATGGGGGAGTACAACTTTGAGGTTGTAGAGGATTTTGTCTACCTCGGGACGATGATTAATGGCGACAACAGCATCAGCCTGGAGATCCGAAGAAGAATAACTCTTGGAAACCGATGCCACTACGGGCTCAGTAGGGAGTTCAAGAGCGAAGCCTTTTCTCGAAGAACAAAAATAGCGCTATACAAGTCGCTCATCATCCCAAACTTGTAAAATCGACTCAAAACCCTTGGTTCAATGACGACATTGAACGGAGTACTTTAAAAAGGTGACTAAAGCCTAAGAATAGTATAGTATAATAGTATATCCCGCCCCCGCAATTTGGAAAAAACGTCATATTTCTCACAGTTTTCATGATAGATTGTTCATACTTTTTAGAGATAACTAGTAATCAAAACTATTTATCGATTTGCTGAAGGAATAATAAAAATCGGATGAACAATACTCAAGTTATGAGCAAAAAACGGGCAGTTAACACCTCCCACCCAGAACCAAAGCATTCCGTTCAACAGAAGCAATCTTAGTGAGAGAGAGAGAGAGAGAAAGAGAAACTTAGAGATGAGCTTAGAGAACTCGTAAGCAAATGCTAGCTGCTACATTACAGAGTATGTTATAGTCGGGCTTGACCGACTTTCTTTCTTGTTTTTCTCGTAAAATATTTATATTTTAAGTATCCTAATCAATGTTAAATGTTAAGTTTAAATTAATAACCCAATCGACTGTTGTCTTTGTAATTGTAATAGTGTTTAGTGCTTCCAAATAAGTCCTGTACTTCTAGCACTAAGAAGAAATATCAAATAAATAAATCAATAAAATTAAATTTATATTTCAAGGATATCTCAAATTGATACTTACTTGTATGTGAGCCTTTCTCTGCCCTTATTTCATGCTACAAACTATATTGTATAAAGCCCTAGTCTGTTTCTTTCATCGTTTTCTTGTTTCAGTGTTAGCTACTTGCCCTTTTTCCACACGCTTTATATGTATATAAATATAGAGGACTGTTCCCATTTCCGATTTCGATTTAGGTGATTGATTAAGTGAACCAACCAACAACAGAACAATATACAGAGTGGAGAATACTGAGTATCGAGTAATGAGTATTGAGTACTGAGTATAGAGTACTGAGAGTCGAGTAAGGAGTAACGAATACTGAGTATCGTGTACTGAATATCGTATACTGAGTATAGAGCACTTAGCATCGAGTAGAGAGTATCGAGAAGTGAGTAACAAGTACTAAGAATCGAGTACTGAGTATCGAGTAACGAGTATCGAGCATAAAAATTAAAGTGATATACAGAGTAGACAGTACTGAGTGTCGAGTAACGAGTTTCGAATACTAAGTATCGTGTACTGAGTATCGAATACTGAGTATAGGGCACTTAGCATCGAGTACCGAGTAAGTATCGAGTATCGAATACTGAGTATCGAGCACTAAGTATTGAATAGTGAGTGTCAAATACTAAAAATCGGGTACTGAGTATCGAGTACTAAATATCGGAGATGTGTGTCAGATATTCCACCATCTAATGATTCCACTTTTCCATAATCATTTCCAAATTCCCAGTTGATCGAATTCGCAAACGAGAACCACCCAGCTGATAGATTTCCATTTACTCCCTTCTAAACATTTCACGCTAATAGGTAGGAGGACGGCTTCAGCTTACAGGAAATGGGCGTTGCCAGCCCGGAGTCCGGCAGCGACTCTTGCTCCTGGCATAGTGTTAATTGAAAATTAATGGCGCGATGGCAAAAAACTGAATATGAAAATTTCGCTGAGTCGCGCTTCAAATGGTCGCCACCTGGCCTTGTCCAGGAGCCGCCGAGTGGCAACGGCCAGAGATGCCGTCGGCTGAAGTGCTAAGCAAATTAACATTTCCATAATTAAATGTGGATGACGCTGCGGAGGGGCGGCAGGAGGTGGACGAGGACGAGGACGAGGCAGGCGACGTCACAGAAATTTGCAATTAATCACAATTAAAAACAGGCAGAAAGTTCTTTTATTTTGTATATTGTGTGGGTGAGCCCTTCCATGAAAAAGGTGCGTGGCTGTGGGACGGGCAGGAACAGATGCCAACAATGGCGACAAGCTTAACACTTTGGATACTGGGTAGTGTGTGTGTGTGTGGATGGGTGAGTGTGGATGGGTGGGCGAAGGTTAAAATTAAAATAAATATGCAAGAAAGCAAAGGCAACGAAGGTGGAAGGGATGACAGAAGGGGAGGCACTTATTTAAAGCGAGTTTAAGAGAAAGCAAATGCTTAAAAATAGTTGAAAAAAGAGAAAGAAAATAAACAAAATGAAAGTAGTAAAAGGAGGAAAGGAAAGAATATACTGGAACGAATTGGCAGAAGGTAGAAAGCAGAAACAGAAATGTAGAATTAATGTGTGTAAACTATAAGCTGTTGTTTACATTGTCTGAACAAGGATAGAAAGATGATAAGCTATGAATTGTCTAAAAACTCATATGAGAGCTTAAGCTTAAGCTATACGGTATTTGGGAGTCGGGGCACTGAACTACAGCGCTCTTACTTGTTACATACCGCTCAAGAATTAGAGATGGTTCAGTTAGGTGGTTTACAGAGTTTTCCAAGCACCGGTTCGGTTCTCAATCTGGTTTTTGGAGGACGTCCAACCGCGGTTTCAAAAGAATGGAGGTCCAGAGATGCTCGTACTTAGTACTTGATATTCCATACTCGATACTCAGTACTCGATACTTACTACTTGATCCTTAGTATTTAATACAAAATGGTAAGATTTCGATACTAAGAACTTGATACTCAGTACTAGATACTAAGAACTCGCTACCTAGTAGTAGATACTTAGAGCCCAGTACTCGATACTAAGTTCTCGATACTAAGTACTCGGTACTCAGTACTCAATACGCAGTGCTAGGGTATAAATCGGCCGACTGCGCAAAGACAAATCGGGAAATCGGGCTGCCCGCAACCGAATAACTGGCCCATGTCAGTCAATCGGTCATAAGCTGTGTGTTTTTCAAAGACCGAAATGAAAAATGTTCTGTTCAAAAGGTGGCGTGAGCTAGAACTAAGCAGAAGCAAAGAGAGAGAGGCAGTTTGAGATCTCCATCAAATCTGCTTGGCACACACTGCAATTATCAGGGCGCCGGAATGAGATTTTCATATTTAGGTTGGTGGAGGAAATTGCTTCTACTATTTTGTCATCGAGCTTAGATCCATCTGTGTAGATATTGAAGGCATTTGCTCTACTGTTGGCAATCAAGACTTGGCTTATTCAAATTTTGGGTCTTTAGCAAATTTTATATATGCTGGACAATGTTAAATAGATTCTCATATTTTTGGGTCCTTTGCGTTCTTTGGGTTTAGCTTTGGTAAAATGCTTTTCATCCTCCTCTACTCATTATTTAAGAATTTCAAACTGAAAGCAAAACAAAAATGGCTTAAAATTTATGATGGTGTTGCGATCATTCGTTACATCGTTTTGGTTTATGGTTAAGTTGGCATTTAGACGACGCGGCGCGCCGGCTGCCGGCTGGCGGCATCCAGCAAAGTGATTTAAACGTTGCAGCATGCAGATGAGTTTTTGATTTGGCAAATTTGGTTTTGTTTTGTTTTTATTTTTATTTGGTCATGGCTGGGCTACACTTTACGAGCTGACAAACTGGCAAACAACAAGAATAGTTCAAGAGACGCAGCAGCAGGAGCAGCAGCAGCAGCAGCTTCTGTCACGCATAATTTAACATTCGGTGAGGGTGAGGGTGAGGGATTGTGCTGGAGGCGGGGGGTCATATGTCTGTGCCCTGTTTGTGTTTACATTTCGTCTTAAGCTGCGACAAGATGCCGCCATTTATTTGTCACATGGACGCCAGTTTTACAACCAAACGACGAGTGGATATGTAGACAAAGTCCGGGTCGTGCAAATAACCTTAAGCCGGAAGCTCGTCAAGTGACTTTGCCTGGCTTCGTGTTGTGCCATCTCTATCATCATTGCCCCGCCGTCTGCCATGTATTTGCATTTTGTATCACTTAAGCGGCAACTTTTCCTTGGTCACAGGAGACATTTATAGCCTGGCCTTGACTACGCAGGGCTTCCTCCCGGTAGTTCTCCTTCACATGCTAAGTAACGGCATGATATGTGTGCTCAAGTGTGTTTCCTTTTGGGCTCCTGTCGATTTGACAATCAAATTTTTGCCTTGGCTACAATTTCTGTGGACTTTGTGTGGGAGTAGTCAGCACGCGTCCAATTGCCAAGACAAACAGTCTGCTAAGTGGGTTCTCCACTCCCACACACACACACATGGGAGTATTAAAGCTAACCCTCAGGACGCAAGTCCTTCAGGTTACCCTGGTGTACTTTTTGCGTCCATTCGGAAATAACAGATCAGTTTGGTACTTGGGGGGGGGGGGGGGGGGAGAGAAATCTTGTTAAGTGTACTCAATCAAAGTAAATATAAATATTACTGAAATTGAAACTTGAAAAAAGAATTTTAGTATACAGAAAATAGAAAACATTCGAAATTTGTATACCCTAGCAAAGGGTAGATTAAAATTGACCAGCTGTTTGTTATGCATAAACATGATCCTCACGTAACGTTAAATATCATATTCACTAGACACAACCTAACTCATAAATATGTCTCTTTTTGTAAAAACATTTAATTTTAACTAAGGCTGCTGACAGAGGGACCAGAGGGTGCACTTGACACCAGATGTGAAAAGGACCAGGCATGGTAGCCACTTGAAATGCATTGTGCGATCTTTAACATACACGTCGATCGCACAAGTGATGCAAAACAAATCTAAAACTACAACCGTACTCCTTCTTCTTATTCTATACTTATATATAATCTTGTTCAGCAAAAAACGCTGAGTTAATCTTGTCTCTTCGACTGTTTTCTCTAACAGATTTGAAGGAATTGTGACCAAACTTTGCACAAAGTTTTATTAATACATAAAGACTGCACGTTTGTCCAAACCGGCACTATCTGATGACTTTAGCATATAGCTGCCATATAAAGGATCGGTTGAAAAACTAGTTCTGGTATGAAAAACTTTTTCGTTTTCAATGGTAGCATCAACCAATTTCATATTTATAAGTTTACTATACTTTTTCATAATTCCATCAAGTTTGATCAATATTGGACTACTATATAGTTTAGCTGCCATAGGAAATATCGGTCGAAAAACTAATTCTACTTAGAAAAACTCTTTTGTTTTCCATGTTAGCGTCTTCACACTTCATATTTATTAGTTTCTTATACTTTTCCATAATTCCACCAAGTTGTATGAAAATCGGACAACTATATAGTATAGCTGCCATAGAAGAGATAGGTCTGAAATAAAGTCTTTGTAGGAAAAACTTTCTTGTTTTCAATGCTATCGCTCCCAAACTTGTTATTGATCAATATTTTATGCTATGACACAATTCTGCCAAGTTTGATCCAAATCGGATTACTATAGCATATAGCTGCCATAGGAACTATCGGTCCAAAAAGTAGTTCTAAAATCGTCTTTTAAATTTGGCATAAAACTTGGCCTCCTTTGTGGTGTGTATGTGTGTCTTGTTTTGGAAAAGTAATGAACAAAAATCATAACTTATTGACCTGGAGCCTGCTAAAACAGTCACATTATGGGAAAAAAAAGTGGAAAAAAAGCGCCATAAAAATGCTTTTTATTTGGTCAATCGTATATACATCCGAGAAGTAGCTGACTGTACCGAGCTCATAATTTAGTTCCCTTTCTAGCAGGCGAACCGAGCTACGCTGCGCCTCCTTTATAAATTCGTCTCTGTAGCTCTCTCATCCATCCTACGTACAATTTTGTCTGAGCAGAATGCCCATTCCATAGTGTCGTGCAAACGTAAAGGTACGGATAGCTTCTCCTCCAGGTTTTCCCACTCTTGAAAGTGTTGTAATTTTTCACGCAGTAAATACGAAAACACAATCTTTGGGAGTCGGTGATCGGGCATGCGCATTACCTTTTGCATATACCTGAAATGGTTGTCGGCTGTATATACGTGAAGAGGCGAAAATCCAGTTTCCAGATATATCATTGTACACTGCGGCAGGCGGAATAATCTTTTAATGAAATACCTTAGTAGGCATTCTACTTCGTCGAAGTGTGGTATAACCCCCACACTTGAGCGCCATAGGACATAATGGACCTCACCGCTGCACTGAAAAGCTTGTATTTTGTGCTAGTAGGCACATCCTTTTTGGCCAAGCAACGTCCTACAGGTACAATTGTTGGCTACTTTGGAGTCTGCCAGTTTGTTTTTTAAATGCAGATTGAAACTGGCGTTGTGGTTGAAGTAAACTCCTAAATATTTGTAGCTTTTGACTACTCGTAGCTCAACGCCGTTTAATTGCCACTTTTCATCTCTTGCAAGTCCTCTCCAGTGTATTTTAAACACGAGAATTTGCGACTTCTCCATATTTATTGTGAGATTCCAGAGCAAACAGTACTTATGCAGAGCATCAATTGTTTTTTAGCATACTTCTATGTGAATCAGATAGGACAACTATATCATCAGCATACAATAAGGCCTTCATTTCATACCCGTCTGGAAGACAATCAGTGAGATCGTTTAGTTATAAGGCAAAGAGAAGCGGACTAAGCAAACAGCCCTGTTTTACTCTCGTTTCGGTGGCAAGCCATTGTGACAAGTTTGTGCCATCCCATACTGCTTGTCGGTTGTTTTTGTAGAGGCTCTCCAAGATTTTAATGATTTTTGTAGACATGCCTAGGTTGAACAGCTTTAATAAATGGGATCGCCTGTCTATGGAGTCAAATGCAGCTCTGAAATCTACAAAGAACGCGTACAGCTTTCTGCCACTTGAAATGTACTTCTTCGCGATGCTTGAAAGACAGTAGACGTTGTCAATGGTAGAGTAACCCTTCCGGAACCCGGCCTGAAACTCTGACAGAAGATCTCCCTCGCTTATCCAAGAAAAAACCTTAGCTATTACATTTTGGAAAGAGATTCCCCTGTAGTTTGACGCGATCTGTGGGTCACATTTTTAAAAAATTGGACACAATATAGCCTCCTTGAAAGTTTCCGGTACTGAGCCGAGGTCAAATATACAGTGCAGCGATTTCGTAAAAACCTGGGGGTGTCAAAACGAATGAACTCAGCAGGGATCCTGTCAACATCCGGAGATTTGTTCATCTTCAGTTTAAAAACTATATTTTTAACTTCAGCAATGGTTATCGGTTCATCCAGTTTGTTATTTTCTATATTTGGAAGTGCAAAGTGTAGTGGCTTCACAGGTGATTTGGCATTTAGAATGTTATGAAATTAGGTTCCCAACTTCTCCTTCTTTAACAAAACTGCTCCCATTTAGTTTTCTGATGGCTGCCCAATACACAACTGTATAGTATAGCTGCCATAGAAAAGATGGGTCTGAAATGAAGTCTTGGTTTGAAAAACTTTTTTGTTTTTAAGGGTAACGTCTTTAAATTTGTCATTTATTTGGTAAATATGCTTTCTCACAATTCTGCAAAGTTTGATCCAAATCGGTTGACTATAGCATATAGATGCCATAGAAACGATTGCTCGAAAAACTAGTTTTAGTAAGAAAAACTATTTTTTTTTTTAAATTAAAGTCTCCAAACTTGGTATTTATTGGTTTCCTATGCTTTTTTATGATTCCACAAAAATTGGTTAAAATCGGACAACTATATAGTATAGCTGCCATAGGAAAGATTGGTCGAAAAACTAGTTTTAGTAAGAAAAACTTTTTTCGTTTTTAAAGAAGCGTCTCCAAACTTAGTATTTCTGGGTTTCCCATGCTTTTTTACAATTCTCCAAAAATTGGCTAAAATCGGACCACTATATAGTATAGCTGCCATAGGAAAGATTGGTCGAAAAACTAGTTTTAGTAAGAAAAACTTTTTTCGTTTTTAAAGTAGCGTCTCCAAACTTAGTATTTCTGGGTTTCCCATGCTTTTTTACAATTCCCCAAAAATTGGCTAAAATCGGACCACTATATAGTATAGCTGCCATAGAAAAGATTGGTCGAAAAACTAGTTTTAGTAAGAAAAACTTTTTTCGTTTTTAAAGTAGCGTCTCCAAACTTAGTATTTCTGGGTTTCCCATGCTTTTTTACAATTCCCCAAAAATTGGCTAAAATCGGACCACTATATAGTATAGCTGCCATAGGAAAGATTGGTCGAAAAACTAGTTTTAGTAAGAAAAACTTTTTTCGTTTTTAAAGAAGCGTCTCCAAACTTAGTATTTCTGGGTTTCCCATGCTTTTTTACAATTCTCCAAAAATTGGCTAAAATCGGACCACTATATAGTATAGCTGCCATAGGAAAGATTGGTCGAAAAACTAGTTTTAGTAAGAAAAACTTTTTTCGTTTTTAAAGTAGCGTCTCCAAACTTAGTATTTCTGGGTTTCCCATGCTTTTTTACAATTCCCCAAAAATTGGTTAAAATCGGACAACTATATAGTATAGCTGCCATAGGAAAGATTGGTCGAAAAACTAGTTTTAGTAAGAAAAACTTTTTTCGTTTTTAAAGAAGCGTCTCCAAACTTAGTATTTCTGGGTTTCCCATGCTTTTTTACAATTCTCCAAAAATTGGCTAAAATCGGACCACTATATAGTATAGCTGCCATAGGAAAGATTGGTCGAAAAACTAGTTTTAGTAAGAAAAACTTTTTTCGTTTTTAAAGAAGCGTCTCCAAACTTAGTATTTCTGGGTTTCCCATGCTTTTTTACAATTCTCCAAAAATTGGCTAAAATCGGACCACTATATAGTATAGCTGCCATAGAAAAGATTGGTCGAAAAACTAGTTTTAGTAAGAAAAACTTTTTTCGTTTTTAAAGTAGAGTCTCCAAACTTAGTATTTCTGGGTTTCCCATGCTTTTTTACAATTCCCCAAAAATTGGCTAAAATCGGACCACTATATAGTATAGCTGCCATAGGAAAGATTGGTCGAAAAACTAGTTTTAGTAAGAAAAACTTTTTTCGTTTTTAAAGTAGCGTCTCCAAACGTGGTATTTCTGGATTTCCCATGCTCTTTTACAATTCCCCAAAAATTGGCTAAAATCGAACAACTATATAGTATAGCTGCCATAGGAACAATCGCTCTAAAAACTAGTTTTAGTAAGAAAAACTTTTTTCCTTTTTAAAGTAGATTCTCCAAACTTGTTATTTTTGGGTTTCCCACGCTTTTTCATAATTCCGCCAAAATTTTTTAAAATCGGACCACTATATAGTATAGCTGCCATAGGAAAGATTGGTCGAAAAACTAGTTTTAGTAAGAAAAACTTTTTTCGTTTTTAAAGTAGAGTCTTCAAACTCGGTATTTATTAATTTCCTATGCTTTTTTATGATTCCATAAAAATTGGTTAAAATCGGACAACTATATAGTATAGCTGCCATAGGAACAATCGGACGAAAAACTAGTTTAAGCAAGAAAAACTTTTTTCGTTTTTAAAGTAGCGTCTCCAAACGTGGTATTTCTGGATTTCCCATGCTCTTTTACAATTCCCCAAAAATTGGCTAAAATCGAACTACTATATAGTATAGCTGCCATAGGAACAATCGATCAAAAAACTAGTTTTAGTAAGAAAAACTGATTTTGTTTTTTAAAGTAGCGTCTCCAAACGTGGTATTTCTGGGTTTCCCATGCTTTTTTACAATTCCCCAAAAATTGGCTAAAATCGGACCACTATATAGTATAGCTGCCATAGGAACAATCGGACGAAAAACTAGTTTTAGTAAGAAAAACTTTTTTCGTTTTTAAAGTAGAGTCTCCAAACTCGGTATTTATTAATTTCCTATGCTTTTTTACAATTCCCCAAAAATTGGCTAAAATCGGACCACTATATAGTATAGCTGCCATAGGAACAATCGATCGAAAAACTAGTTTTAGTAAGAAAAACTTTTTTTGTTTTTGAAGTAGCGTCTACAAACTTGGTATTTATGGGTTTTCTATGCTTTTTTACAATTCCCCAAAAATTGGCTAAAATCGGACAACTATATAGTATAGCTGCCATAGAAACGATAGGCCTGAAAATAGTCTTAGTAGGTACAAATTCGTTGTTTTCAATGCTATCGCTCTCAAACATGTTATTCATTAATATTATATGCCTCCACATAATTCTGCCAAGTTTGATCCAAATCGGAAGAGTATAGCATATAGCTGTCATATGAATGATCGGTCGAAAGTAGTTATAGCTTTTTTCTGTTCTTCTATGTTAGCATCTTTATACTTTCCAGTTATGAATATTCTCTGTTTCAACACAATTTTGGCGAGTTTGATCCAAATCGAATGAATATATCGTTTAGCTGCCTTATAACAGTGTGGCGCTATCTATGGTTGAGTTTGGGCTATAGCTCAGCTAATATTGTTCAAAGCTAAAATTAAATTCTTGAATGAATTTTCCTCTATTTTTCTGATTTAATTTTTGATTTACAAACAACATCAACTTGGCGTTGCCATATCTGTCTGTCATTTGGGGTTAGGCCTTCCATTTTCATTTGCTTTATATTTTCAGTTTCAGTTGGGACTTTGAACTGTTTACATTGTTTTTACAAAATTTTCCTACATTTTGTTTTAGTTAATTCTTAGTTTTCTCTACGTGAATCATGATTCGATTTGTAAACTATCGTGATCAAATTTGCCATGTTTTTCGAAACTATTTCCAATTATCATTGCCCAACTGTGAGTGCTATTCCATATGGAATTTCCACACAGCTTCGAGTTACATCAAGAACTGGTTGAATGGAACACGCGAATGGTTTCCATTTCTCTTTTGGTTTGTGCTGACACTGAGTCTAGTGGGAGTGGTAAGTGGTGGTGTTGGTACATCTCTCCTCTCTTTTTCTATCTATGTTTTTGTATGACAGGTGTATCATGCTCTGGAATTTTACCAACTGTATACCAATGCAGCCAAGTCTTTGGCTTTTTGGCGTGTACATGTTGTTTACACGTTCAGCGATTTCAAGTTACGTCGGGTGCGTCTAGTGGGCACCTACCTAATGCTATATGCCTCGATTTTGCTGCTCTACGGCGTGGTGACGGTGAGTAAAGGAGCAGTAAGGGAATGGAACTTAATTATTGCCTCAATTTAGACTTCTCCCGAGTACATGAGTCCATGGATCTGTATGCAGTTGCTGGCCTGGGCCTTTGACTTTGTTTATTATTTGATGGAGATGGAGATTCTTTTGGGCAGGAATAGGGTCACAATTATGTCTATACTCCGCTACATTTTGCCCTTGATCACCGTATACTTTACATATGTGGTATGGGTAACCCTGAAAGAGATCCGTGAACGTAGTGGAAAGGCATACCTGACTTGGTGGAAGTGATTTATAATAAAATCAAAATTTTGTTTGATTTGACATGTGACTTTAATTTAAGGGATGGTGGGGGTGGGACATGGTGAAGTCGTTAAAGGAGGGTGCCTCTTTTTAGGGTACCAGTTGAATGGTGAAAATCACTCGGTAGCAAAGGGGCCGAGCGGCGCAAGTGCCCTTTCAAGTATCGATGTTCTCTTTAACACTTTGACTGCTGGCAGCCTTTTAGTATCGATTACAACTCTGTATACATTTACGTAAGCTTGACCGTTTTCGTTGGCATACTGTATTCAAAACGGAGTTCTATGTAATCAGAAATGTGGGCGCATAACAGAAAACACTTCGGCTTTAGATGAAAACTCAATATACCATTTGAGAAAAGGTTGATGAGGAAGTATGCGTTCAGCTTACAAGACGTTACTTCATTTCGAAATTTGTGTGTGGACACGTCCACACAACCTTGGACAATGTTTAGTACTAGGTGAATCGCCTAGTAATGGGGATCATCATTAAAAATCTTTAAATAACAAGTGAGAAAGTGGGTCAAGCCCGACTATAAGATACTCTGTACCAATAAATGCCGTCGCTTGCACTTGATCGCTCGTTATACGTGTCATAAGCGTGACCCGGTAATAAAACGGGCGTGGGAAACTGAGGAGCACCCCTCGGAATGGTTTGAGGGCATCCTGGTGAAAATCTCCAAAAAGGGCGACCAGCCCGAATGCGACAACTGGCGTGGAATCTGTGTGCTGCCAACCATCTCGAAGCTCATAGCCAAAATAGTTCTGGATTGCCTGAAAGACACCGTTATGGCCGTAAGGGCTCGTCGTGCACGGACCACATAACACTGTGCGCATCTTGATTGAGCAATGCACCGAGTACAGATCAGACCTGCACATGGCCTTTGTGGACTTCGCGAAGGCCTTCGACAGTGTAAGCAGGGAATGCATATGGCACGGGTTTCGAAGGAGAGGGATACCGGAAAAACTTATTTCCGTCATCAGAGCGACATACGCCAGCGCCCAGTGTAGAGTGCTTCACGGTGGAATGCTCTCGCACAGCCTTTTCCAGTCCTGAGTGGCGTTCGGCAGGTATGTGCTCTGTCGCCCATTCTGTTTATAATGGTGGTTGCAGACGTGTTCACTACAATGCGACCTGCTCCCAACAACAGCGGCATAAAGTGGTCAATGACTACAACACTGCGGCAACTGGACTATGCAGATGATATATGCCTCCTGGCAAATAGGCTAAGCGACCTGGCAAACACGTTAGGCGACTTGGACACCTCAGCTAAAGCGGCAGGCCTCAAAATCAACACGGCTAAGACGAAAGCGCTCAGCATCCGTTCCGGACAATCCCAAGCTCTGGTCTAGGACGAACAGCCAATTGAGCAAGTTCAACAATTCAGCTACCTGGGTAGCGTAGTCGCCGTTGATGGAGGGACGGAAGAGGAGGGAGGCTAAAGGTGCCTTGGGGATGCTGTCAGCTGTTTGGCGATGCTCGTCATATCCACGCTGGCTCAAAATCAGGCTCTTCAAGTCCAACGTAATGCCAGTGCTCCTATACAGTTCTTCCACTGGGAAAATTACAACTTCCATAGTGTCAAAACCTCCAAACATTTGTGAACCGTTGCCTGCGTCGCATATTCTGCATTTTCTAGCCTGACAAAATACGGAATTCCGAGTTACTCAGACGAGCGAATATGGAGAGTGTCGACACAATAATACGCAGAATTAAATGGGGCTGGATAGGACACACGTTGCGGAAAAATAACAACAACATCGCAAGGAAGGCAATGGAGTGGAACCCGTTGGACGGATTCAGGAGGACACCAGGCAGAACCAAAGAAACTTGGAGAAGGACTGTCGGTAGAGAGACGGAACGCATCGGAAAAAGTTGGGGAGAACTGAAAGCAACAGCTAACAACAGAGTTCGCTAAGTTTCTCTCTCTCTCTCCCAAAGATTGTGTTTGTTTGAATACAGTGCTGGTTGGCAGGAAATAGGGGGTGTCGGTTAACTTTTTTTGCTCATAACTTGTGTATCGTTCATCGGATTCTTATCATTCCTTTAGCAAATCGATAAATAATTTTGATTACTAGATTCTAGAGGGTACGAACAATCTATTATCAAAACTGTGGGAGATATCACGTTTTTTCCAAATTGCTGGGGCGGGAAGGGGCGTGGCAAAAATTGAAAATTAACTTGATCTGCCTGCAAGTATAAGAAATAATAGGCTGTCTTGCGGTATTTTTATTGAATTTTCAATTGTTCATAAAATTGGTTATAATAATGCGATTTAAGTCAAATATGCGCTGTTTTGTTTGATCACGAGTTCCCAACGAGATGCCAACTTCATAATGCCCCTCTTATAGAAGCTCGCTTCCCTATTGGCAAAAAACTCGGAGAGCCAATTTTCACAGGACTCTCTTGTGGCCAACTTCCGACTACCAAGCACGTTCGCCATGGACAGAAATAGGTGGTAATCACTTGGTGCGAGATCTGGACTATACGGTGGATGCAAAAGAACCTCCCATCCGAGCTCCCGGAGCTTCTGGCGCGTCACCAAAGATGTGTGTGGCCTGGCGTTGTCCTGATGGAAGACAATTCGGCCTCTGTTGATCAAAGATGGCCTCTTCTGCATGAGTGCTGCATTCAAGCGATCCAGTTGTTGGCAGTACAGGTCCGAATTGAGCGTTTGGCCATAGGGGAGCAGCTCATAGTGGATGATTCCCTGCCAATCCCACCAAACACACAGAAGAACCTTCCTGGCCGTCAATCCAGGCTTGGCCACCGT
Source organism: Lordiphosa magnipectinata (assembly GCA_037044535.1). NCBI lineage: Eukaryota > Metazoa > Arthropoda > Insecta > Diptera > Drosophilidae > Lordiphosa > Lordiphosa magnipectinata. The sequence continues at coordinate 95,673 of JBAMBO010001295.1, forward strand.
CTGGGCAGCTTCACCGCTTTTCGACCACGACCGTTTGCGCTTCACGTTGTCGTAAGTGACCCACTTTTCATCGCCAGTCACCATCCGCTTCAAAAACGGCTCGAGTTTGTTGCGATTCAGAAGCGATTCGCATGCATCCATAAGGGCAAAAATGTTTCTTTGCGTCAAGTCGTGTGGCACCCATACATCGAGCTTCTTTTTGAATCCAAGCTTCTTCAAATGGTTTATAACGGTTTGATGACTCATGCCCAGCTCTTGGCCGATGCTACGGCTGCTACTATGCCGGTCTCTTTCGATCAATTCAGCGATTTTATCGCAATTTTCGACGACAGGCCTTCCGGACCGTGGCGCATCTTCGATCACCTCTGCACCAGAACGAAAACGTTGAAACCATCGTTGTGCGGTGGAAATGGAAACTGTATCGGGTCCATAAACTGCACAAATTTTATTGGCAGCATGAGATGCATTTTTGCCTTTATCGTAGTAGTACTGTAAAATATGCCGTATTTTCTCTTTATTTTGCTCCATGTTCGCGACGCTATAACTCACGAACGACTAAAAACAAACAACAATAAATCAAACACGTGTTAGCGCGTGAAAAGAGCTTTCCAAAAAGCTCTAGCGTGAACCGATGCGACGAATACAACTAGAACTACGCGCTTGCAAAGACAAGCTTGCGGAAATACCGCAAGACTTTTTTGACAGCCTTATATATGTCCCATACATGTCAAAACTCTATCTCTTACCATCTCTGAGATATGTGCGTTCATACAGACGGACAGGCAGACGGACATGGCTATATCGACTCGGCTGTTGATGCTAGCTCACTCGAAGAACTGGCGACAAAATTATAATTAAGAATGTAAGCAGTTAAGACTTTGCCTATTTCAAAAGTCAATGGACACAAACATGACACAGCTGTTATATAACACACGAACATCAACTTGATCCGAAGTCACACGAAGTCAAAGTTACAAAAAATCTCTAAACACAACTGTGGCTATGCATGTTCTGAGAAAACCTCGTTTCACCTCGGCGCCGCTGAGGCGCTATCAGAAATTAGTCAGTTATTCGCTCTCATTTACGCTCTCTGGTTACTTTTGTTCAGCTGTGTTCTCACTCACTTACACTCTGTGAATACATTTGGGAATATGTGCGTCTCGCTCTAACCACTGTGATTTCCTACTGGCACTATAAAGTATCTTTTTTATCACCAGCAAAATTGAGATGCATCGCAAATTTGATCTCTAATACAGTGCCGGCCAAATGGAGAGCACCAAAAAGTCTCCAGACTACAGCCGTTTTACTTGCAATTCACTGTTTACCGATTCACACATTCAATGAGTTCGGCACGCTTTTGCGTAAAAACCCGATTGACTTCGGCTCCTGGTAGCTATGGCTGGCCGGCTCTGCCCTAATACTCATTCTCCAGGCTGTCACATGTTCATATCAACTGGTATCTCGTATGGTGAATTGAATGAACTCTCGTATGGTGAATTTCTGATAACTCTACCCTATTAATTATACCAAGGTTCCACAAATTGTGTTAAAAATCGGTTTTTTCTCATTTTCAAAACAAGTTCCAGCTCCAATTGGCGCCGTCTTTTCTTTTGCAGATAATCAGGAAGATATAGCCCAGGCCAATTTCTCAAAACTCAATTGATTTTCTATTCTTTCTGCCAATTTATGGCAATGTCGCTTGAAAATTGCATGAAAGCACAAAGCGTCAAACGAGCTGAGGAGAGAGGAAAGCAAATAGAAAATATATTTTATGTATTGAAAGCAATACGAAGGAGCAGCATCATCAGCAGCATCATCAGCAGCATCAGCAGGAGGAGCTCCTCTTCCCTTGGCCCATGTTTTTTTCTTGCAGATGCGTGTATGGGTTTCATTTTGATATTTTTCCATGTTTTGAAGTGCTTCGAGAAGAATAATGCGTGACAAGTCAAAGTGAAAAGCAAGCCAAAGGGAAGAAATGGAAACTAGCAAAGGCGTCTCTTTAAGGGGTTAGGTGGTTGGTTGGTTGGTTAGGGAGGGGGGGGTGGTGTGTATTGGCAAGCTGCCTAACGATCTGTTTACGTTTGGAGAGTCCTGGCGACGACAAGCGAAACCTACTGAAGCGTATTAATTCTTTTTAATGCCAAAATAATAACGACGCCATTATGCCAGCAAACAAGAGCGAAAAGCTGGCGTCGCGTCGGCGCCCGAAAGTCTGCAACGAAATGTTTTCCAATTGACCAAACAACGCCAAAATAAAAGGCCGCATGTGTGTGTGTGTGTGTTAGTGTGTGTGTGCTCCAATACTTATAAACATAAAAACTGATAACGAAATCAAAACGTCCAGCCAAACGATTTGGAAATACTTCGACAGCCAACAACAACAACAACAACAACAATGGCCATACGGCCGTAACATCAATGTTACGGCCATACAACATTATTATCATCACAAATGGCAAGTTAGACAAACACATTGAGTGCCCATTTAATGGCCTCCCCCCATACTTCCCACTCCCCACTCCCATTCACCGGACAACCAAAACAGGGGCGAGACGTTTATGGTTCTCTAGGCACATAATGACCAAGCTAAACAGCAAATGAACTTTTAAACGTATTGAATTGACGTAGGGATCCCAGCGAATGAGGCGTCAAAAAACCGCCGCCAGCAGCAGCAGCAGCAGCCACAGCCACATTAATGGGTTGCTCTGGCAACCCTACACAATCCTTGCTAAGTATGTACAAAAATGAAGTGATGGCTGAATCCCCGTATCCAGCAGCAGCAGCAGCAGCAGCAACCGCCTCAATGACTCAACTGAAGAGCCAAAAGAAAAGAAAAGAATGGAACAAAGGCGGCCTGGATGACTGGCAGGAAGGAAGGAAGGACGAACGGACGAACGGACGGAAGGACAAACGGACTGCCGAAAATCAATGGAACCCATTGAAAGAAAGGCGCGCAGCTGAGTTGAAACAGAAAACGCTTAAACCAGTTATTTATACCATTTTCAGGGATTCTTTTCACATCTTTGAAATAAACAAGCAGTTGATGGACAAAAAGAGATGGGAAAAGTAAGAGAAAGAGACGGCAAATTATATTCTTTATTTATTCACCTTGAAAATAAAAAAGAAGAAGCATAAAAAACACTTGTAAATACACAAATTTGGAGACGCATTGAAAAACGAAGCAAGATTATCATACAAAAGCCCATGGCAAAAGTAGACAATGGGGCAAGTAATATGAGTAGAGAATACCAGGCAACAATTGAGGTCAAAATTGTGAACTTTTGTATGAAGAAATGGTTTTTTGAAACACTCTTTATCAAATGTGTGGCGTTCTCTTTTAAAGAAAATATGGAACAATCGAATAAGTTGATTCTATACTTTTCGTGCAAGTCCCGACTAATTATGTGAAAAGAAGACTCCACGCTGATGTTGTTTAATCACAAGTCACTGTAATGGTGTGCCTTATGCTGAAATTCATACATATCTTCGCAGAGACGCTGAGTGAAAAACGCCAAAATCGCCTCTGTTGCAGCTGTCTTCGTTTGCAACATCTAACATTGTGCGTCATCTTGCACAGCGCTGGCAGCTACAACAACCCTGTGTAGGCAACACATTTCGCCGTCACTTACAGAATGATATCCACTACAAATAAGTGATTCTGACTGGGGACCTGAATAGTTACCTTCTTATGGAAAAAGATCTTCTAATTGAGTGATGGCATCACTGGGAATGAATGCAGTAAATATCTCCACACCCACACACTTCTTAAATACCTGTGATACATTATTAGATATTTATTTCGTTACTGAACCTTACAAAATGTTGTTATACACTGCTCGCCACTTGAATAGGACACCCTGTATGCTCTCTTTAAAACTGCTCGTAACTCGAAAACGAAATGGTAGAATAACGGTATTTTTTGCATATTATCTTTGTGCAAGCATTCTTCGCTCTTTCTGGTATATTCCAAGTTTTGGAATAGAACCGTTATAAAGTTGTTTGCACTTTATGTGAGCATTCTTGAGCCACTTTAATAGAACATGCATTTTATTTGGTCGGTATCGTTGACACGTGCACACAAATTTTGGTTTACTTAAACTTTTTGCTTTAATTGAAGTGTATAAAAAATTTAAAAAAAATTAAAATTGGGCGTGGCACTTCATTATCTGAGTCGGAGAAAGGAAAAATCCAAGCTTACAAGGATTCTGGCCTTTCTATTGCCAAAATAGCAAAAAAAGTCGACAGGAACCGTCACGCCATAACAAATTTTTGAAATAATGAGGCTAATTATGGTAAAAACATGATGGGCCGCACCCACAGTGTGCTTACCATCGCGGACAAGCGACTTATATTAAGAGAAGCTTCCAATTCGCACGACTCTTTGGCCAAGATAAGGGAAAAATGCAACGTTAAAGCAAGTTTGACAACCATGCGTCGTGTTATTAATAATGCTACACACCTGAAGAGACTAAAAATCAAGAAGAAGCCACCTCTTAACCCGGCTCGGAAGTTACAACGCCTTGATTTCGCGCGCGCACATGTCACCTGGACTTCGGAGTGGCAACGTGCTGTCTTTTCGGACGAAAAAAAGTTTAATTTGGAGGGCCCCGATGGCTACAGCTACTATTTTCATGATATTCGAAAAGAACCACACCATCTTGATAAGTTGCACAGCAGTGCTGGATGCTGGAGGTATTATGGTATGGGGGGCCATTTCCTATTATGGCACCTGTGAGCTTAAATTTATTCCAACCACCATGAATGCGTTGTGTTATAATGGTATATTGAAAGAGGCCTCTCCACACTTCCAAACTCTTTTTGCAAATCTAAAATGGATTTATCAATATGACAATGTCCCTATACATACGGCCCGGATTGTTAAATCGTATATAGCGAGCCAAAACGTGGAGTTATTAAACTGGCCACCCTTATTCACCGGACTTGAATATCATTGAGAATGTGTGGGGATGGCTAACACGTGAAGTATATGGATCAGGTCAGCAATATTCGAGCGTTCCCGAACTAATTGCAGCTATCAAATTAGCATGGGGCTCGATATCGTTGAATTATTTGGGAAAATTGTATGCATCCCCCCTTCCAGACCGAATGTGTGAGGTTTTGGAGAAAAAACTAGGCTCAACACACTATTAAAAACTTTTTTTGGTTTAAAAACATGTTAGTAATTTCTTATTTAAGTAATATTGTTATTTGAAAAGGATTGAAATATTCTTAAATGGTTTTTAGATAAAGTGTCCTCTATTCAAGTGGTGCAAAATGAAGACTCCAAAATTTGTTACTTATTGGTTAACAATGATTTTTGGATACTTACAACTTTTGAATAATTTTGTAATTTTCGTCTAATTACTACATTTAAATAAACTTTAGAAGAAAACAAAAATTATTTTCCTAGATGGCTTGGTTTAGCAGCAATTAACTATAGAAAATCGACTTTAGAGGTGTCCTATTCAAGTGGCGAGCAGTGTATGACCAAATCTCAGTGCCAGCTTTCTCCCGACATGATCTTATTTATCTGATTCACGAACTAGATTTAGACCTTATAGACAATACCAGTACATACTCATTTAGAGACTTTAGATCCATTAATAATGAGTTGTTAATGACTGAATTCAGTAAATGCAACTGGTACATTATACATATATCAACTGACTACCCCAGAAACCCAACTATAACTTCTTCATAACAATTTAGACTACTTACTTGAGACATGTGTGGATAGCAACTTTGGTTTCATGAAGGCATCAAACGGCAAATCGCTCTGCGTGACACAGCCTACAAGAAATGGAAGCGATATAAGACTACTAACCTACGCATAGTTTTTACTCAGTTAAGAAATAAAATCGTGAATATGATAAGTACAGCTAAAAGCTATGCAATGTCAACCGGGAAAACTTGGAAGATGCAAGAATTAAAATCATTAGGAGTGGGAAAAACCAAAACCAAACTTGACAACAACCTAGATGTGAATGCTTTAAATCATAAATTTGTTAAAATAAATAGACCAGTTCCAACTAATAACATGTATCTGAATGCCGCACTTCGCTGTGATAATAGTTTTAGCTTTATGTGTGTTTGTACTTGTGACGTCCTTTCTAGTATATTGAAAATAAAATCGAATGCCGCGGGGCTGGATGAGCTAAATCCTAAGTTTTTAAAAATACTTCTGCCATTGTTACTAAACCACATTACGCACATTTTCAATACTGCAATCACCACTTCTACTTTCCCTGGCTCATGGAAATTGGGCAAGATACTTCCAATCCCTTTGAGCAGCTACAAGAATTCTTTGCCACTAATGCACTCATGAGCGAGAAACAATCTGGTTTCAAAATCTGGTGTGTTAGGCAGTGCAATGAAAAACTTTCGATAGTCAGCAGATGGGCGCAAGCGAATGGTCTGAGTTTGAATGCCTCTAAATCAAAATGTTTGACTATATATTAAACGAGAGCGTAAGTTAAAGTCGGCTCTAACCGACTTCAATATACCCGTTACTCTCTCTCTCTCTCTCTCTCTCTCTCTCTCTCTCTCTCTCACTAAGATTGCTGCTGAACGCAATGCTTAGGTTATGGGTGGGGTGGGTGGTGGGTGTTAACTGACCGTTTTTTTCTCATAACTTGAGTATCGTTCATCCGATCTTTATCATTCCTTCAGCAAATCGATAAATAATTTTGAGTACTAGATATCTCTAGAAAGTACGAACCATCTATCATCAAAACTGTAGGAGATATGACGTTTTTTCCAAATTGCGGGGGCGTGAGGGGGCGTGGCAAAAATTGAAAATAAACTTGATCTGCGTGCAGACAATAGGAGTCTACATTTCAAATTTGGTTGCTCTAGCTCTTCTAGTCTCTGAGATCTAGGTGTTCATACAGACGGACGGACAGACGGACAGACGGACATGGCTATATCGAATCGGCTGTTGATGCTGATCAAGAATATATATACTTTATATGGTCGGAAATGATTCCTTCTGGCTGTTACATACATTTGCACGACTTTAGTATACCCTTTTACTCTACGAGTAACGGGTATAAAAATCCATATGCACCAGACAGTTGACTGAGCTTACCACCTTGGTGTTACTATTAAGAACACTCTTACATGGAGCGAACAGTTAGCCAAAGCCACAGGAAAAACATATGGTATGTTCAGGCAGCTATCATTAACGCAGAAGGATATACCCCAAGAACTCAGACTACTAATTGCAAAGTCGTGCCTGATCCCAACTTTATTCTATGGTTTGAAGCTATTTGCGCATAGCGACGCAAGCAGCTTTAATAGATTACGAGTGGCCTTTAATTCCATAGCCAGATATATATTTGAATGCCGCCGTACTGAACACATAACAAGCCTGGCCAACCAAGTGTTCGGCATTAATTTAAAATCCGGGATGAGCCACAGAGTTCTAATATATCTACATAACATAATAATAACAAGAAACAAGAAAGTCGGTCAAGCCCGACTATAACATACTCTGTACCCTTACACTCGCATTTGCTCAGGAGTCAAACGGCCAGTTAACACCCCGCGCACAACGCGGTGCGCTCTCTAAGTTTCTCTCTCTCTCTCTCTCTCTCTTTCTCTCTCGCACTAAGATTGCCTGTGTTGAACGGTTAGGGTATGTTGCTGTGGTTATTGGTGGGGGTGGGTGGAGTTAAGTGGCCGTTTTTTGCCCATAACTTGAGTATCGTTCATCCGATCTTTATCATTCCTTCAGCAAATCGATAAATAATTTTGAGTACTAGATATCTCTAGAAAGTACGAACCATCTATCATCAAAACTGTAGGAGATATGACGTTTTTTCCAAATTGCGGGGGCGGGAGGGGGCGTGGCAAAAATTGAAAATAAACTTGATCTGCCTGCAAGTATGAGAAATATATGTCCCATACATGTCAAACCTCTATCTCTTACCATCTCTGAGATCTCTTCGTTCATACGGACGGACAGACGGACGGACGGACGGACGGACGGACGGACAGACGGACATGGCTATATCGACTCGGCTGTTGATGCTGATCAAGAATATATATACTTTATAGGGTCGGAAACGATTCCTTCTCCCTGTTACATACTTTTGCACAAACTTAATATACTCTATGTACCTTCGGTACAGAGTATAAAAAAGTCGGTCAAGCCCGACTATAACGTACTCTGTACCCTTAACTTCTCAGCTCGCATTTGCTCACGAGTTATACGCGCTCATCTCTAAGTTTCACTCTCTCTCTCTCTCTCTCTCTCTCACTAAGATTGACGTTCAATAGAATGCTGCGGTGGTGGGTGGGGTGGTGCTGGGTGTTAACTGGCCGTTTTTTGCCCATAACTTGAGTATCGTTCATCCGATCTTTATCATTCCTTCAGCAAATCGATAAATAATTTTGTTTACAAGGTATCTCTAGAAGGAACGAACGATCTATCTCCAAAACTGTAGGAGATATGACGTTTTTTTACAAATTGCGGGGGCGCGAGGGGGCGTGGCAAAAATTGAAAATAATATTGATCTGCCTGCAAGTATAAGAAATATATGTCCCAAACATGTCAAACCTCTATCTCCTACCATCTCTGAGATCTCTTCGTTTATACGGACGGACGGACAGACAGACAGACAGACAGACGGACAGACAGACGGACAGACAGACGGACAGACAGACGGACATGGCTATATCGACTCGGCTGTTGATGCTGATCAAGAATATATATACTTTATAGGGCCGGAAATGATTCCTTCTCCCTGTTACATACTTTTGCACAAACTTAATATACTCTATGTACCTTCGGTACAGAGTATAAAAAGACAGCCACCATATCTGTTTTGACAAACTGCAGTTTGCAACATCCTTACGGACCAAAAATCTAATTTATCCAAGAACAAGATTTTCGAACTCGGAGAAGCAATTCGCTGCTGGAATGAACTACGCAATTCAAAATAGAACTATTTAACCACATTCAAAGACAAAATACTTAATAATAAAAATATAAAAATCTTTAATAGTTAAGTAAATTATTGTTAGCTTTTAAGATAGGTTTTATGTATGTATTATTTATTTAATGGAATCACATGTGACTAATGCACTAAATTATAAGAAATTCTTGTGGCATTAGGAAGAGCAAATAAACTAAACTAAACTAAACACAGAGTCGGACAATGTTAACTTACAGTGCTATGTTAGCGTACGGTTACTCTTATGTTAGCTAACAGTTACAGTGAGGGTACGCATACCATACTACTACAATCGGCCAATCCTGACTAGAGAGCTCCTGATCTCTTAGAATTAACTGAATACTATTTCATACAAAGTTGATTCAATTGACTTTATGTTCTGAAATTTGTAAGAAATCTCGCAAATCTTTCAATTTTCCAAAGGCTCGTGTAACTATCTAGCTGATCGCTCTTTAAAATATTGGTCTTAGATGCATCACTGAAGTAACATCAGTATCACATCCTACATTTATCATGAAGGATCATTTATCAAACAATCAGTTTTCATTTTCCAATCTATCATTTTTTGAACTATCATTTTCATAAAGCTATTCAGGCTTCCGGAGTCAATTATGCACTTCATAGTCAGCATTCTTTTTCTGTGGGCAACTTGACAGATGATGCTCAACGCTTCCGCATCCATTACGCGAATAGATTAGGGAGTAGCGATCCGGAGCAGCTTTTGGGAAGATGTGTCTTCTGGGCAACGTTTTTGGTAAAGAGACCGGATGCGGTTTTGACCCGACTTATATACCCTTGAATGCTCCGGAAATTTGGAAATTGCCATCTTGAAAGTGCTGTCATCGAATTCGCTCTACCATGGTTGTCAAGTGAATCGTACCGCAGATTTGCAAATGCGATCTAATCGAGTACTTTTCTTTGAACTATTGGCGCGACTATTCAAATTGTAAAATTTGTTAGTTTAGTATTTTTGCATTTTATTTATCATGACATCTCCACATAAATTTTTAGCCTCAAAAAATGCATAAATAAAAGTTTAGCAAAATTTATTTTGTATTTTGAAACTCCGCACATTACACCTTCGTCAATTTATCAACTGCTTTCAAAAAAACGAGTTGGCAGGTCCAAGCAATTACCACAGCAAATTGTTGGTTGCTTCGTACTCGCTCTGAGCGGATTTTCTGAGCTATGTCTCCGTACTACGCTTTAGAAGACATTTTTTCTGATCCCCAGAATGAAAAGCTTTATCTCGAGGAAGAAACGCTTTCTTGACTCCCAGAAGTGTCGCTCTTGTAAATTAAGTTTGAAACCACCATCCCTTAAATGAAAGTCACATGTCAAATCACACAAAATTTTATTGTATTCCAAATCACTTCCACCATGTCAGGTATGCCTTTCCACTACGCTCACGGATCTCTTTCAGGGTTACCCATACCACATATGTAAAGTATACGGTGATCAAGGGCAAAATGTAGCGGAGTATAGACATAAATGTGACCCTATTCTTGCCCATTAGTAACTCCGTCAAATAATAAACAAAGTCAAAGGCCAAGGCCAGTAACTGCATACAGATCCAAAGACGCATGTAATCGGGAGAAGTCTAAATTGAAGCAATAATTAAGTTCCATTCCACAAACTGCTCCTTTACTCACCGTCACCACGCCGTATAGCAGCAACATCCAGGCATACAGCATCATGTAAGTGCCCACAAGACGCACCCTACGTAACTTGAAGTCGCTGAACGTGTAAACAATGCGTACACGCCAAAAAGCCAAAGGCTTGTTTGCATTGGTATAAAGAAGGTAAAATTCCAGAGCATGATACACCTGTCATACCAAAAAATAGATAGAAAAAGTGAGGCGAGATGTACCAACAACACCACACTTACCACTCCCACTAGACTTAGTGCCAGCACAATCCCAAAGAGAAATGGAAACCATTCGCGTGTTCCATTCAACCAGTTCTTGATGATATTCGGACCTGTGTGGAAATTCCATATGGAATAGTACTCACAGTTGGGCAACGATATTTGGAAATAGTTTCGAAAAACATAGCAAGTTTTATCGCGATAATGTGCTATGCCAATCATGATTCACGCGTAGAGAAAACTAAGAAAAAAAACTAAAATAAAATTGTAGGAAAATTTTGTAAAAACGATCTTAACAGTTCAGAGTCACAACTGAAACTGAAAATATAAAGCAAATGAAATGGGAAGGCTAACCCCGAATTGATAGACAGATATGGCAACGCCAAGTTGATGTTGTTTATCGAATCAGAAATTAAATGAAATTGTATAAAATTTATATAAATAAAGGTTTTATATGATTTTCATTTCACAATTTTTGAGTTACTTTGATCATGTGGCGATTAAGGCCACTTTGACAATTTAATATGAAACACAGATTAGGTTTAGGTTTGGTATATTGCAGTGGCTCTCAGCCGCGGCGAATGAGTTATACAGAATGCTAAGAGTTGAGTGTGTGTTTGTGTGTGAGTTAGAGATGTACAATACAAGATGCGAGTTGTCAGTGATGTGTGATTCAGTTGGAAATGTGACTGGAACTATGATTGGAGCTGAATGAACTGGAACCACCACAACCATTTGGATGGCAAGGTTGTTGTGTGGCAGCTAAACGATATATTCATACGATTTGGATCAAAACATTTGGATAAAACACATAACATTCATAATTGGAAAGTACCGCCCATTTCCTACTTAGGGGTGCCTTTTGCTAGATGTAAATTAAAAATAAGCGAAACTACCTACAAGATGGCCTCAAACCGATGGAGATCAATCCACACCTGCGAAATCTCTAGGCTAACTTGGCCCAATCTTAACTCTTAAAAGAAACTAATCGCTGTTGAGCAAAAGTCACGACATTTCTCGAGACTAGTTTAGTGTAGTTTCGAGAAAAGTAAAGATTCGTTACACGTTGAGGACTCTCATGGTGACTTTCGTGGCGCCTCTCGTTGAGGACTTTTGTGGCAGGCAGAAAGCCTCCCTACTCGTAGGAATTCTCACAGGACACTGTCTCATCAACCGTAACGACTACTGTCGAGGCTGTTGCTCAGTAGATGAAGAAGTAAGCGTTCAGCATCTTCTCTGCCTGAGACGATTAGCCACCCTTGGTCAGCATTTTCTACCTAACATTTCAGCCGTCTCTGAAATAGAGATTGCTTTGCTATTCAAGTTTGTGCTACTTTCTAAGTGATTCAAAAGGGAAGACCCACCCTTTACTGTCTAAAATTTAGGGGTTATATGGTAACACAATGGGCCTTTTTTGGCCTAAGTGAAGAAACTTCACCGCTTCTGCCATTGCAAGCTAACCTAACCTAGCTTTCGTGGTGCCTCTCGTTGACGACTTAAGTGGTGCTTTTCGTTGAGGACTTTCGAGGTTACTATCGTTGAACACTTTCGTGGTGACTTTGGTGTTGACTCTCGTTGAGGACTCTTGTGGTGCCTGAGGACTTTCGTAGTGCCTCTCGTAGAGGACTTACGTGGTGACGCTCGTGGGGCCTCGCGTTGAGGGCTTTTGTGGTGCGTTTCGATGAGGGTTTTTGCAGTGCCTCTCGTTGAGGGCTTTCATGCTAGGTTCGAGAACTTGTAGGTGGGCTTAGGCTAGCATCAATTGCCAAACCAAAGGGTCTCGAAAGGTAGCATTTCACTTATGGTCCGTCTGGTAGCGTGCATACAATTGAATTCGAGTAAAACTGAACTGTTTTCCGCCCATTTTCCGACTCTTTGGGTAGATTTTCCAAAATTTGAAAGTCGTGTATTTCATGTTTTTATACCCTTGCATTAAAATTGTCCAGATGTTGGCAAAAAAGTATATATATGCTTAATCAGCCGTCAGTTTCTTTGCTATCTCCTCCTTCAGCTTTCAAGCTATCTTAACCAAACTTTGCTAGAAGATTTTTGGTACAAATACGCTGCACATTTGTCGGAACCGGACGGATCGGTTGACTATATCATATAGCTGCCATAGGAACTATCGCTCGAAAAAGTAGTTTTAGTTAGAAAAACTTTTTTGTTTTCAACGCAAACGTGCCTAAAACTCGTATTTCTAAGTTTTCCGTACTTTCACATAATTCCACCAAGTTTTATGAAAATCGGTTAACTATATAGTATAGCTGCCATACAAAAGATATGTTCGAGAAAAAGTCTTAGTAGGAAAAACTTTTTTGTTTTCAATGCTATTGCTCCTAAACTTGCTACTGATCAATATTTTATGCTACCACACAATTGGACCAAGTTTTATCCAAATCGGCTGACTATAGCATATAGCTGCCATAGGAACTATCGGTCGAAAAAGTAGTTTTAGTTAGAATTACTTTTTTATCTTCAACACAAACGTGCCTAAAGCCCGTATTTCTAAGTTTACTATGATTTCACATAATTCCACCAAGTTTTATGAAAATCGGTCAACTATATAGTACAGCTGCCATACAAAAGATATGTCTGAGAGAGAGTCTTAGTAGGAAAAAGTTGTTTGTTTTCAATGCTATTGCTACCAAACTTGTTACTGATCAATACTATATGCTTCCACACAATTCTGCCAAGTTTGATCTAAATCGGCTGACTATAGCATATAGCTGCCATAGGAACTATCCGTCGAAAAAGTAGTTTTAGTTAAAAAAACTTTTTTGTCTTCAACACAAATGTGCTTAAAACGCGTATTTCTAAGTTTACTATGCTTTTACATAATTCCACCAAGTTTTATGAAAATCGGTCAACTATATAGTATAGCTGCCATACAAAAGATATGTCTGAGAAAAAGTCTTAGTAGGAAAAACTTTTTTGTTTACAATTCTATTGCTCCCAAACTTGTTGCTGATCAGTACTATATGCTACCACACAATTCGCGCCAATAGCTGTTGAAGCTGACCTGTTATTGTAATATATTTCTTTCCTTTTTTTTTTGACTAAGTCTGCTGGTGCACTAAATAATTCCCACTTGTGCGAGAAACTTTGTGTATATTTTGCTTCTCTTTTGTTGTTTATCATAATTGCATTCGATATTTCCATCTAATAACTGAGTGAAATTTTAGTTTTTTAATTTCGTTATGGAGGAAAATTGAAAGCAAATACACAAAAAACAAAAAACGGACAATTGTCAATTGGCAGCAGGAGGAGGCAGGAGGGATGCAGATGCAGATGCAGATGAAATGCAAACTGAATGTCAAAACGAAAGCAACGATATATGTATGCAGATATGCAGTGACAGCACCTGTATTTACCTATATATGTATGTATCTGCGTGTGTGTGCGTGTGTGCGTGTGTGTGTGTGTGTGTGAGTTTGCATAGAAATTAAATAAATATTTGCATGCAACTAAATTGGAATGCTGTTCCCGAATGTGTTGGCAAATCGATGTGGCTGCCCAACCAAAATCCGTTTCATAATTATCATCCACATCTTCATGATGATCCAAAGCTGCCCACAGACAAACGGGCAAAATGAAAATTAAATGAAATATTTGCGGATTATTAATGATTATTTTTGTTTTTTTTGGGTAAGAGATTAAAGAACTTTTTCAGCTGATTCAGTTGAATGGTGCACAAATCTAATTTGTATTTTTAAGTGGATTTGTGACAGAGAAACAAACACAAAAAAATGGTGTAAATTAATGGAAACTCAAAATCAACTTTCAACTAACTCAAAATTTCAATTTGGGACTATTTATACGATTTGTCAATCAATTTGAGTTGCAGTTCGGTGTGCTGCCTGTTTGTGGCAGCCCTTTGACTAATGCCCAACTGAAATTGCATTTAGACTTTTGGCTTTTGTGCTTGAAATGTGGTTGATGATGCCCGAAATTGCCACAGAATCGTTGTAAATCCTCTGCTTAGTCCCTGCTCCTGAATTCAAAAATCATAAATTACTTGGCTTCTCGTTTTTTTTCTGTTGTTGTTGTTGTTGTTGTTGAGCGAGTGAATCCCTGGCTAATGAACACTGCAAACAGTTGTGCAAAAGTGTGGATGGACAATTATGAAATGCAAAATTTAGAACAAGCGTAAAATTTGCAATTAAATGCCAACCTACAGAAGCTCCGCCACGCCCACATAAAAACAACTACAACTACAACAACAACAAACTTCTGGCATGGATATAAATGAGGTCAGTTGCTTTTCAACCATTTTGGACGTTGTGACATTTTTGGTGCATTAAAACAACAACAACTAAAACAAGAACAACGGCAGCAGCCAACAGCCAGCCAGCCAGCCAGCGGAGAACAAAAAGTGAAATGAAAATTGCTCCTCTGCACATTGCGTATACGCCATGTTGGTCACGATGCAATAATGCCAACGAAGGCATTAAAAACAAGTATTAAATGCAGTCCAGGAGTGTGTGTGTGTGTGTGAAAGAGAGAGAGACAAAGCAATGCCATTAAATATATGTATATGAACAATTTGATACCTCTTGGCTTGAAAAAAAGCTAAAAGGAATGTCATAGAGGATCTCCACTACTTTTTGTGCTTTACCTAGACAACTTACTTGATGCTCTAGGAGGCAATCTTAACATCCGCCCAAACACTACAAAAACATGATCAACCGATTAAAAAAAATCTATTACAGTAAATGAGGAATGGATTTGAATTCAAATAAGTCTGAAATTATGGTATTCAGGAAAGGAGGCAGATTATCGGCATCTGAAAGATGGACCTACAAGAGAGCAGAGGTAAAAATATCATTCCATTGATCATTCACTGTCATCAATCATCCATTTTCAGCCATTTACAACATGACGCCACGTCCACGCCGAGAAGAAAGCCGAGCCAATGAGCGCAGACGAACACGAGGTATTGATTCCTACCGATGCCGAGTCTGCCGAGGTATCCATCCATTGAAGCGATGTGGACCTTTCCTGAGGTTGAGTGCGGAGAAGCGGTTGAGGACAGTACTCATAAATAAGTACTGCTCGAATTGCCTTGCACATTAACAACACTCAGGAGTTTCCTGCCGAAATGATGACAAGTGTCGGATTTGCCAAGGGGATCATCATACCCTATTCCACATGCGAGACGGCCGCAGAAGTCTGTCCCAAGCATCCCGTTCCGCCTCTCCGGTCCAGCAGCAACGCTCACAATCTACTCCTCGCGTCCAACCGCCGTCGTTAGCCACGCTGTTGCAGCACCAAAGCCTCCAAGTGCTTCCTACCGCGTCCATTCTGATCCACAACGGATCCACCGAGTACGATACGCGGGCCCTCATCGATCCATGCGAGGCTGTGTCTCGCATAAATGCGTCTTTGGCAAGAGCATTCCACTTCAACAGCGTATCGATCGGTGCGAAGGAAGCGTGCACAGCCGTGATCCGCTCTAAAACGACACCCGACTTTGAACTGGAGGTGATCCTGAATACTGACCCGGACCTCCAAATGCGTACTCCGTCATCCTCTATTGATAGACGCGTAAGGCAGAAGTTCAACCACATTACCCTGGCCGATGAGAACTTTGATCGCCCGGCTACAGTAGCCAACGTGCTGGGAGCTGACGTCTACTCAGACATTGACCGCACAGGAGTTCTGCCGAACACCGAGGGTCTCCCAGTGGCACACAACACTGTGTTTGGCTGGACACTTTCAGGTGCCTGTCGCGCCTTGTAAATTGATGATAGATGACATTATCCTACCTCCATTGAAGTTCCTATTGCCCCTTGTCTGAATTTGCAACGATATTGCAAGGGTGGCGGGATGTTTATATTTCATTCCCGCATTCCTCTACTTAATTAGTTCTAAGGTTTTATAAGTACGTGCTGCTAGCTTGACTCGTGTGTGAGCAACAAGATTATTAAAAAGTGAAATCGAAGTGAACGGACGTGTGTTCTCTTCTTTAAATTTTGAAATCAATTTGTGGACTCCGCGCAAGCGCCCCTACAGCAGATCAACACCCTAACCTGCACCCTACCTCAACAATCTGAATTTACATATCTGGGAGTACTTTTCGCGCCCACCGTGTCATTTAACAAGCATGTGCTTAGAAGGAGTATTGAGGCCAAAACAAGTATAAACATGACTTGGAATAATTTTCTGGCAGAAAGTGAGATACACTTAAATGCAAAATGGAAACTATTCAATGCAGTAAGTCACACAATCCAAGGATATAGAGCACAAATATGGAGAGGAGAACACTTTACAGAAGTCAAAAGGACCCAAATTCTCTTCCTAAACTAAATTCTATACTTACCGTCTAATGCACCAAACTAGGCTTGGAGGATGCCCACCTGAATACGCTTGACCTGCAGCTCAGCTTTTTTGGGAAAAACGAAGCACGCTTATAATGAAAATCGCCTGCCACACTACATTACCAGCGTCCTAATGGAAAAGAACATCTTCTGGGTAAGAAGTCTGCATGAATTGTGCAACCCGCTTGAAATAGATTGGAGAGACTCCGTAAGATCAGCAGGTAAGTGCAATTTTTTCCACTTTTTGGATTGTAAGCTGTAGTGGGACCACAAAGACTTAAAAAACCCTAAAAAATACCCAAAACGGCAGTCAAACGGTGGGGTCATACTGATTTGTCAGCCGCTTGAATTCAAAATTTTTAAATCAAATTAAAGTTCAAACAATTTTAAAATCACCTCACAGCTTTCAAAGTCATATGATGTTCTACTACAAGTGTGAGCGACTTCGTGATCCTTGAGGCACTTAAAATTCAAAAATATGTAAAACTAATGAAAAAGAGTGCTAATCTATGTGGTTATATATTTCATATTTTTTGTACATTTTTGTTGCATCTCGCTTTTGCCTTCAATTGTTTCGATGTTGTCCGGAAAAATGTGCTGCAAATTATTTATTATTCAGCAAATCGGCAGTGTTTGCAATCCACACATGCTATCGATGTGGCAACGCTATGAATATTTAGTTTCTCTTCTGGAAATCTCATGAAAATCTCATGGAAATGGCTCATCAGCTGTTCGAAGCTGCTTTTTTTATATGAAGTTCAACATACAAATTTATTTTCGTGCGTTCTGGAAATAGGCCTTACTTAAGGCCCGATTCGATCTTATAAAACTGGGTTCTAACACTTTTCAACCGTCAGGAACATGTAACCTGCCCCCTATGCAACACTGGAGAACTAGATGACCTTGAGCATTTCCTAGAAAGATGCCCAATTTTAAAGGAGCATAGTATGCTATGTTTTAGGAAACTCCTGTTAACAAGGACCGATATAATGATGATAGTCTGGATGATAGGATAAGTACTGGGCCGACCTGGTGACCTTTATTAAACTAGCCTTACAATATCGAGCAGCAATTTTAGAAATCTGGAATTAGTCTTAAATGCGTGCAAATGTGCTACTATTGTTAATTACTGATGAACGATCTGGTATCTGGGGAAGATCCGGGCAGCCAGGTGTAGTAATCGGTGTGAGGTGAGGAGAGACGGATTTTGTTTTATGTCCATGTTGGTTAATTTCGTTTCTCTCTTTCTTTAGTGTAACCTTTATTATTGTTATATTAATCGTAATTCCAAATTGTACTCTTAGTATTGTACTTTAGTAAATGCTCATGAAATACGGAGAAGAGCTCCTATTATTAATACAAATAAAGGTTTCAAATGATTTCCATGCAACAATTTATTTTTCGCTTTGGACAATGTTGGCCAAGTGATTTCCTGAAAATGTGCGTGAACAACCATCGACGTCAACTCGCCATCGATCTTAACAATTGGACATTTCGCGCACTTCTTTGATGCGAATTTTGCATAAAGACCTTGCCATAAATCCATACAAAGTTCAATTGATGCAGCAGCTAAAGCCAATTGACCATCCGAATCGTCTACAGCTCGCAAATTGGCGGAAGATCGTTTGGCCGAAGAGGGTGAATTTGACCGGAAAATCATCTTATCGGATGAAGAACATTTCCACCTCGGTGGTTATGTTAATAAACAAAATTGTCGCATCTGGGGCACAGAAAACCCGTTTATCGTCGTCGAGAAGCTAATGCATCCACCACGTTTCACTGTGGTCCATTTTTGTTTGAAAGTGAAGAAGGAGCCACCGTGACCGTGAATGGTGAATGTTAAGTGATTGGTTCTTCGAGGAAATTGAAGCGGTAGACTTGTACGATATTTGGTTTCAACTAGACGGCGCCACAATCGATCTTCTGCGCCCTATCTTCGAATATTGAATAATCATCAAATGTGGAGATGTGAATTGGCCGCCAAGAAGCTGTGATCTGACACCGATCTGACAAAGACTATTATCTTTGGGGAGCGGTCAAGGACAAATGTTATGCAAACAATCCGGAAACAATTGATAAGTTAAAGAACGAGATTCGAGTTGCTATTGCTGACATAAGTGTGCCGAAACAATTGAAAATGTTCTCTAAAATTGGATGGATCGAATGGGCTACTGCCAAGTCAAACGGCAAGGGGTGTTTTTTTTTGTGGAAATGACGCCGACCTGCTGTTTGTCGCCCCCTGCTGTCGACCAACCGCTGCCCACGCCTGCTACCCACGTGTGAAAAACGTTCCTGCGCCCTGGCTGCCCTACACCTGCTGCTCACTCCTGCTATTTACGTACGCCCAGCCGATTATGCAACCGCTCAACAACAAGCAAACAGCTACAACTCGAGCCGCTCTTTGTTTACTGGAAGTTCGACCTCAAACAAAGTCCACAACGAGTGGCAAACGAAAGTGCTCGATGGTAAGCAAGGAGGACGGAGTCGACTGGACTTGTACGGTCGGCTCAAGCAGCTCACGAACTTCTGACTCCATAAAACGAGTAAGTGTCCTCTGGGTAGCCACGGACTCCGGTTCGTGGTGAGCTAAATATGAGAAGGCGAATCAAGAAGCCGAATTGGCCTTAGTGCGTCTTCGGTAAGTAGGCTGAGAAATCGCTGAAGCTTGATTACTATAGGGCCTGGACTATAAGATGGCACCCCCATCACCAGGACCCCCCCCCTGATGACGACCTTTAAATATCGAACAAGGACAACTTTAGGATTCTGGAACGTCAGAACGCTACTTGATGACAGAAGCCAATTGGACAACAACAACAGCAACGCCAGATATTTGCAACTTGAAGACGAATTCTGCAGATATAGTATGAACATTCTTGGAGTAAGCGAAACCCGATGGACTGGCAGCGCCGAGTATGTTTCCCCCACATGAAAATCAAAGATGATCTACTCTGGAAAAAATGTTGGAGAAAGCCGTGCGGCCGGAATAGGATTGATGATGTCCCACTCTGCTCACGAAAGTATGTTAGACTGGGAGGCAGTGTCTGCGCGGATAATATACGCCAGATACAGAAGCAGATACAGAAGGTGCGGCACATCAGCATCCTACAAACATATGCTCCAACGGAGCAAGCTTCCCAAGAAGACAAGGACGACTTTTACAGTCGTTTAGACGGGGCTTACAAGAAAATCCCCCGTGAAGATATCACTGGGTGTCGCCCTTCTGGGAATACCAGAATCAGATAGACCACCTGGCTATATCGCGCCGTTTTCGCGGGTGTCTAATGGATGTGCGCAACAAAAGAGGAGCGGACATAGGTAAATCCTAAAAGGATCAATTGATCAGATGGAGATCAACTTTGCAGCAGTCCTTAACTGTGAGGTATCTACGGGCGCATCTCGAATTTTTGCCGAGCTGCCACAGATTTCAAGCTACCACAGGGTAAGGACTTCAGCACACCACAAAACTCGAAATCCTCACGGCCATCCAATCGCTGCCCGACAACAAAACAGCCGGGGTTGACGGCATACCGGCGGAGTTCTTCAAATGCCAGCCGACAACCGCATCCGACAACCGCAACCGGCATCCTGGTCGCCCCATAAAGGGCGACCTGCGCGAATGCGACAACTGGCGTGGAATCTGTGTGCTGCCAACCATCTCGAAGCTCATAGCCAAAATAGTTCTGGATCGACTGAAAGTCGATCCGTTATGGACACCGTTATGGACACCATAGGCGAAGAGCAAGCAGGATTTAACAGGATTAAGCAGGATTAAACACTGTGCGCATCTTGATTGAGCAATGCACCGAGTACAGATCAGACCTGCACATGGCCTTTGTGGACTTCGGCAAGGCCTTCGACAGCGTAAGCAGGGAGTGCATATGGAACGGGTTGCGAAGGAGAGGGATACCGGAAAAACTTATTTCCCTCATCAGAGCGACATACGACAACGCCCACTATAGAGTGCTTCACGGTGGAATGCTCTCGCAGACTTTTCCAGTCCTGAGTGGCGTTCGGTAAGGATGTGCTCTGTCGCCCATTCTGTTTATAACGGTGGTTGCAGACGTGTTCACTACAATGCGACAATCCCAGGCTCTGGTTTTGGATGAGCAGCCAATTGAGCAAGTTCAGCAATTCAGCTACCTGGGTAGCGTAGTCGCTGTTGATGGAGGGACGGAACTGGATGTGGATTCGCGCCTAGAAACGGCTAAAGGTGACTTTGGGATGCTGTCAGCTGTTTGGCGATGCTCGTCATATCCACACTGGCTCAAAATCAGGCTCTTCAAATCCAACGTAATGCCACTTGGAAAATTACAACTTCCATAGTGTCAAAACTCCAAACATTTGTGAACCGTTGCCTGCGACAGCTAACGACAGAGTTCGCTGGAGAGGAGTAGTTGATGCCCCATGTCCCACTCGGGATTGCAATTAGAAGAAGAAGAAGGTAGACAACCTCAACCCTGCTTGGGCGAACTTGCTTGTCGATCACCATTCGAAGCAACGGCCTCAACGAGGCAAATCTGTACTCGGCGCACATGCTTAGTACCACGTAATCAACAGTTTCTATACTCAACAGAAACAGTTCATCGACCCAACTACGAAACAAACATCACAGCGAGATTCATACACAAGGTTTCCTCCACATTGGAATTTGTGCAAATCCTGAAAAAAGCGCCGTTTATTTGCTTTGACCTGAGAGCATCAAAGGCTAGCCAGCGACTGAATGGCATTTTGCTCTCTTCTCCTCAGCTTCGGCATCCGTACGGCTCGTATATGTGTAAATAGCGAAATGTCTTTGCCCCCCAGGGGGTACTTGTGACTATCACTGCTGTAGATGATCACGCCCGGACGAATGATCTTTGAAACTTGTGGTATGTCTGGTATGAATCAGATCGATATGATGTATAGATAGTTTAGTGTTAAGGTATGGGTAAGAAATCGAATGATTTGACAAAACTGAAAGTAGAACGCAGAAGATGTAAAGGTGTAAATCTGTGGCCGGCAAAACACACATGCACATTTTGGCGTTGTGTGTGTGTGTTTATCCAGCACATCTTTGTTGTTGCAAAAGAGAGCAGTATAAGCTCGTATACTGTCGGTGTGGCGACGTCGCTGCCGCAGAGCTTTGTTCAATACACTGGAGACTGAGACGTGCTGGGCTCTGGTGTAAATAAAATGTCAGACAGACGGACAGAGATACAGAAAGAAAAAAGCCATGTCGACAAACCATGAAGAGACAAGCCCATATAGAGACGTTGTATATAGAAAACCGTGTTTAAATTGTGGGTAAAAAATGCCATAAATAAGGAAGATGTACTTAAATGGTGGACGGAAAACACGACCAAGTTTTGACAATTGTGTGGCCTTTGAGAAGGGTAAATACCTTATTATGTCTTCGCTTAGAAATCGCATAGACGTATAACCAATAAGATCTCTTTCTTCATATTTTACCGATTGAAGACGTTACGTACCCGTACGTAACCGTATACTGAAATAAAATAAGAACCAAGACAGAACCTTTTACCGAAACTTAAGTAAGAACTGTTTTGATACACAATGACCCATATATACCTTCTTTTGCTCCTTACACCATATGGTGTACCGGCCATAAAAATCCGGTAACAGCCACGAATATAACAGGAACAACAACAAACAGGCAAACAAATAAACAAACAAACAAACAAACAAACAAAACGACAAGAAAATGACAGAGGGTTTCGATTATACAATGCCAGAGCAGACTCATATGGAGAGTGGTAATGGTTGATGAAGAGACTGTGCTGGTGCTGGGGGAGGCGGGGGGTTGGTGCGATGGGGATTGAGGGCGTTTCTGGTGCAGTGACACTGCGCCCGTTACGTTGACCCGCATCCATGACATGGAGGATGTGCAAAAGGATTCGGATTCGCAGTCAGGGCAAAATGATAAATGGCAAGGGATATACGCAACGCGCGGGTTTTTTTTTTTTTTTTTTTGGGATCACAGGCTCAGGCTGAGTGTCTACGATTCCAGTGTCCATGTCAACGTTGAGAGGGTGTGTATGCGTGTGTGTGTGTGTTGGCTTACTATATAATTTAATTTAGCAGCTGCTCAACATCCGGCAACTGCACATTCGCTTAATCATTTCAAATCCCTGATTTGGTGTTTGAAGAGCTACGCATCTGGAAGACCTGGTGTCAGTGGAAACAGATATTCAACTTCATTTAATGAAGTTTTCCATTCTGATCGTTGAAATGGCTGACGCACACTTGTCCGGTATTTAGTTTTGATTTTAATTTTATGCAAAGTGGCTTGCCTCTTTCATGTAGCCTGCCACCAAGTGTGCACAAAAAGTGTTTTGACTCAAGTGTTGCGTCCTCTCATCTCATCTTACTGTTGATTTGTCTAATTAAAATGTTCAACTCGAGTGCATCAAAATATGAATTGGCCCAGCCGGAGCAGTTCTTCAAAAATGATTTCAATTACAACCGTCTGTGCCATAAATTTTACCAAATGCAGCAACTGCAGCACCAGAACCATCAATCAATCAATCAATTTGTCGCACTATTCTGAACAATTCAAAACTTCGTTTGCAGTTTCGTTTCGTTTAATATGTTTCAATTGTTTTTGGTAAACTGCGGATGGGTCGTGCTGCATGCAAGGATGCATTTACTTGCGGATGTAAGGGATGGGGGGTCACTAAAAAGAGTAGCGACAAAAAAAAGGAGTAGGTGTCATGGGAAGCCCAGGAAGAGTGAAACCCTTTACGACTATAAATCTGTTTGTAAATTGTTAAGTCACTGTTAAGTCGCTGTTGAGTCACTTTTAAGTCACTTTTAAGTCACTTTTAAGTCACTTTTAAGTCACTATTAAGTCACTGTTAAGTCACTGCAAAGTCACTGTTGAGTCACTGTTAAGTCTCTGCAAAGTCACTGTTGAGTCACTGTTAAGTCACTGTTAAGCCACTGTTAAGTCACTGTCAAGTCACTTTTAAGTCACTGTAAAGTCACTTTTAAGTCACTATTAAGTCACTGTTAAGTCACTGCAAAGTCACTGTTGAGTCACTGTTAAGTCACTGCAAAGTCACTGTTAAGTCACTGTTAAGTCACTGTCAAGTCACTTTTAAGTCACTGTAAAGTCACTTTTAAGTCACTATTAAGTCACTGTTAAGTCACTGCAAAGTCACTGTTGAGTCACTGTTAAGTCTCTGCAAAGTCACTGTTAAGCCACTGTTAAGTCACTGTCAAGTCACTTTTAAGTCACTGTAAAGTCACTTTTAAGTCACTATTAAGTCACTGTTAAGTCACTGCAAAGTCACTGTTGAGTCACTGTTAAGTCACTGTTAAGTCATTGTTAAGTCACTGTTAAGTCACTTTTAAGTCACTGTAAAGTCACTTTTAAGTCACTATTAAGTCACTGTTAAGTCACTGCAAAGTCACTGTTAAATCACTGTTAAGTCACTTTTAAGTCACTTTTAAGTCACAGTAAAGTCACTTTTAAGTCACTTTTAAGTCACTATTAAGTCACTGTTAAGTCACTGCAAAGTCACTGTTGAGTCACTGTTAAGTCACTGTTAAGTCATTGTTAAGTCACTGTTAAGTCACTTTTAAGTCACAGTAAAGTCACTTTTAAGTCACTTTTAAGTCACTATTAAGTCACTGTTAAGTCACTGCAAAGTCACTGTTAAATCACTGTTAAGTCACTTTTAAGTCACTTTTAAGTCACAGTAAAGTCACTTTTAAGTCACTTTTAAGTCACTATTAAGTCACTGTTAAGTCACTGCAAAGTCACTGTTGAGTCACTGTTAAGTCACTGTTAAGTCATTGTTAAGTCACTGTTAAGTCACTTTTAAGTCACAGTAAAGTCACTTTTAAGTCACTTTTAAGTCACTATTAAGTCACTGTTAAGTCACTGCAAAGTCACTGTTAAGTCATTGTTAAGTCACTTTTAAGTCACAGTAAAGTCACTTTTAAGTCACTTTTAAGTCACTATTAAGTCACTGTTAAGTCACTGCAAAGTCACTGTTAAATCACTGTTAAGTCACTGTTAAGTCATTGTTAAGTCACTTTTAAGTCACTTTTAAGTCACAGTAAAGTCACTTTTAAGTCACTTTTAAGTCACTATTAAGTCACTGTTAAGTCACTGCAAAGTCACTGTTGAGTCACTGTTAAGTCACTGTTAAGTCATTGTTAAGTCACTGTTAAGTCACTTTTAAGTCACAGTAAAGTCACTTTTAAGTCACTTTTAAGTCACTATTAAGTCACTGTTAAGTCACTGCAAAGTCACTGTTAAGTCATTGTTAAGTCACTTTTAAGTCACAGTAAAGTCACTTTTAAGTCACTGTAAAGTCACTTTTAAGTCACTATTAAGTCACTGTTAAGTCACTGCAAAGTCACTGTTGAGTCACTGTTAAGTCACTGCAAAGTCACTGTTAAGTCACTGTTAAGTCACTGTCAAGTCACTTTTAAGTCACTGTAAAGTCACTTTTAAGTCACTATTAAGTCACTGTTAAGTCACTGCAAAGTCACTGTTGAGTCACTGTTAAGTCACTGCAAAGTCACTGTTAAGCCACTGTTAAGTCACTGTCAAGTCACTTTTAAGTCACTGTAAAGTCACTTTTAAGTCACTATTAAGTCACTGTTAAGTCACTGCAAAGTCACTGTTGAGTCACTGTTAAGTCACTGTTAAGTCATTGTTAAGTCACTGTTAAGTCACTTTTAAGTCACTGTAAAGTCACTTTTAAGTCACTATTAAGTCACTGTTAAGTCACTGCAAAGTCACTGTTAAATCACTGTTAAGTCACTTTTAAGTCACTTTTAAGTCACAGTAAAGTCACTTTTAAGTCACTTTTAAGTCACTATTAAGTCACTGTTAAGTCACTGCAAAGTCACTGTTGAGTCACTGTTAAGTCACTGTTAAGTCATTGTTAAGTCACTGTTAAGTCACTTTTAAGTCACAGTAAAGTCACTTTTAAGTCACTTTTAAGTCACTATTAAGTCACTGTTAAGTCACTGCAAAGTCACTGTTAAGTCATTGTTAAGTCACTTTTAAGTCACTTTTAAGTCACAGTAAAGTCACTTTTAAGTCACTATTAAGTCACTGTTAAGTCACTGCAAAGTCACTGTTAAATCACTGTTAAGTCACTGTTAAGTCATTGTTAAGTCACTTTTAAGTCACTTTTAAGTCACAGTAAAGTCACTTTTAAGTCACTTTTAAGTCACTATTAAGTCACTGTTAAGTCACTGCAAAGTCACTGTTGAGTCACTGTTAAGTCACTGTTAAGTCATTGTTAAGTCACTGTTAAGTCACAGTAAAGTCACTTTTAAGTCACTTTTAAGTCACTATTAAGTCACTGTTAAGTCACTGCAAAGTCACTGTTGAGTCACTGTTAAGTCACTGTTAAGTCACTGCAAAGTCACTGTTAAGTCACTGTTAAGTCACTTTTAAGTCACTTTTAAGTCACTATTAAGTCACTGTTAAGTCACTGCAAAGTCACTGTTGAGTCACTGTTAAGTCACTGTTAAGTCATTGTTAAGTCACTGTTAAGTCACAGTAAAGTCACTTTTAAGTCACTTTTAAGTCACTATTAAGTCACTGTTAAGTCACTGCAAAGTCACTGTTGAGTCACTGTTAAGTCACTGTTAAGTCATTGTTAAGTCACTGTTAAGTCACAGTAAAGTCACTTTTAAGTCACTTTTAAGTCACTATTAAGTCACTGTTAAGTCACTGCAAAGTCACTGTTGAGTCACTGTTAAGTCACTGTTAAGTCATTGTTAAGTCACTGTTAAGTCACAGTAAAGTCACTTTTAAGTCACTTTTAAGTCACTATTAAGTCACTGTTAAGTCACTGCAAAGTCACTGTTGAGTCACTGTTAAGTCACTGTTAAGTCATTGTTAAGTCACTGTTAAGTCACAGTAAAGTCACTTTTAAGTCACTTTTAAGTCACTATTAAGTCACTGTTAAGTCACTGCAAAGTCACTGTTGAGTCACTGTTAAGTCACTGTTAAGTCACTGCAAAGTCACTGTTAAGTCACAGTAAAGTCACTTTTAAGTCACTATTAAGTCACTGTTAAGTCACTGCAAAGTCACTGTTGAGTCACTGTTAAGTCACTGTTAAGTCATTGTTAAGTCACTGTTAAGTCACTTTTAAGTCACTTTTAAGTCACTATTAAGTCACTGTTAAGTCACTGCAAAGTCACTGTTAAGTCACTTTTAAGTCACTTTTAAGTCACTTTTAAGTCACTATTAAGTCACTGTTAAGTCACTGCAAAGTCACTGTTGAGTCACTGTTAAGTCACTGTTAAGTCATTGTTAAGTCACTGTTAAGTCACAGTAAAGTCACTTTTAAGTCACTTTTAAGTCACTATTAAGTCACTGTTAAGTCACTGCAAAGTCACTGTTGAGTCACTGTTAAGTCACTGTTAAGTCACTGCAAAGTCACTGTTAAGTCACAGTAAAGTCACTTTTAAGTCACTATTAAGTCACTGTTAAGTCACTGCAAAGTCACTGTTGAGTCACTGTTAAGTCACTGTTAAGTCATTGTTAAGTCACTGTTAAGTCACTTTTAAGTCACTGTAGAGTCACGTCAAAGAGCTTCGCTCTAAAATCTTTCTGCATTTAAGCTTGTTACGGAGCTACCCGCGAAATACTCGCGAAATCAAAAACTCCATATAAAAACAATGATGTCGCACCTATTTCGCTGGTTGCAGTTTCGTGTGTTGGTCTGGAGTTCACGCGCGAAATAGTTACATCAATAACGCAGCGTTGCCACCCGACGTCAATGTGTCACGCAATAATCTATCGATAACTGATTATTTCGAAGGTGTGATATATGTATATGTAAACTATGTTTTTCGTAATCACGCGTGTGGCGCCGTTCAAAAAAATAATTAAAGAAAACGTTTGAGGAAGTTTAGGTGCTGCCCTTCACAAGTAACGTAAGTAAATTAATTATGGAGTTTAATTATGTTATTCATAATTGATTGCATTTCTAGGAGATCAGAGCAAGGCGGCTTGGGCTTCATTGAAGAACATCTTAAAGATAAAAGCCTTATTTCGCACTTGCTATCAACGAAATAATGTCCAGAGAAAAGCTTTAAAGCTTTAGAATCAGTGTTTCTTGATAGCATTTATCAACTCTATATCTATACCCTATAAAGTATATATATTCTTGATCAGCATCAACAGCCGAGTCGATATCGCCATGTCCGTCTGTCCGTCTGTCCGTCTGTCTGTCTGTCCGTCTGTCTGTCTTTCTGTCTGTCTGTCTGTCTGTCCGTCCGTCCGTATGAACGAAGAGATCTCAGAGATGGTAAGAGATAGAGGTTTGACATGTATGGGACATATATTTCTTATACTTGCAGGCAGATCAAGTTTATTTTCAATTTTTGCCACGCCCCCTCCCGCCCTTGCAATTTGGAAAAAACGTCATATCTCCTACAGTTTTGATGATAGATGGTTCGTACTTTCTAGAGATATCTAGTACTCAAAATTATTTATCGATTTGCTGAAGGAATGATAAAGATCGGATGAACGATACTCAAGTTATGAGCAAAAAACGGTCAGTTAACACCCACCACCCACCCCACCCATAACCTAAGCATTGCGTTCAGCAGAAGCAATCTTAGTGACAGAAATAGAGAGAGAGAGAGAGAGAGACTTAGAGAGCGCACTGCGTTGTGTGTTAACTGGCCGTTTGACTCGCGACCAAATGCGAGCTGCGACATTAAGGGTGCAGAGTATGTTATAGTCGGGCTTGACCGACTTTCTTTCTTGTTTTTTCAGACTTTTCGGAAAACGTTTAAGGGTCGCGCAAGTCGAATTTGCCTAAAAAATCAGGTTTTCCGTACTGTTTTTGAATTTTACTTATAACTTTGTCAACAATCACGATTTTCTTAGTTTTCAAATCAGCATTTTTAAAGAAAAAGGTCAAAATTTTACTTTGATGAGCATAAACCATAAGTTTTGGCAATGCTTTTGCACATTTAGGTACCAAATATTACATTTTCGCGAAAATTTTGCCTAAAGCATATAGCTGCCATAGGAACCATCGGTCAAAAAGTAGTTTTAGTGAGAAAAACTTTTTTGTCTTTGAAGCAAACGTCCCCAAACCACGTATTTCTAAGTTTTCTATGCTTTCACATAATTCCACCAAGTTTTATGAAAATCGGACAACTATATAGTATAGCTCCCATACAAAAGATAAGTCTGAAAAAAAGTCTTAGTAAGAAAAACTTTTTTGTTTGCTATGTTTGCAATGCTATCGCTACCAAACCTCGTATTTATAAGTTTTCTATACTGAGCACCCGTGAAAATTGAAAAAAAATATTGTTTTTGGGACACCCTAGTGTACAAGCCATTGTGGTGGTTGAATATTAATTACAATCACTTTAGCATATAGCCTAAAGGCTCTTCTATTTTCACAAATTTTGTTGCATTTTAATCAGCTGAATGGACAAAGTTACAGCCGGTTAACCCCGAAAACATGAATTAAAATTTATGGCATGACAACTAGATGGATACAGAAAATGTGTAAAAGACTACGTGAGCTAAAATTGACCATACATTAAGAGTCAAGCAAATGTGCAATAATAACATTCAGGCAGTACTAGATTCAAACAATTTCCCCCAAATTCATATTTGCTTAATATCAATTAACTTTGCGAGAATGATACCTGATGTATTATTACTTGTATTTGGTGGAACCAATTGGGCGTGGTGTACTATGAGCTGCTACAACCGGGTGAAACCTCTACAGGGCAACTCTACCGAACTCAATTATTAAGTTTAAACCGAGCATTGAAGTAAAAACAGGAGCAAAGGCACTACAAGGTGAGCCTCATGGAGAATTGTGGGAAGGTTGATAGGTTGAGAGATGCTTGGGTTCCCCAAGCAGAGAGCGCGAAAATGTGACTGTGTCTCTCTTTAACACACAGTGATGCATGACTTCGGCAAGCATTCGGTGCGAATTGGCGAGTATGTTCGTGCCCCAGGGGCTATCGCTGGGGAACTCTGTTTTAGCGATTTCAAATCTTATTTCAAGGTACTTTAATCTTTTTCTTCAGATTGCAAGCTTCTTGAAAAAAGATTTTCAATTAAGATTTAACGGGTTTACGGGTAGGTCGGTTGGGCGGGTAGGTGCCGCATGGACCTTTTGAATGTGTAACATCTATGAACGACCACAAATCATCTTAAGTTTCATCATTGATAAATTTAAATTCCACTGGCTGGATGACTACAAGTCCCCACCACACACTCCCAGTAGATGGAACCAGCCCAAAAGGCAAAGTAAACTTAATAACATATTATAGACTTGATATCACATGCTAGGCCAGGCTTATTAGCCAGAATTTCTCAGTGAAGAGTCAATTGCTTGCTGCCAAAGACTTTGCTTGAACTTTGCTACATTTTCATTCCACCCCCCTTCCACCCCTCCCTCAAAATGTTGGCAAAATGGAAAGCGGACATGGCAATGAAATAGTGTTTCCCATTGAGTGCCATTTGGCTGACCAATACAGAATGCCATAAATAATGTTCAGGCAGCAGGAAAGAACGTAATTTGCATTCAGTTTTGCTTTTAATTAATGGCCCCCCCATTCCCCCATTGCCGCAACTTTCGCCCTCTGATGATTGTTTGGCCAAAAAATGATTGAGTTCAGTGCATTTTGGGTTGGCCAAAATGTCAATTACAATTTCTAACTGTCCCCTTTTCGATTGCTACTCGAAATGTAATGTAATGGGTTCCCTCCTCTCCCATCCTGCGGTCAGCACATTTTGGCTTTGTCCGTTGGCTGTCCGTGTGCCAGTTAATTTGATTTTAATTATAAAAGGGAAGGACGCGTGTCCTGGACACATCCTGTCGCCTCGTTTCCCTGTTTGCGGTTAATCAACTGTCCATGGCATAAATATTTTGATTGCCACATGGAGATGGAGCCAGGCGGCCAGAGGGATACCCTTTTTTTGCCTAAACCCAAAATGAGACGCCGCAAAAATGACAATTAAAAATAATTTGAAATGCAGACGCCCAGCGGAGCCACCAGGAGCCGCCAGGCGCCGCCTCGTATCCAAGAGAGCCTGCAGAGCTTCGAGCATTTCATTAAAATTTCAAGTCGACTCAACTTTCGAGCACACACACACAGGACGCAGGACGTAGGACGCAGGACCATGAGGCTTTGCCACTTGACAACAGTGAAGAGCCCCAAAGCCACGCCCTCAACTCGCCTCAGCCGGCAAGAGCAATTTAAAATTAGTGAAAAGTTAAAGCACCCTCCCAAAAAAAGCGAACAAGGAACAAGAAACATGAGCTCCACTGCAATTAAGTGGAGGAGAAGAGGTTGTGTTAATGCCCGGGTACAAGACTAGTGCATACCCTGTGCACCACACACACATAGAAATGGGGAAAAACCGCAGCTACAACTTTTACTTACGTGTTACTCGTGGAGTAAAAAGGGTATGCTAAAGTTGGTAGAAGGAAACATTTCATTGTCCGTCTGTCTGTATGAACACCTAGATCTCAGCGACTACACTAGCTAGAGCAACCAAATTTGATATCTACCCTCCTATTGTCTGCACACAGATCAAGTTTGATCAATCAAAAATGTTGAATAACTCTTACAGTTTATAAGATATCGATCTCTAATTTAAGACTTAACATTATACTCGCAATATTTATAATCTCTCAAATTTTCATAAAGATCGGATAATAAATAGTTGCCTACTTTATGGCTTTCCCCTTTAGGAACACTGGAGGGCCCTTTCCCGTTTCTTCCCCTGAGTAAAGGGTATATTAAAGTCAAGCAGGGCCAACTTTAACTTACGCTCTCGTTTTTTTGTTTTTTGTCAGGTATCCACATCTGCCCACCTGTGGCTCCCAAAATTAAACTTTAATGAAGGGTTCCTGTCGCCTAAGCAGCGGCCCTTATTCAACTTCTAAAACAGTTGGAGGGTCTGTTGGCGCCAGCAGCTGTAGCTTATTTCAGTGTTGTCCATGGCAATTCCTCTTCAGAAGCGATCAAGCTTCCTGTCGCTTGTTTCCAAATGCAATTTCGTGCCTATTCGTGCGTTTCCCTGGTAGCCACGTAAATTTTATTAGAGTAAAGGTCCTTTACGTTCGTGTTACTAGGGGACTAAAACTAGACAAATTTGGTCTTTGAGATAGATTCTTCTGGGTGGGTTGTGTGTGTGCTGCGTACTGAGTATCATCCTGGTGTCGGTTGGGAAAATATTTGCTGGATGCTTTTAAGTACAGAGCAAAAATCTTGGCGGAAACTTTTTAGTATAATAATTAAAATAAAAGCTAAGTTAAGTTAATTAACAGTTTTAGGAGCCTGAAAGATCTGCTATCTTGCGACGAGCGAGGAAGGCAGTTGGTGTATCTCCGAAGGGTGGGACTTCCTAAAGCTCCCTAGGATTAATAATAATACACTGTTCAAATTATCGGTTAAGACTGACGGCAATAATGTCATGCCTAATTAAGCAAATTGTTCATATTTTAAATATCTCGAGTACTAGGTATCGAGTACTGAGTATAGATTACTAAGCATCGAGTACTGACTATCGAGTACCGAGTATCGAGAACTGAGTTTCGAGTTATGAGTATCGAGTACTGAACATCGAGTACTGAGTATCGAATATCTCTTTTTCTAGTTCCAATCCCGAGTGGGATTTATATGGTGCAACCTGAGGAGTTTGACGACCATACTGGCAGGGTATGCCGACTGAGGAAATCTAAAGCTAAAGCAAGCAAGCCGAGTTTGGAACAAGGCATTAAACGAAGTTCTCAATGGCTTTGGTTTGGTTCGATCAATGCGTATACTACAACGTCAACGGACCCAAGATGATGTATGTAGCAATCTATGTAGATGACATCTTAATTTTGGGAAACGACAAAAGGATGATCAACGAAATAAAACTCGAGTTATCTTTCAAGATGAAAGATATGGTGTACTGAAACGTTTTAGTATGGATGACTGCAATCCGGTCTCTACACCAATGAACCTCTCACAAAGGCTGAGTTCCGAAATGAGTCCACAAGACGACGCCAGTAAGCAAGAGATGAGGAAGGTACCATACATGGAGGCGATTGGGTCGCTCCTCACACGGCCGGATATATGTTTTGCTGTAAACATGTTGAGCCGCTTCTCAAGCAATCCTGGAAAGGCACACTGTAAAACGTAAGCCGTAAAACGTGTCATGCGGTACTTAAATGGCACAATCGATTATGGCATCACTTATCAGGCAAATGGAGATGGCTTGGTCGGCTTTTGTGATGCTGACTGGGCTGGTGATATGGATCAACGAAGATTCACATCTGGGTACATCTTCATCGCGGAAGGTGGGGTCATATCTTGGTCTACTCAGCGACAAACGAACTGTGGCGTTATCATCGACCGAAGCTGAGTACCTGTCTATGGTTGGCGCCATACAAGAATCTATTTGACTCACGGGACTACAAGCAGAGCTCCTTCTGAACACTCCGCAAACCATGGTGTTGTAAAGCGCTCTTCACATTGCTCGCAACAACACATACTCTCCTAGAACAAAGCATATGGATATTAAAATGAAGTTCATACAAGAAAAGCTGGACAACAATGTGCTCAAACTGAAGTATATACCAACTGGAGAAATGGTAGCTGATGCGTTGACAAAAGCAGTTCCAATTTCTAAAATTAATTTAACTAACACGAAGTTAGGTATAAGTTAGAATTTTGTTTATTGGAAGTTTATTCGAACTATAAACTAGCTATTATAAATATGAACTGAATTGAAATTTGTAATATCAAGCTTAAATGCCAGATATGTCATTAAGGTGGAATGTTGTAAATGTAATGAACAATCTGGCATCACTTGAAATATCTCTTGTACTCATATCATTTGCTCTCATTAAATCAGTCACCATATTACACTCGAGCTGCGCTTTCGTATTTATTTCAACAAATATAGAATATACAATCAAACTACACTATTACGAACTTCCGTATAACGAAGTTATCTATGTAACCTGAATACCGCAATTTAGTATTACACAGAAAAAAATAAGATCAGGTATTTCAATATAATATCAGTAATATCAATATTTCCAGATCAAATTGAAACTATTCAATATCAATATGAACCTGTAATACCACATTGATACTTAAAATATTATATTGAAGTGTGAAATGATCAAAGTGATATGAAAAATGCCCCAGTGATATGATTTCAGATCAAAGTAGACATCGAAATTCGGAAAGTAGAAAGAGACACACAGAGTTTCCCAATTAAAGAGAAAAATCAATAGTCTATTTAGAAAAAAGCAAAAACAATGCTCATTGCTCTGCTGCCGCAAGCGCGAAAACGCTTGGGTCTGCAGCGAACATCTAGCCACGGTTGCCACACTTGATGTTTTTTTTTCTTTTTGTTGCACTGGCACTTTTTTATTGGAATTGGCTCTTTTGCATGGAGCCCGAAAAGGACGTAGAGATTACAAAAATTCCAAAACTTCTGCGAAGTAAGCTCCTTCACAAAA
This sequence comes from Lordiphosa magnipectinata, assembly GCA_037044535.1. Lineage (NCBI taxonomy): Eukaryota > Metazoa > Arthropoda > Insecta > Diptera > Drosophilidae > Lordiphosa > Lordiphosa magnipectinata. The sequence continues at coordinate 130,298 of JBAMBO010001295.1, forward strand.
CGTCCCTAATAAGGTTCAAAATAGGCATTCTAAGCAACTTTAATCCCAAATTACCAAAAATCTAGACGGGATGGACCATTTTCGGAAACAGATTCGTGTTCAGCACACGAAAATCATCTAGAATCACCACCAACCCTTCAATATACTGATCAATATCAATTATAGATATAATTTGGAACTTAATCACAATATATGTATAGCAAGTGTATAGAGAAATTCACCATTTTATAAGTAAAGAAAATGGTGCGTGAGTTTTACTTGGAGCTGGTTTGGAAAATTGTTGCAAACTTGAATTTGATTTAGTTTCAAATATAATGCTTTGCAAGGAGCTGAGTTCGAGTACAGAGCCACATTACGTGTGGTCTGTAAAATACATAGAAATATAGAGAAGTAACTGATCTTAGAGTATGATTTATGTATGTAAACAATATAAATATTGACTCTTTAGTTTTTATAATGTTAAGAAATCTGTGGAATGAAAGCAGAAGTGTGTTTTCCGTATTTTTCAGGAAGCAATAATTAGCTTTAAGGGCCAATTTCACATCTTTTATAAAGCACTAACTGTCACATAAACTAAGAAGTAACCTAGTATATTCTAAGTTTATGTGGCATATAGCAGCTATATAGGAGATGATAAATCGGCCCTTAACGAATATAATAATAAATAAATTGGTCGCAAAGTGGAAATTTTTTACAGATTGGTAGAGTTATTTCTTTAAGTATACTCGCATAGGGCATTTTGATAAGATCATACTTATTCAAACTTCTCAAGACTTAGGTTGTTTTGTTTTACCGTTTTATCTTTGTAAAGCACTCATCCGATTGGTGTGAAATTTGGACACAATATAGAACTAAAACCGAGGAAACCATTGGTATTAAAAACTCAATTTTAACATAACTCGATCTATGCTGTTATGCCTTATTGCCATAGAAGTTAATTAATACATTAAATATTTTTTGGGATTATTTGTACATTTAAAAATACTCAAAAAAATTAAATGGACGTTTTTCACGTTTTTGTGAAAGAAATATTTTGTATTTTATTAAATAACAAGTAAGAGCGCTGTACTCGAGTTTCCCGACTACAAAATACCCTGTTCAATTGAGACAATTGTTTGATAACTTTTGTGTTTTTGCTCGTATCTTATTTTCCTTTTGAGAGTAGTTAGATGTAAGGCCTAGGATAGTATATACGAAGCCACCAGGTTCTAACTTTAAAATTGTGGCTGTGACAGTTTTTGCGGTTTAAGGGGGGAGGGGGGGATATTTTCAAAATCTGAAACAAACTTGATCTGGGTACGGTATACACCTATGTGCATGCCAAAATTTGTGTCTCTATCTCTTATAGTCTCTGAGATCGACGCGTTCATAAAGACAGACAGAGAGACAGACAGACGGACATGGCTATATCGACTCGGCTGTTGATGCTGATCAAGAATATATATACTTTATAGGGTCGGAGAAGCTTCCTTCTGCCTGTTACATACATTTGCAGAACTTCATGATTCCCTTTTCCTATTTTTACTGGGAACAGGGTATAAAAATATGACATGAATAAGGGAAGAAAATTTTGTTGGCTCTTTTTTTAAACCTTTTTTTGGTGTGATCTCATATTTTCATGTGGCAACCGTGCATCTAGTTTCTTCTTGCGAAGTTCGTCATTCGATCTGTGCTGGCGCGTGTGAAAGGTAAGTAAAATCAACAAAGAAAGTCGGTCAAGTCCGACTATAACATACTCTGTACCCTTACAACTCCGCATTTGCTCACGAGTCAAGAGAGGCAATCTTAGTGTGAGATTCTCTCTCTCTCTCTTTCTCTCACTAAGATTGAATGATTGCCTCTCTTGAACGGAATGTTGTGGCTATGGGTGGGGGTGGGAGGTGTTAACTGGCCGTTTTTTGCTCATAACTGGAGTATCGTTCATCCGATCTTTATCATTCCTTCAGCAAATCGATAAATAATTTTGATTACTAGATATGTCTAGAACATACGAACCATCTATCATCAAAACTGTGGGAGATATGACGGTTTTTCCAAATTGCGGGGACGGGAGGGGGCGTGGCAAAAATTGAAAATAAACTTGATCTGTCTGCAAGTATAAGAAAAATATGTCCCACATATGTCAAACATCTATCTCTTACCATTTCTGATATCTGTGCGTTCATACAGACGGACAGACGAACATGGCTATATCGACTCGGCTGTTGATGTTGATCAAGAATATATATACTGTATAGGGTCGAAGATGATTCCTTTTGGCTGTTACATACTTTTGCAGAAACTTAATGTACTCTGTGTACCTTTGGTACAGAGCAGAGAACTGCAGCGAACTTACATATGTATGATCAATCACCCATGCTTCATATGCGGTACGAGTAAACTTAAAGCTCAAAGCTCGTTGAGCATTTTCGTGTAGCAAACACAAAACAAAAAATTCAAAAGTGATCGGGTATTGGCGAGTCATTGGCCGTGTTCAGCAGAAGAACTTGCTCCCTGATCAAGTATAAATTTGCAATAATCTTCCTACTGAACTCGAGTGAAGCGGCATTATAATAGCCAATTAGTGGTATCATGATACAGGAGCATGTATCAAAGAAATAGTACGCTACTTTAAAGTGATACTGATCCCTCCAACAGCAGAAACTATTCGATGCATAATTTTTTTCTGATACCTGCTCAGGGATCAATTATTCTGCTGAACACGCCCATTGTATTGGTGAGCTCGAGTACTGTATAGTAGAAATACCCGAAATGACTCGTACCTTCGGCTACAAGTCACCGCAAGTACATGTTGCCGAAATCAATGATCTGCTGCGGGCTGTTATAAGCAAATCTCTTTTACCCTTGCTACAACTGCGATACGAGTAACACACTCGGCGCGAACAGCACGCCAAAAACAACAACATGTGAGAGCAAAAGAGATAGCACGATATCGTTTGTATATTTTGCATTTGTATTTGGCGCACGGTTTTCTCTCTCCTTCTTGTGGTAAAGAATGTTTTTAGAACTTGTGACTCCTTTGCTTTTTTTAAAGCAACTGTGTCGGGATAAATTAGACGTTTGATTTCCAAAGGCCTTTAACACCTTCCAACGAAACCTGCCACTACAGTTTTGTCTAGTCTTAGAATTTCACACACCACATTCCACACAAAACTTTTTCCTTTGCGTCGGCTAGCCAAGGTGTAATTGCCATTTGCAATTTGCCCAGAAATAAATTCTAAATTTTTGGTCATTATGCCACGAAGAGAATCCAAATTGAAAAAACTTTTAGCTCAGCTACGGCGTAATAAGTGTGACGCAGTTGCATCATATTAGCCGAAGCTCGCCGTCAACAAACCGAGTAAGCGTTCTTGTGTAAGAATGTTGCTCGCTTGGGGCTTGTTGTCAACAACGCCGAGTAAGCAGCGAGAATTGGTTTTGGGTTGCAATTGGGTTCGAAGAGATTTCAACTATCCGTGTAACAAACATACAAAACTTTCACATTTACTTACCTGGGATACTTACCCATGGAAGTTTCACAACACACTATTTTAAGCTCCAAAGATCTGTCTTTAACCTCAAAGTACAAATTCTTGCAAGTGCCTGTATAGTTTTGATAGGCACTGTCAATGTTTGGCAATTCTGTTCATTTGTTGTTGCCTCAGCTGAAATGGTAAACGTTTAGCTCGAAAGGGCTGCATTTGTGCACGAGGACCAGCTGTAGCCAACTCCCTTTTGCATTTGGCTTTTATGATGGTCGTCCACGTCCTGTTTATGGGCAGCGCCTTTATGGGTCTTTAAGCGAAACGCTTGTGTGCTTAAGTGTGCTGTTAAGGGCTTGTTCATTTTATTGATAGCCCAAAAGTCGATCGAAGTAAGTGACAGGCATGTCCCCCCACCCAAAGGAACACACAATTTGCTTGCCTTTTTTTTTTTTGGTTTTTTGTATTTGGTGTAATTCTTAATTCATTGGTTTTTATTCTGTAGTTTGCGTTTCCTTTATCAATTTTTGATGTTTTTCAAATACATACATACACACACACATCCATTTTCAGTTTAAGTTTAATCATAACTTAAGTTAAATAACAATCACATTTACTTATTCTTTTTTTGTATTCGCTCCGAGAAAAAAAAACACACACAATGAGTTAAAGGAATTGTCAATAAAACAATTGTAAACAATTTCAAGTCAACAAACAAAATTTAAAAAAAAAGACTGTATCAATCGTACACCTATATATTATATATGTCTAGATCCGATGTTTGGGTATTGCATAGGTTTAATAATAATAATAATAATAATTCTCTACTTACAAATAACGCGCCACTTCGAGTGCACGTCAAGTTTGTTAATAATGCTATTTAAGAGAGCTGCTTTTTCGTTTCTTGTAATATTTGTGTATAATATAAATAGTGTTTTTTTGGTTTTTTGGTTTGAAAAAAAAAACTATTTGCTAAATGCTAGTTTTTTTTTTAAGTTTAAAAGATTATATTTAGGTAAGTTCCTCAGCTTAACGTTTAATATTTTTACCATATTTTTGTTGTTGTTGTATAAATTTTGTTTGTAAATTGTGTATTGTGTTGCATGCAAACAAATTTCGGCACATTTGATTCTTGTCAGGAGAAACATAACGAGAAACCCTCCAGAAATCCGCACTGAAACAATTTGGCTCACATTTGGCAATCGAGTGTGTTTTTGTATATGAATGATGCTTGCTTATTTGGTAGTTCGTATTTTGTATTTTTGGTTTGTTATACTGTTAGTTATTATATATAGACATTGAAATACTCGTTGGCTTTTGTTTGGCCATTCGCAAATAGACAAACAATTAATTATGATTTCCGTTTTGTTTTTTTTGTTTTTTCTATATTAATCGCATTCAATTGTTTAGTATTCGTAGTTCGTAATTATTTGTTGTATTTTATTTTGTTTTGGTTTTTTCTTTCTTTTTTTTGGCGAAAATCAACAAACAGTTAAGTGGAAAAATTTGTTATGGTATGTGCTTATATGTAGATGCCTAGCGAACTATTACATTGGGAACTGACCGATCTCTTCGAGAGTTTTCATTACACAAAAAAAAAAAAAAAAAATTCACTTAAACTAAGCCTTTTGTTCATTTTCGGAGAAGTCACACAAGTAAGTTAACAGTGAGATCAAATGGTTAAACCGCAAGGTCTTGATTATGCTGATTATTGAAGAAGAGATGAAATTTTTTATAGAGCTGTGTCGCTTAATACTGCCAAACACTTTTAATTATCTTCCTCCGTCGAAACTTCGAAAAATGTTACAACCAGGGAATCAAACCAGAAGCGGAACCGTATACCGAAAAGGACCAATTAAAACTCAGAACCGGAACCTGTACGGGAACCGATATTTGTAAATTTTAGTATACCGGTAATCGAGAATCGATATATTTAGAACCGAAAAGAACCTAAACAGTGTACCGGTACAGTTTCGGTTCTGAGTAATTTTGTATTTTCTTTAACTTCCGTAGCTGCCGCACTAAATTTTGTCATCGCTATACTCAGAGCTGCTACCTGCGCCAGAGAGTGTCATTTCTATATTCAGAGTTGCTGACTGCGCGTGAGAGAGAGACAAACGATATTGTTTTTGTCTTTGCATATAGGTTTCTGTGAAAAAGACTGAAACAAAAACAGCAACAAAAATATGTATATATTTGGCGCTCTTTCATTTAAGTTCCGTTTTTGCATGTTGGCTTTCTGCTAATTCTTCGGATGCTGTCCCTTTTTTTATGCAAAACGAAAGAGCTCAGTGTACAGTACAGCCTACGGTTAATCGTTGTAAAAGTTTTATTCATGTTTGTGCTGCGAAACTGCAAAAAGTAATTAATTTATGTAAGAGTTGTAAGTCAATCTAAACGATCGCTTAAAACGCCAAGGCCAAAAACCAAATGTGTATCGGAAGTATTTCGCCTTTGACATTGACGAAAATGTAAGCAATTGCTTAATAAACGAATGTGGACAAAAAGTTAAAGTGAGTTTGATATTTACGAATTTACTTACCGAGAAATATATGTATATATGTATGTATGCTCGCCACTTGAATAGGACTACAGGGTATTCTCTTTAAAACTGCTCGTAACTCGAAAACGAAATGGTAGAATAACGGTATTTTTTGCATATTATCTTTGTGCAAGCATTCTTCGCTCTTGCTGGTATATTCCAAGTTTTGGAATAGAACCGTTATAAAGTTGTTTGCACTTTATGTGAGCATTCGCAAAAATTCAATGGAATTTTTGCGCCACTTGAATAGAACATGCATTTTATTTGGTCGGTATCGTTGACACGTGCACACAAATTTTGGTTTACTTAAACTTTTTGCTTTAATTGAAGCGTATATAAAATTTAAAAAAATTAAAATGGGGCGTGGCACTTCATTATCTGAGTCGGAGAAAGGAAAAATCCAAGCTTACAAGGATTCTGGCCTTTCTATTGCCAAAATAGCAAAAAAAGTCGACAGGAGCCGTCACGCCATAACAAATTTTTTAAATAATGAGGCTAATTATGGTAAAAACATGAAGGGCCGCACCCACAGTGTGCTTACCATCGCGGACAAGCGACTTATATTAAGAGAAGCTTCCAATTCGCACGACTCTTTGGCCAAGATAAGGGAAAAATGCAACGTTAAAGCAAGTTTGACAACCATGCGTCGTGTTATTAATAATGCTACACACCTGAAGAGACTAAAAATCAAGAAGAAGCCACCTCTTAACCCGGCTCGGAAGTTACAACGCCTTGATTTCGCGCGCGCACATGTCACCTGGACTTCGGAGTGACAACGTGTTATCTTTTCAGACGAAAAAAAGTTTAATTTGGAGGGCCCCGATGGCTACAGCTACTATTTTCATGATCTTCGAAAAGAACCACACCATCTTGATAAGTTGCACAGCAGTGCTGGATGCTGGAGGTATTATGGTATGGGGGGCCATTTCCTATTATGGCACCTGTGAGCTTAAATTTATTCCAACCACCATGAATGCGTTGTGTTATAATAGTATTATATATTGAAAGAGGCCTTTCCACACTTCCAAACTCTTTTTGCAAATCTAAAATGGATTTATCAACATGATAATGCCCCTATACATACGGCCCGGATTGTTAAATCGTATATAGCGAGCCAAAACGTGGAGTTCTTAAACTGGCCACCCTATTCACCGGACTTGAATATCATTGAGAATGTGTGGGGATGGCTAACACGTGAAGTATATGGATCAGGTCAGCAATATTCGAGCGTTCCCGAACTAATTGCAGCTATCAAATTAGCATGGGGCTCGATATCGTTGAATTATTTGGGAAAATTGTATGCATCCCCCCTTCCAGACCGAATATGTGAGGTTTTGGAGAAAAAAGGAGGCTCAACACACTATTAAAAACTTTTTTTTGGCTTAATTAAGTAAATTTGTTATTTGAAAAGGATTGAAATATTCTTAAATAGTTTTTAGATAAAGTGTCCTCTATTCAAGTGGTGCAAAATGAAGACTCCAAAATTTGTTACTTATTGGTTAACAATGTTTTTTGTGTACTTACAACTTTTGAATAATTTTGTAATTTTCGTCCAATTACTACATTTAAATAAACTTTATAAGAAAACAAAAATTATTTTCCTAGATGGCTTGGTTTAGCAGCAATTAACTATAGAAAATCGACTTTAGAGGTGTCCTATTCAAGTGGCGAGCAGTGTACTCTGTCCCCTTAATGTCGCAGCTCGCATTTGCTCACGAGTTATACGCGCTCATCTCTAAGTTTCACTCTCTCTCTCTCTCTCACTAAGATTGCCGTTCAACGGAATGCTGTGGTTATGGGTGGGGGAGCTTATGCTCATAACTTGTGTATCGTTCATCCGATCTTAATTATTCCTTCACAAATCGATAAATAATTTTGATTACTAGATATCTCTAGAAGGTACGAACCATCTATCTACAAAACTGTGGGAGTTATGACGTTTTTACCAAATTGCGGGGGCGGGAGGGGGCTTGGCAAAAATTGAAAATAAACTTGATCTGCCTTCAAGTATAAGAAATATATGTCCCATACATGTCAAACCCCTCTCTCTTACCATCTCTGAGATCTGTGCGTTCATACAGACGGACAGACAGACGGACAGACGGACATGGCTATATCAACTCGGCTGTTGATGCTGATCAAATATATACATATATTCTTTATAGGGTCGGAGATGATTTCTTCTGGGTGTTACATACTTTTGCATAAACTTAATATACTCTGTGTACCTTTGGTACAGAGTATAAAAATACCAAATTCCTTCGTGGGGAATGCCATCATTTTTGACAAATGAAGGGCAAAATGCAACAACAATTTGTATGGAAGAAATGATATCATTTTCTTCATTTCTTGTCATTTCAAGAAATGAAGCTTCATTTCTTTGGTGGAAACAGGCAATTAGTTAATTACATCCTACCTAAGCAATAGACAGCAGGCTGTAGTCGCAGGTTTGCGCACCTCCGATCTTCTTTCGATTACGCGAGGTGTATGTATTATTGTTCTCCATGTATGTTAATGACCTCTCTAATGTCCTGTATATCTGTTAGATACATATGTATCTTGTGTTTCTATATGTAATGAAGAACTTACAGAAGTAAAAAAGTGGACTATAGAAAATGGTTTGGGAATGAATTCGCTTAAAACCAAATGCTTGGTGCTGTACAAAAAGGCCCTTGTTGAGCTGCAGCTGCCTAAGTTGTGTGTTATGTGTTATCCGTATGAACGAAGAGATCTCAAAGATGGTAAGAGATAGACGTTTGTCATGTTTGGGACAAAAACTCATTATACTTGCAGACCTTATTTCAGGATCATGATGTTCCCATAGACCTTGCTGTTGGAGAAAGTTGTTAGCAAAGAAAGAGATTCTTTTCTAAGCAAAGCCAGGCAAAGTGTGGTCCGAAACACTTACTTTTGTAAGTGCTAGAGCTGTTTTTGGAATCACTGAACTATTTTCATGACCGTTATGACAATCAAGCCATTTTGCAAATCTGTTTGAATGCATTGAAAATAAATAATGACTGAGTTTGAGGGAGCTTAAGTAGCTTAACTAAGATCCGTTTTCCGAACGACGGTCCCCAGGGCAGCAATAAGATATAGTCCTCCGATCCGGTCGGTTCCGACATATTAGCAGCGTGCAGTATAAAGAATTCTCTGTTTAAAATTTCAGCTAGACAGCTTTAAATCTGAGAGACAAGTTTGCGTAGAAACAGACAGACGGACGGACAAGCGTCCAGAATATATATAGTTTATAGGGTCGGAAATGAATATTTCTATGCGGTGCCTTTGCATCAAAACTAAGAACCAACGGTCTCTCACTAAGCCGAACACTTTATTTCCCTTCTCTTGTGTTCAAGCAAAACAGCCGAAAACTTAAAGGGATACTTTTGATCGAGCGCTTACGAAACAACTGTCTTCAAAAGATATTTTGGAAGTTTGCTCTTCAGAAAACGGTCAGTGAAAGACATGAGCAAAAGAGAAACGAAAAAATCGCTCTTTGGTTGAGCGTATCGTCTATTGAGCTTCCTCTTTTCGTTGTGTGCGTAACAGAACTGTGTTTTGCAGACACGTCGAAAGTTGTGTTGACAGTTTTTACGAGCTCATTCCACCTATGGGTTGGATAAAGACTAGAGTTTTGTTATTGAAAAGTTCGTACTCAAGTCAATCCTTTTTTACTTGTATTGAACGACTTCTGACATCGTTTGGGATTGATTTTGGTCAGAATATCTTTGATTTGTATAACCTTGCAAAGGGTATTATAATTTTGCACAGAAGTTTGCAACGCATTGAAATATTGACTAAATATATTCTTGATCAGAGCGACGAGTTGAGTCAATTGAGTTTTATCCGTCCGTCTGCCTGTTTCTAAGCAAACTATTCACTCAGTGTTGAAGCTTCTACTAATGAATTCATTAAGTCTATTAAAGAATTTGACTTCTTAACATGGAATAACTCGTTCCTCGGTTAAAACTGAATCAGAATTTGTAACATTATTTCTAGAATTTACTGACAAAATATAATCTTTGTTCTTAAAACAGTGCCAAAGTCATTCCAAGGGTCAAATACTATGTTTACACCGGTTTGGGTGTGGAAAGAAGGTGAATTTCAAAATCCGGCTAAAAGGATCGAGTCGTTTCAAGTGTCGAATACGAAGTTTTCACCGGTTTGGGTATAGTAAGAAGGTGAATTTCATGATCCGGCTCGAAGGACCGAGTCAAATACAATGTTTTCACCGGTTTGGGTGTGTTAAGAAGGTTAATTTCATGATCCGGCTCGAAGGACCGAGTCAAATAGCATGTTTTCACCGGTTTGGCTGTGGCAAGAAGGTTAATTTCATAATCCGGCTCGAAGAACCGAGTCGTTTCAAGTGTCAAATATCAAGTTTCCACCGATTTGGGTGTGGGAAGAAGGTGAATTTCATAATCCGGCTAAAAGGACCGAGTCGTTTCAAGTGTCAAATACCAAGTTTTCACCGGTTTGGGAGTGGTAGAAGGTGAATTTCATGATCCGGCTCGAAGGACCGAGTCAAATACCATGTTTCCACCGGTTTGGGTGTGATAAGAAGGTGAATTTCATAATCCGGCTCGAAGGACCGAGTCGTTTCAAGTGTCAAATACCAAGTTTTCACCGATTAGGGTGTGGCAAGAAGGTTAATTTCATGATCCGGCTCGAAGGACCGAGTCAAATACCAAGTTTTCACCGGTTTGGGTGTGGTAGAAAGTTAATTTTATGATCCGGCTCGAAGGACCGAGTCGTTTCAAGTGTCCAATACAAAGTTTTCACCGATTCGGGTGTGATAAGCAGGTTAATTTCGTGATCCGGCACGAAGGACCGAGTCAAATACCATGTTTCCACCGGTTTAGGTGTGTTAAGAAGGTTATTTTCATGATCCGGCTCGAAGGACCGGATCGTTTCAAGTGTCCAATACAAAGTTTTCACCGATTCGGGAGTGATAAGCAGGTTAATTTCATGATCCGGCTCGAAGGACCGAGTCAAATACCAAGTTTTCACCGGTTTCGCTGTGATAAGAAGGTTAATTTCATGGTCCGGCTCGAAGGACATGTTAAAAACTGATAAAGACGATAAGCATAGTTTACTGATGATCAACCTCTGTTAACTACGACTTCTCCGAAACTAAAAATAAGGTTCCAATTTTTTCCCAATATCGTTTTCTTGTTCGTTTTCATATGCTCTTGCTTACCCTAGAGTTTCTTAACTGCCATTGACATCAACGGCCCTGGCATGCATGCCGTTGGTGAGGCCACCATTACCATACAGGCTGCCACTTGACGGTGGCGGCGAAGCGGGCGGTGAGGCGGGCGGCGTTAGGGTGGCCAAGTCCTCATCTGGTGGGAGTGTGTTAGAGGGTGCAATCTTGGTGCTGATGTTGTTGCCATTGCTGCTGCTGATGATGGTTGCCGCATCCGTTTCCAATTCCGGCTGTTGCTGCCCATTATTGCCATTGGCATCGGTTGGCGGTGGTGGAGGTGGTGGCGGCGGCAAGGAATCCAATTGATTCGATTCGATGAGCGTGAAATCGTTGAGCTCTTTGATTTCCTCAGTGGATGGTGGTGCCGGTAGACTCATGAGGCTATCATAGGTGTTCTCCGGTTCGGGTTGTTCGGTTTGCTGTGGCTGCTGTTCTTGCTCCGGGTCCTTGTCAGTCTCAGTCGCGAACTCAGTGGGCGCTGGCACAGTCACATCCTCGTCGTTACCATTTTCAGAGCTCTGCTCCTGCTCCTGTTCCTGCTCCCTTTGACTCACCTCAATGGGCTGAGCTGTGGGTGAGCTGGTCGCATAGCCCGGCTGTTCAATCACATACAGCTCCTGGTTGCCATACGAGTAACGTTTGTTCGAATCCCCCGAGGAGGTGGAACTGAGATCAGATTGCGATAGTCCCGTCCGGGCTGCTGTGGTTGAAGTGTTCTCCTCGTCATGCAATTGCTGTTCCTCCTCCTCAATCAGATGGGGCAAAGCGGTTTTCACTGCAGCCGGTTGCGTTTGTGGATTGGCAAAATCACTGGGCGGCGCATGGATCTGCACCTGTTCGTGACTGGGGGGCAACGATTGTTCATCCAGGACATGCAAGTTGTTCGCCTGTTTCGTATCGAATGGCAATTCCGTGGTCTCTACGCCCGGACTATCGGGCGTCAGCTGTTTGGAATCGATGCCCCGGGCCACCTCCACCACAAAGACGCCTTCCTTGTCCGTGTGCATTTTGGTTTCGCGTGCGTTCCGTGAAATGTCCTGGCGAAAAAGGAAGGGAGAAAAAGAGAACAAGAAGACGAAGAAAACAGAGTAGGTGAGTGCGGGTGGAGAGGTGGAGAGGGAGGACAAGAAGTGCAAGAGTTTAGCTACAACAACTACGGAGAGGAGGGAGGAGCAGACGAATCGAGTGACTGTCATGCGGAAAGTGTCGAAAATTGCATTTGCATACGCTTCTGGCACATTTACACCTCACACAAACACACAAACACACAAGGATTGCTGGGGTGACAAATGCCTGACACTTGGCCATGGCCAAGGAATCAAAGTTGACAACACACACACATACAGACACACAAATGCTGGCCTTAAGGAGCGTTCCAACTGTGAGAAATGACAGATGACAGATGGGCAGGACTTCTTGGGAGTATGACTGCAGTTCCCAGATGCAGATGAGGAACACAAGGGCAGGCAGGCAGGCAATCACAACAACAACAACAAACACTAAGTAAGTATAACAACATCAACAAGACATACGGACAAACTGGCTAATAACAGAGTGAGAGACAGGTGAACAGGAGAGACAGAGAGAGAGAGAGAGAGAGACAGGCAAAGTGCGCTCTTAAACTAAGCAAAAGACAGAGACAAACGACAACAGCTAGGTACAGTTATGACAAAATATCAAAAATACCAAAGTTGCTTCTTGATCAGGGGTTGGCCATGACAGCTTTAAAGCTCACAGCTTCATCGGCAGCGGCCCAGCAAACGGTCGCTTTGTCCGTTTTCTGAAACTTCTCTGCTCAACCCGCCGATCCTTATACAATCCATCCATCATCTCCATCTACCATCTTCCCCTTTTGAAGTAACATTTGGTAAGGCATGGAATGGAGCTCTTTCCAAGTCACACCCCCCCTTTCTTCTTTTAAAACTTTCAAACCAAGTCAAAGTAATTCCAAATAGAAATTCCAAAAATCGAGGTTGTAATCCAGTTGCATAAAGTAGCTTAAACAAAAGCCAACTAAGCCCTGAGGTCGGAAATGTAAAGATTTTAAAGCTTTCCTGAACGGTGTGTTCCGCAGTAAAGGAACCGAAAGTTGAGAGTTGTTGAGACCAGATTTTATGAAGGTAATCTTTAATCCTTTTCGCAGAGGCGTGCTATGCGAAGGCTAACATCTAAAAATTGACTGATCTTAACGAAACCCAGCCAGAATGTAAGGCTTTGCTTAAAATAAGCGTGTACCAAAAACTGTTCGTGTCTAAAAACTAACGGACAAGTTGTAGGAATACCCCCTTAGGTCAGCCTTCCATCCGGAGGAAAAGTGTTACCAGAAATGTAATCGAAGCAACTCAAAACCTATGAAATAATGCCCCATTTGATTTTTTTAAGATTTTACCCTTCCATGATTCAGCCCCCTTTCCACCGATTGCAAAAATATTGCCAGAAATGAAATCGGAGCACCCAAAAACCTATAAAACGATACCCAATTTGATTTTTTTTTAACAGAGTGCGTAACAGTTGCAGTGTGCGCGATCGAGACTCGCTGATAACGTTTGTTATACCCTTGCAAAGTGTATTATAATTTCTGCCAGAAGTTTGCAATGCATAGAAATATTCATTTCCAATCCCATAAACTATAGATATTCTTGATCAGGGCGACGAGCTGAGTCAATTGAGCTTTGTCCTTCCGGCAGTCTCTTAGTTTTAAAGCTATACAGCTGAAACTTTGCACACAGACTACTTTTAACTGCACGCTGCTAATATGTAGGTACCGATCAGATTGAATGACTATATCTTACAGCTGCCAAAGGATCGATCGTTCAGAAAATGGGTCTTAGTGAGAAAAACTTTTGTGTTTTCAATGTAAGCGTCCTTAAACTCGTTCATTATTAATATTATATGCTTTTAAACAGATTTGCAAACTTTGGTAAAAATCGGATGACTATATCTTATAGCTGCCAAAGGACCGATCGGTCGGAAAATGGGTCTTAGTGAGAAAAACTATTTTGTTTTCAATGTAAGCGTCCTCAAACTCGTCCATTATTAATATTTTATGCTATCAAACAGATTTGCCAATTTTGGTCGAAATCGTATGACTATATCTTATGGCTGCCATAGGAACTATCGTTCAGAAAATGGGTCTTAGTAAGAAAAACTTTTGTGTTTTTAATGTTAGCGTCCTCAAACTCGTCCATTATTAATATTCTATGCTTTCAAACAGATTTGCAAACTTTGGTCAAAATCGGATGACTATATCTTATAGCTGCCATAGGAACTATCGTTCAGAAAATGGGTCTCAGTGAGAAAAACTGTTGTCAAACAGATTTGCAAACTTTGGTCAAAATCGGAGGACTATATCTTATAGCTGCCATAGGACCGATCGGTCGGAAAATGGGTCTCAGTGAGAAAAACTGTTGTGTTTTCAATGTAAGCGTCCTCAGACTCGTCCATTATCAATATTATATGCTTTCAAACAGATTTGCAAACTTTGGTCAAAATCGGAGGACTATATCTTATAGCTGCCATAGGACCGATCGGTCAGAAAATGGGTCTTAGTGAGAAAAACTTTTGTGTTTTCAATGTTAGCGTCCTCAAACTCGTCCATTATCAATATTATATGCTTTCAAACAGATTTGCAAACTTTGGTCAAAATCGGATGACTATATCTTATAGCTGTCATAGGACCGATCGGTCGGAAAATGGGTCTTAGTGAGAAAAACTTTTGTGATTTCAATGTTAGCGTCCTCAAGCTCGTCCATTATGAAAATGGGTCTTAGTGAGAAAAACTTTTGTGTTTTCAATGTTAGCGTCCTCAAACTCGTCCATTATTAATATTATATGCTTTCAAACAGATTTGCAAACTTTGATCAAAATCGGATGACTATATCTTATAGCTGCCATAGGACCGATCGGTCGGAAAATGGGTCTTAGTGAGAAAAACTTTTGTGATTTCAATGTTAGCGTCCTCAAACTCGTCCATTATTAATATTCTATGCTTTCAAACAGATTTGCAAACTTTGGTCAAAATCGGTTGACTATATCTTATAGCTGCCATAGGACCGATCGGTCGAAAAATGGGTCTTAGTGAGAAAAACTTTTGTGTTTTCAATGTTAGCGTCCTCAAACTCGTCATTATTAATATTATATGCTTTCAAACAGATTGCAACTTTGGTAAATCGGTGACTATCTTATAGCTGCCATAGGACATCGTTCGAAAATGGTCTTACTGGAAAAACTTTTTGTTTTCAATGTTAGCGCCTAAACTCGTCATTATTAATATTTATGCTTTCAAACAGATTTGCAAATTTGGTAAATCGGATGACTATATCTTATAGCTGCCATAGGACCGATCGGTCAAAAAAAGGGTCTTAGTGAGAAAAACTTTTGTGTTTTCAATGTTCGCGTCCTCAAACTCGTCCATTATTAATATTATATGCTTTCAAACAGATGTGCAAGCTTTGGTCAAAATCGGTTGACTATATCTTATAGCTGCCATAGGACCGATCGGTCGGAAAATGAGTCTTAGTGCGAAAAACTTTTGTGTTTTCAATGTTAGCGTCCTCAAACTCGTTCATTATTAATATTATATGCTTTCAAACAGATTTGCAAACTTTGGTTGAAATCGGATGACTATATCTTATAGCTGCCATAGGAACTATCGTTCGAAAAATGGGTCTTACTGAGAAAAACTTTTTTGTTTTCAATGTTAGCGGCCTTTAAACTCGTCGATTATTAATATTCTATGCTTTCAAACAGATTTGCTAAATTTGGTCATAATCGGATGACTATATCTTATAGCTGCCATAGGACCGATCGGTCGGAAAATGGGTCAAAATGAGAAAAACTTTTGTGTTTTCAATGTTAGCGTACTCAAACTCGTTCATTATTAATATTATATGCTTTCAAACAGATTTGCAAACTTTGGTCAAAATCGGTTGACTATATCTTATAGCTGCCATAGGACCGATAGGTCGGAAAATGGGTCTTAGTGAGAAAAGCTTTTTTGTTTTCAATTTTAGCGTCCTCAAACCCGTTCATTATGAATATTTTATGCTTTCAAACAGATTTGCCATCATTGGTCAAAATCGTATGACTATATCTTATAGCTGCCATAGGACCGATCGGTCGGAAAATGGGTCTTAGTGAGAAAAACTTTTGTGTTTTCAATGCTAGCGTCCTCAAACTCGTCCATTATATCGGTCGGAAAATGGGTCAAAATGAGAAAACTTTTGTGTTTTCAATGTTAGCGTACTCAAACTCGTTCATTATTAATATTTATGCTTTCAAACAGATTTGCAAACTTTGGTCAAAATCGGTTGACTATATCTTATAGCTGCCATAGGACCGATCGGTCGGAAAATGGGTCTTAGTGAGAAAAGCTTTTTTGTTTTCAATTTTAGCGTCCTCAAACCCGTTCATTATAATATTTTATGCTTTCAAACAGATTTGCCATCATTGGTCAAAATCGTATGACTATATCTTATAGCTGCCATAGGACCGATCGGTCGAAAATGGGTCTTAGTGAGAAAAACTTTTGTGTTTTCAATGCTAGCGTCCTCAAACTCGTCCATTACTAATATTATATGCTTTCAAACAGATTTACAAACTTTGGTCAAAATCGGTTGACTATATCTTATAGCTGCCATAGGACCGATCGGTCGAAAATGGGTCTTAAGTGAGAAAAACTTTTTTGTTTTACAGTTTATCTTTCTTAACGTTTTCAAAAAGATTCGCGAAATTTGGTCGAAATCAGATATTTATATGCGTTCTTAAACTAAGACATTTCAAAAACAGCATTTGCAAGGGTATAAACTTACAGACGAAGTTAGCTTGGCCTTCTCGTTTCCGCTGGTATATTTTTTCTTTGTTGATCCGCGTTTTATAAGGGATTAACCCAGAAGATATTATGTAACAGAAGTTTAACGAAAACGAGCCTGAGGGTCAGAAGTAATTTTTGTACATTGTATAGTTTGTAGAAAACCTGCATTTTACGGCTGGCTCCGCCGTCTGCAGTGGCCCGTGTAATTGTAATTCACTATTGTAACGAACATGAGCCCAGCTCCAGAACTAGTCCCAGTGCTAAGAGAATTCATCGAGTCATCGATATTTGATCGAGACATCGATGACCCCAATGACATGTTCCTTATCTATCTTCCTAGTTTTTCGTCTTACAGAGCGCACAGGTGCGAACAAATAACTTGTTAACTGAATTGATTGGCGGACTCACCTTTGGGATAAATTTTACCTACTGGTAAGTTTCATACCTATTGCTTCTCTCTCTCTCCTCAGCGTTGCGTGCGCTGGCCCACCGTTGTGTGATTTGGCCCCCACCACCTAACAAATATTACTAATATCGCTCGGCTAGCCCAGGTGTTTGTGTCCAAATTCGCTACACTATTGATGCTTGACTCATTCCTCTGGTGTTTTCTCAGCATATTAATCTAAGCTTCTTCTTCGTTTCCGGGGATATCTATATGTCCTCGTATACAGCCTAGGGACAGTTGGTCCAATATGTTTTGCGTCTCTAAGACTAACTTAGTCTTGAACTTGTTGCATTGAGCTATGCTTGGCTATTTGAAAGGATAGCTATTTCTCTTCATTCTTTCGGCTTGAAAAAGGCTAATAAATTCTCCCATTGCTAGCCCAGTGTCAGAGAAGCGTCTGTGTACCACTTTCTTCTATATTCTTCCTTATATTCTCTCTTATTACTTTTGTAAACAGTGAAATTTCTGTCAAAGTGCAACTCTGCCAACATTTCTGAAGGTAAGCGTTTTATGTCCTAAAACTTGTCAGTGAACTGAACCAAAGCGAACCGTTTTACCAAGTGGTTTTCGGCTCGGCTCAGCAATTTCGAAGGTAGAAGATGGAAGTGGAGTTGGTATTAGCGTTTCGGTTTCGGAGTCTCAGAGTAAATGTTTGCTTGATCATTGTCTTAAATCAACGCCTGTGGAGCAACCCTTCAAAAATGGTTCAAAATATTGAAAAGTAACTAACGTAAAAGAAGAAGTAGGGAACATACCATCAAACAAAATTTCAAAAGTAGTAACTAGACTCCACATTTGTGTTACCATGCCAAATGTTACACAGATGCCAAAATCAAAGATCAATCACTATAAAACATACTGTTTTGACAATGCTTTTTAGCTTTCAGCTGTCAACTTACATGGCGCTCTTCGGTGACAACAATCAGATGATTATCTTTGAGCGTCATCTTTGTTATCGAACCATTGGGTCCAGCATCGAGTTCTGTCAAGGTTTTTGTCTCAAATTGAAACTCAATGCGCTGCACACAATTGGCCACCTGCTGCAGCTGATGATCATGGACTGGACCTGAGCATATCGACAATGCCGATGACGACGACGACGACGACGACGATGACGACGACGACTGTAAGAGGAGGGATACACACACATACACACAACCTAATTAATTTAATTTCCCAAGCAAAGTACAAACTTCTTCAACTATATTTTGAACGCATTTCCCATTGTTTCATTTTGTTGTTGTGGGGGAGGGGGAAATTTCAATTGAAGTTTTCAAAGGGGACTTTGCGCTATTTTGTATATAAACTTACCTCATTTTTCGAGTCCGCACCTTGCTCGCTGTCATCGCCTGGGGCACCCGTTGCCGTGCTCTTGTTCAGCATATAACTGCAAAGAGCAAAAGTGAAAGGGGAGGAGGAGTAGACAAAGGTGAGAAAAGTTTTTAAGCAGGCTTTTTGGCTTCGTGTGTTTTAAAATCCTATGCATTTCTAATGCCGGGAGGAGCCCAAAACCACAAGGCAATTCAAATTATCATTTTCAGTTGAAGTGGAAACTGTCATTGGGCAAATCACTGAAAAGAGGATTACTTAATTTCATGGCAAGTTGTTGGGGTTGGGCGATAAGTTTTAAGCTTCCTACGAACTAGAAGATGGTAGATAATTTTTTAAGCGGTGGCGCCATTGGAACTGTGTAAAGTACTGATGTGTTAGAGTAAAGTCATTTGCTGATGCTGAATGCTAATTGCTGTATATATCTTATAAACAATCGTGGCAATCGTGCACTAGATTGAACTCTGGAAAGTTTTGTTGAATAAGGGAAGATAAGGGAACTGGGACTGATTGGTATCCCTATCCCACTTTTTCGTCTTACGCAAATTCTCAGCGATTGATAAAACTTCCAACTCTAAAAAGTCGTTGAATTTGCTATTCACTAAGCTTAATCTGTATTATATAACTATAGTTCTCAACAAGGAGTTATTTATCTTCAAGTGCCTTCAAGTACGACCATAAACTATTTCTCCTAGGTTCAGCCTTGAATATCGTAAATGGTTTGGTCATATAAACTGGAAATTATAACAAAAACAAATGTCGTAGAGTGCTGATAGGACATACCTCTGCTCAACATTCAAAGATTGAACGAAATTTAGGCCTGCTTTGAATATCGTAACTCTATTTTTTCACAATACATGAAATCACAGTTCGTAGAAACCTGATTTGGGCTTACTTTAACTAAACTCTTAGATCCTTAACGCCCTCTATTAAGAGGGCGCTATTAAGATTGCACCATATTATGGTCGGGTTTGAATATCGTAAATGGTTTGGTCGCGAAAAATGGATATTATAAGCAAAACATTTGTCGTAGACTGCCAATTTTGGGTTTGGGTTGCTCCACATTTATACATTGAACGAAATTCAGGCCTGCTTTGAATATCGTAAGTGATTTGGTCACGAAAAATGAAATTATATGAAAATTTAAGTCGTTGAGTGCTGATTTTGTGTCCTTAAAAGACATACCTCTGCTCAACATTTATAGATTGCACGAAATTTAGGCCTTCTTTGAATATCGTAAGTCTTTTATTCCACGAAACATGGAAATACGCTTCGTAGAGGCCTGATTGTGCATATTTGAACCAAAACTCTAAGATCCTTAACGCCGTCTTAATAGATGGCACCATATTATGGTCGGGTTTGAATATCGTAAATGGTTTAGTCGCGAAAAATGGAAATTATAAGCAAAATATTTGTCGTAGAGTGACCATTTTGGGTTTGGGCTGCTCCTCCTAGATACATTGACGAAATTCAGGCCTGCTTTGAATATCGTAAGTGATTTGGTCACGAATAATGAAATTATATGAAAAATTTAAGCCGTCGAGTGCTGATTTTGTGTCTTTACAAGACATACCTTTGCTCAACATTTATAGATTGCACGAAATTTAGACTTTCTTTGAATATCGTAAGTCTGTTTTTCACAAAACATGTAAATACACATCGTAGAAGCCCGATTTGGTCTTACATTGGGCGTATTTTAACCAAACTCTAAGATCCTTAACGCCCTCTTAATAGATGGCACCATAATATGGTCAGTTTTGAATATCGTAAATGGTTTTGGTAGCGAAAAATGGAAATTATAAGCAAAACATTTGTCGTAGAGTGTCCATTTTGGGTTTGGGCTGCTCCACCTAGATACATTGACGAAATTCAGGCCTGCTTTGAATATCGTAAGTGATTTGGTCACGAAAAATTAAATTATATGAAAAATTTAAGCCGTGGAGTGCTGATTTTGTGTCCTTATAAGACATAGCACTGCTCAACATTTATAGATTGCACGAAATTTAGACATTCTTTGAATATCGTAAGTCTTTTTTTCACGAAAACATGGAAATACACTTCGTAGAGGCCCGATTTGGTCTTACATTGGGCGTATTTTAACCAAACTCTAAGATCCTTAACGCCCTCTTAATAGATGGCACCATAATATGGTCAGTTTTGAATATCGTAAATGGTTTTGGTAGCGAAAAATGGAAATTATAAGCAAAACATTTGTCGTAGAGTGCCATTTTGGGTTTGGGCTGCTCCACCTAGATACATTGACGAAATTCAGGCCTGCTTTGAATATCGTAAGTGATTTGGTCACGAAAATAAATTATATGAAAAATTTAAGCCGTGGAGTGCTGATTTTGTGTCCTTAAAGACATACCTTTGCTCAACATTTATAGATTGCACGAAATTTAGACATTCTTTGAATATCGTAAGTCTTTTTTTCACGAAACATGGAAATACACTTCGTAGAGGCCCGATTTGGTCTTACATTGGGCGTATTTTAACCAAACTCTAAGAGCCTTAACGCCCTCTTAATAGATGGCACCATATTATGGTCAGATTTGAATATCGTAATTGGTTTGGTCGCGAATAATGGAAACTATAATCAAAACAGATGTCGTAGAGTAGCGACTTTGGGTTTGGGTTGCTCCACATGTATACATTGAACGAAATTCAGGTCTGCTTTGAATATCGTAAATGATTTGGTCACGAAAAATTAAATTATATGAAAAATTTATGTCGTTGGGAGCTGATTTGGTGTCCTTAAAAGACATATCTTTGCTCAACATTTAAAGATTGCACGAAATTTAGACATTCTTTGAATATCGTAAATCTCTTTTTTACTAAACATGGAAATACACTTCTTAGAGGCCTCACTTGGCCTTAGATTGTGCGTATTTGAGCCAAATTCTAAGATCTCAACGCCCTCTTAATAGATGGCACCATAATATGGTCAGTTTTGAATATCGTAAATGGTTTGGTAGCGAAAAATGAAAAATATATGAAAAATTAAAGTCGTCGAGTGTTGATTTATGGTTTATATTATAAATACCTCTGCCTAACATGTATAGATTGAACAAAATATAGACCTGCTTTGAATATCGTAAGTCTATGAAACATGTAGATTATGAAAAAATTTAGTTCGTAGAGGCTTTTCAATTTAACTCTCAGATTGATTCATAGATTGTACGAAATTAAGGTCACCTCTGAATATCGTAAATGGTTTGATATCGAAAAATGAATATTATAAGAATATATAAGTCGTAGAGTACTGACTTTGGATTTATATAAGACATACCTCTGCTCAGCATTTAGAAGTTGAACAAAATTTAGGCATGCTTTGAATATCGTTAAACTTTTGGTCACGAAACTTGAAGATTATGAACAAAATGTAGTTTGTAGAGGCCTGATGTTGGCTTACATTGAGCGTACTTCCATTTAACTCTCAGATCTTTTACCCCTATTAATAGATTGTACAAAATTCAGGTCAGCTCTGAATATCGTTAATGATTTGGTTAAAAAAAGAGAAGTTGAATGCAAAATATAAGTCGTTGAGTGCTGATTGTTACTTTCAATAGACATACTTCTATTTAATTTCCAGATTGTACGAACTTATGGTCAGATCTGAATATCGTAAATGAGTAGATCACAACAAATAGAAATTATAAAATAAAAGAGTCCTGATTTGCGCTTACAATGTGCTTACTTCTATATAACACTCAAATCTGTCACAAACAAATTATAGATTGTCCCAAATTTGAATCAGCTTTGAATGTCGTAAGTGGTTCAGTAGTGCAAAGTGGAAATTATATGAGAAATACTTGGGTTTCTATTGGTCATATTTTTGCTTACAACTTAGCCCTTTCATTCCTGACTTATAGAGTTTACGATATATTGACCTACTATCTTTATCGTAAATCACGAAAAATTAAAATTAGTTGAAAAAAAAATTGTAAATTGTTGATTTGGACTTTCATTTGGCGTATTTTTATATTTGAGTATCCCGAGCTTGCAAAAGGTACACAAATTAGGTCAACTTTAAATATCGTAAATGGTTTCGTCACACAATCAAGTTGCGAGACGCTGCATACAAAAGAGGGAAACGCTAAAAAACGGACTATCTACTTCGGGAGTTTAAGTCTCTACGAACAAAAGTTACAAAAGCGATATGCTCTGCCAAAATGTGAATATATCAAGACTAAATTTTGTAATGCGAGAACAACAAATCAGACTTGGAGAGAATTAAAAAGCTTAGGTGTAGGGAAGGCAAAGCCTGGATGTCGAGGAACTCAATGCAAAATTTGTAAATTTGAATGTACCTGCAGAAACCCAAAACTTGTACCTGAATGCTTTACCCCTATGTGATGGTAGTTTTAGGTGGATGAATGAATGCGTTGAAAGTGTCCGAAAAGTGAAATCAAATGCGGAAGGCTTAGACAAAGTTAATCCAAAATTCTTGAAATTATTACTTCCCATGCTTCTTGATCATATCATCTATATATTTAATACGATTTTCACAACCTTTGTATTTCATGATTGTTGGAAAGTTGCTAAAATTATACCCATTCCAAAAGATAAAAACGAGTTCAGACCAATCTCTATTCTTCCATTTTTGGCAAAAGTATTTGAACAACTAATGGCCAAACAGATTCAGACATTTCTCTCAAGCCAACTAAAATCTGGTTATCAAAAGTTCAGAAGCTGCACTACAGCTATTTTAAAGATAATAGAAGATATCCGAAGGCAGACGGACAATAAAAATTTTACATTATTAGCCTTACTGGATTTCAGCAAGGCATTTGATACAGTTGACCACGATAGCTTAAAAGCTTATCAAGCTTAAAAATCTCTACAATTTTTCCTCAACTGCAACGCGTCTAATTAAGTTCTATTTGCGGGACAGAAACGAAGCAGTGGTTTCGGGGTCTTATATGTTATGTTTCTTACGTCTGACTCGCGGTGTTCCTCAAGGTTCAGTCCTTGGGCCCTTACTATTACTATTACTATCTCTGTGTATATCAACGATCTTCCTGACTGTCTGATAGGCTGTGATGTCCATTTGTATGCCGATGATGTACAACTTTATGTAAGTCGACCGTTAAGTGAAATACATGAGTGTGTTAGAATCTGTAACAGGGATCTTGTGGAAATTGGCGAATGGGCTAAAGCAAATGGATTGGGGCTAGATCCTAAAAAGTCGAAATGTTTGGTAATTTACAAGAAGGCTTTTAATGTTTGTCATCATACCTAAGCTTACCATAAACAATGTTCCACTGGAATATGCTAAGCAAACCATTAACCTGGGAATCCAATGTAATAATACCTTAACGTGGAGCGACCACATTACGAAAGTGTTCGGGAAAACATTCGGGTTAGTTAGGCAGCTGTCGCATACTCAAAAACTCATTCCTTTTCATCTAAGGCTTTTGGTCGGCAAAACATGTATCATCCCGACACTATTTTATGGTGTGGAAATATTTGGTATAAGTGACGCAAGCAATATGCAAAGGCTAAAGGTGACATTTAATTCAATCATAAGATATGTTTTTAATCTTGGTCGTAGAGACCATATCTCGCACTTGGCCTAAATTTAGAGTCGTGGATCAGACTCCGTACTTTATTACTAGTCCATGAGATTCTAACGACAAAAAAGTGCATGACTATTTATTTCAAAAAAATACAACTTGCTGTGTCAGCACGAACGAAAAACATAGTTTGCCAGCGTGTAAACCTGGCCAGCTCAGAAAAACACTTTATCATTTAATCTGCCCGCTACTGGAATAACCTGCCTTGGGAACACAACGCATTTTAAATCTCAGTTAACCAATCATCTCAAAAGACAAACATAGATTTTATAAACGTTTTAGAAAAGTTTAGTATTGCATTAGTTTTGTTAGGATTATATTTTAAGTATTTTAAATTTCATTCTTTTTTTTTTATATTTTGTATATTTATTATCTATTGTGATCTCTCTGTTTTTGTGATCGATGCACTAATTTATAGTACTTATGTACCTGTAGCATTGGGATAATACCGAAATAAAAATTTGATTAAATTAAAATGTAAACTAAAAGAACATTTTGAGTCGTACAGGGCAAATTTCTTATATAAAGCACACAGATCTTTCATCCATTATTCACAGATTGTACCAAATTTCGATCAGCTTTGAATGTCGTATGTGGTTTGCTAGCGAAAAGTGAGAATTATATGAGAAATCCAAGTTGTAAAGGGCTAATTTGGGTTTCTATTGGTAAAATTTCAGCTTTTCATTTCTGATTCATAGATTTTACGATATATAATATATTTATAATGAGTATATCGTAGGTCCATTGGTCATAAACAAAGCAAGTTAGACTTGGACTTAGATTGGGCGTTAGAAGTACGCTATCGACTGTACGAAAAAGCAGATCTGCTTCGAATATCGTAAATTGTTCTCTCAAAATGGAAGCTATAAGAAAATTTTAAGTAACAAAATCTTTCATCACTAATTTACAGATTGTACAAAATTTAGAACAGTTTTAAATATCGCAGACGGTTCGGTAGCGAAGTGAGGAAATTAAATATAAAAAAAAGTCGTAAGTGGCTAATTTGGGTTTCTGTTGGTCATACTTCTGATTCCTAATTGATAGATTTCACAATATCTGGGCCTGCTATGTATATCGTAAGTGAATTAGAATGTAGATGTTAGCTGGCTCTAGGTCGAGAAGAAAAACTCAGTGTTTTTTTGGTTTGTTTCCGATATATTTCGAATGCGCCTCGGCATCCGTCTTCAGGGACACTACAAAAACAATTTACCAATTATCACATTACTTTAAAAAAACATTTTTTACATACAATTTATAACACGTCTGTACCGCTTGACGTGGAGTTCAGTACTAAATTATTGCCTATTGAGTAGATGTCTGTATATGTGGGCGCAGTTTTCAGGGTCAGTTTTGTAGTTTAGTCTCTTGTCTGTTGGCGTGTCAATTTTATGTAGCATTTCAAGAGTAAAGCGCTTCCTGTCATTGCTCTCTTGTTGTAAAATTGTTGTTCCTTCAAAATTCGGTGAATGTCCGCTCTCCATACAGAGTGGGTTGCTAGTGCTGTTTTTTGATTTGTCGTTTGGTGTCGGAGCTTGTAATCCGATTTATGTTGTGAAATCCTTGTTTTAAGTTTAGACTTTGTTATTCCAATGTAAAGTTTATTGCACCTGTTGTCTAAATCTCCATTGCGTGGTATTTTATATATAACATTGCTTTTGTCGGCTTTTTCTATTTTGGATTTCGTCTTGTTGTAAAAGTTTTTCATTGTGTTTGTGGGTTTGTGGGTGCGAAGCGCTCTGAGAGTTTCGGAACGTATGTGAGGCACCTATATGATTTTGGTTGTTTGTCGTCTTTTGGTTTTATTGTCTTGTTTCTACCAATTAATGATTTTATAATCTTCATGGGGAAGTCATTATTCGTCAGTATTAGCTTAATTTCGGAAATGATGTCCTTATGGTAAATCTCGTCGCTTATGTTCAGCATCCTTTGAATACAGCTAGCAGCTGTATTTACTATCATATTTTTTGGGTGTTTGGAGTAGAAGTTTATTATTCGTCCTGATGCTGTGGGTTTCTTGTACCATTTAATTTTGAGTTTGTTTCCATGTCTGTTGATAGTGGAATCTAAATATGGAAGTTTTCCATCTATTTCTGTCTCGGTGGTGAATTTTAAATTTCTATGGAAAGAGTTTAGTGCTTCTAATGTCTCATGAGCCTCGGTTTCCTTGATAATGGCAAACAGATTGTCAACATAATTGGTTAGCAGTCTTGGTGGGTGCCTAAGTTTCTTCATTGTGTGGTCCAGAAGCTCTTCCATCACAATGTCTGCTATTACCGGGGATGCTGGGGAACCCATTGGCAGTCCTTTTAATTGGGTATATAGTTGGTTCTCGAACTTAAAATACCTATTTTCCAATATGCAAAATTTAACCATTTCCATAAACAATGGCTTCGGTATTTTGGTGTATTCTTCTATTGCAGTCCATTTTTTCCTAATGATTTCTAATGCCGTCTATGGGGATGCTCGGGAATAGAGATACTACGTCAAATGAGACTAATTTCTCTTCTTCCGAAATCTGAACGTCATTGGTCCGTTGTTTAAATTCAATTGAATTTTTAACATTGTAAATGGAGTCCGCAGTGATGTTCTTTAATATTTTTGCTATGTATCTACATAGTCCACTGGAAGGTGCACCTAATGATGAGCAAATTGGTCGAAGTGGATTGCCTTCCCAAATATGTCCATCATTTTATTCCTATAGTCATCCTTCTCCATTGCCACCGTCTTGTTCCCTTTGCATTTAAAATTAAAATATTGTCGTTCTTCTTTAGAAATTTACGTGTTTGTTCCACTGTGTCAAGTATTGCACGATCTCTTGTGCTCTCTCTGTTTTTTGATTTGGCGTCTTTCACTAGCAATGCGAAACTTGTCCGCGCTGTTTCTTGTTGTTCCTTATCTTCTATAGTTTGTATAAGTTCCTCTCCGTCCGCTATGTATTTAAAGAAAGGGGAATCTCTTTCTGTCCACTGGTACCGCAAACTTCGGACCTTTCGCAAGCAGCGCTTGTATGTTTGGCGAAAACTCTGTCTTGGTCTTGTTTAAGAACAAAGATTTCGTTCCGTTCTTTGCGCAGACTCTCATGTTTCATTTCTTGTCGTTTCTTAAGTGTTGTTGTTAGATTGCTGCAAACGTTTCTCAAATCGCTCTCTAAAAATGCTTTCGAGTCATCTGGACTAAGCAGCTGTTCTATCGTTGTTGTTGTGTTGTTCATCTCTTCACTTTGTATTTTAAGTATGTTGTGTTTGTGTTTAATAAGGAGGCCTAATATTTTCATATGAAACATATGTGTGTGTCTGGTCAGAGTTCGGCTGATGTCGGTCGGTAAGTCTTGACTGTTTGTAAATATGTTTTTACATTTGGTTGTGTTGCTAATGAATTTGGGGACTAATTTTGATTTGCGACACTTTAACAAAAATTTAATAATAGACCTTAGTTTCACTAGTTTTGTTGATTGCTGTTGGTATTTGTTAATAATTGGCTTAGAGTTCGTGTAGCTGGATTTAATCTTGGCCGTATCCCATTTTGTTGAGGTTACTGTTTTCGGCGGGCTTTCCGTTATTAAAATAATTGTTGGTTAGCGACCTTTCTAATTATTAGAATGTAGATGTTAGCTGGCTCTAGGTCGAGAAGAAAAACTCAGTGTTTTTGGTTTGTTTCCGATATATTTCGAATAGGTCGCTAACAAAATGGAGGTCTGATTTGAACGTGCTTTCTTTTAATACCTAGTTTTCAGACTGTACGAAATGTTGAATATTGTAAATGGTTTGGTTAAGGAAAATAAATACTGATTTTGACTTAAATGAAGCTTACTTATATTACACACTCAGATCGGCCAACCCTTATACATAAATGGTACGAAATTTAGGTCAGCTTTGAATATCGTAAATGGTTTGGTTGAGAAAAATTGGAAATTATATGAAAAATTGTAAGTAAAAAAGGTCCTTTTATACCTAGCCTATAGATTTTTACAATATTTTGGCTCATATATGCTCAATTGTTGAACTGTAAGCTGCTTCCCCTGTTAGAGCATCATCAACATCTTATCTTAAGGGTTGCACCTTTCATTGTTTGCTCTTTAAGTTGGCTTATCCACTTTAAAATTCTTTTTATGCCATGGCCACCGAATGAGCCACACGCACAACTAATTTCTCGTCTCGAGAGTTTATTGCACAATTTCCTTTTCTACACACTCAAACATACACACACACACACAGACGCCATGTCCTTTTGCAAATACCTTCCAAACAAAATGGCAAAAGCAAAATTTATTTCCTTGGGCGTAATTTCGGTTGCCTTTTGGCTTGGCACCTCAACGCACACACAACACAACGTTTGCGGTTGCCATTTTTGCCGTTTTTATGCGTTTTTCCTGCGGCTGCTCAAGCAGCTGCCTTGTTAGCCTGCTGGCATCTTCATCATACGCGTCTCTTGTCGTTGGGGGCGACTTCCGCTTCCGGCGTTGACTCATGCCTTGATTTGTAGCGCCAGCCGTCAACTCCCGCCACTCAATTTTATTTGTACAAATTCGTACTCTAGATTTATGCCCCGGCTGCGTCAGATTTGTCAATGTGTGAGATTTGCAGTTTGACTAAGACCTACCCTTGAGGCTTGGATTTTGGTTCAGCTGGTTAGATGTGACTACAACTCTACCTATGCAAACATATTGTAGGGTTCCGATGCTGTGAACGCAGTCGATCGACTTATGTATCGAGTGATCGATACATAAATCGACACAAAAATTAGTTCCGCTCGGCTAACCCCTCAACTTATTAACTTACCGTATGGCACAGTACATGGATACCAGCAGAGCTGAGGGTAAGATGACAATCACCAGGCCCATGGACACTGCAAACAGATTGAGAAAACCTGCAAAAAAGAAAGCACATTTAGTTTTGAAATAACTAAGAGAGACTCTCTCTCTTCTCACTCACCATCATAGTCGACTAGTGGATCTTCGGACAAGGCGGTGGCATTACCCATACGCTCGGGCATTTGGCTACCATTCGCCAGTAACGGCGCCATGGACAAACCACTTTCGTTGCGTTGCATCAGCGTGGCATTCACCAGCTCCGCCACGGGCATTTGTTCACGCTGCAAATGATGATTTAACTGCGGCATTATCTCCTGTTGCATACGATGCGCCGGACTCTCAAAGGGATAGGAACCCTCCACACCATCAAATCCTCCCCCTGCACCATCATCTATCAAATCTCCGCCATATTGTATAGAACTCTCTAGTACATCGTCATCCAGGCCATTGTTTTGTATATCATTCTCATAGATGCCAATGCCATTCGAGCTCAGGCCCAGCTCACCGGGCATGTAGTCAATCTCTTTCAGCTCAATCTGTGGCGGCAGTTCACCTATGACGGGCACTCCAATGGCCAAATCCGGCAACACCGCCGGTTGTATAATAATATCGGGCAGCTGGGAGGTACTGGATGGGGCCAAGGTGGTGCCACTGCCTGACTGTTGTTCCACCTCAATCACCGACTCACCCACATAGGTGACATCCAGCGGCGGTGCCCCATCACTGCGAAAGATCTTCAAGGCATCGGCCGTATTGTGCTGGGGTGAGAGTATGATGTCCTCCTCATAGCGTGGCGTGGCCACCGAGGTACGCTCCATTACATAGTTGGCGGGAAAGAATTGATTCTCCAGCTGCAGCTTACGTTGGTCCGCACTGGCGGCAGTGGGTAGTGATTCACCCACCTTGACCTCTGTGTTGGAGATGTAGAAAATTGTATCGGAGTCGCGATCTATGGCACTCGGTTGACGCGGCGGAGGCGGCGGTGGTGGCGGTGGTGGTCGTGGCATTAAGCCCGCCTTAACATCCGCCAGAAATAGTTCATCTGCGTCCGGTGGTTGCGGTGGACGTATGGCCGGCGGCGGTGCTGCATCCGAGCGAAAGGTAAAAATAGGATTTATATGCTCCACACTGGCTGAGCTTTCGGTGCTATTGTCGCCGCCATTGTCTATGATCTCCACCACCAAAATCTCATCGCTAGTTTTGGTGGGCTTATCGCCAACCACCGGTTGGCGATACGAGAACTCCAGATCCTCGCTCTCATTGCCAAAAGCTTCCGACACATTGATGTGTATCTCAATGGCGGCGGGTTCCGGCTTGCCCAGGCCACCACCAACACCACCCGAAGCGGGTTGAGTGGACACATCCGCACGATCGATCACATATTGGGTAAAGCGTTCGGATATGGGCTCAACTGCTGACGACTGTTCCAATGGTGGGGCATAGAAGCCTTCAGTGTCCCGGAAATTGGTGGAAGCCACTATGGAATCCACCGTTGAGTCGTAGACTTCAATTTGTATGTCCGATATTTTGGATTCGGTCAAACGATTGATGCTGGAGGCCTGAAGTTCGGGCACTTGGAAAACGGTGCTGGAGAGTACCAATGGTGGGGCAGTGGCTTCCAAATGCTCTTCCAGCAAAGCAGTGGGTGCTAGGATTTCCACTAGACGTCCATTACGCAACTGAGACTCGATGGAGGTCTCATGCTGTGGGTGGTTGAGTGGCTGTTGTGGTTTCTTAAGTGGATGCACCACACTAAAGGTTTTCTCATTCATAAAAATGGGTCCCAAATAGCCATTGTGTACGGGCAAAAGGGGTGGTGGTGTGGGTGGTGAGCCAGTGGTTGCTCTAGTTTTGGTTTTGATGGTGGTTTCTTGACTGTTATCCTCCATTTTGATCAATTTAGGGGTGGTGCTGGTGGTGCTTACATCAGTAGTAATGGTTGTAGCTGCCCTAGTGGTGGTGCTGGTGGTGCCATGGCTGTTATTCTCTATTTTGTTGAAATTAAGGGTGGTGCTGGTGGTTCCCATGTCAGTGGTAATTGTTTTAGCTGTCCTATTGGTGGTGCTGGTGGTGCCAGTGCCAGCAAAAACGGTTGCTTCGCTGTTATTCTTCATTTTGGTTAACTTAGAGGTGGTGCTGGTGGTGCCTATGTCAGTTGTAGCTGCCCTATTGGTGGTGCTGGTGGTGCCAGTGCCAGCAAAAACGGTTGCTTGGCTGTTATTCTTCATTTTGTTTAACTTAGGGGTGGTGCTGGTGGTTCCCATGTCAGTGGTAATTGCTTTAGCTGCCCTATTGGTGGTGCTGGTGGTGCCAATGCTAGCAAAAACGGTTGCTTGGTTGTTATTCTTCATTTTGGTTAACTTGGGGGTGGTGCTGGTGGTTCCCATGTCAGTGGTAATTGCTTTAACTGCCCTATTGGTGGTGCTGGTGGTGCCAGTGCTAGCAAAAACGGTTGCTTCGCTGTTATTCTTCATTTTGGTTAACTTAGAGGTGGTGCTGGTGGTGCCCATGTCAGTTGTAGCTGCAATGTTGGTGGTGCTGGTGGTGCCAGTGCCAGCAAATACAGTTATTTGGCTATTATTCTTCATTTTGTTTAACTTAGGGGTGGTGCTGGTGGTGCCTATGTCAGTGGGAGTTGTTGTGGCTGCCCTTTTGGTGGTGCGAGTGCTAGCAAAAACGTTTTCTTGGCTGTTATTCTCCATTTTGGTCAATCTAGGTGTGTTGTTGGTGGTGCTGGTGGTGCGGCTGTCATTAAAACCTGTTGCTTGACTGTTATTTTTCATTTTGTTTAAACTAGAGGTGGTGCTGGTGGTGCTGCTTACTGAAAATCCTGTTCTTTGACTGTTATTCACCATTTGGCTTAACCTAGGCGTAGTGCTGGTGGTGCTTATATCAGTAGTAATGGTAGTAGCTGCCCTAGTGGTGGTGCTGGTGGTGCTGCTGCTTACTGAATGGTAATGCTGCTGCTGTAACTGCTTCTTTTTGGTCAACTTATGGCCATCGTGACCCTTGTTAATCGGTGGCGCCACTGTTTGCTCCAAATCCATTAGCTGCACCACCGTTAGTGGTGCATTCAATTGATTTACACTTGAATTGTGCGGTTTTTTGGCCGGTGTCACTTTCAGCGTGGGCATATCACCTTCAAGTGCAATCTGTAGCTGATGTTTTTGCACCTTGGCCTCATCTGTGGCTGGTGCCCCGTGTCCTGTGGCGGTGTTGGCTGCTGCGGTTAACAGTAGCAACAACCACAAGCAGGCAGAGCCACGCCCACGCTCACGGCAGAGCAGTGCAGTTGACATGTTGCTGCGGTTGCCCTGTGTGTACTTTTGATTATGCTTTTTCGGTGGACTCCTCTCCTCTTTCTCTCTCACTTCCTTAGTTTGGCGCTTATTTCCCTTTTGTGTTATGTAAATTTAGTTTTGATTTTGTTTAGTTCGCTGGTTTTGTTGCCTTTGGCACTTAGTTATCCCCTTTGCATTGCTGGTTGCTTTTGCTTGGCATTGTTCATCCTCTCGCTCATCATCAGCATTTCCCACAGCCGGAGCAGCTGTTGTTGCTGGCGCTTTCATTCATTCGCTCAACACGTCAATATGCCGCACTGTTGTCGCCGTTGCGGCCATTTTCTGCGGCTGCAGCTCGCCTGGGGGCGTCGTTGTTGTCGCCTTCGTCGCTATCTTTGTTGGCATAAAAAAAATATATACTTATATACACGCGAACCGAAGAAGAAATAAAGCAAATTCCTCAGCACTTAACGCACTGCGACGTCACTTCGTCCTTCGTCCTTCTCTCTGGTCTGGGCTCCAATGAATTCTGCTTGAGTGGAAATGAAATTTAAAAATAACGAAATATACTTTCCCAAAACACTAACAAAACCAAATGCAATAAAAAAAAAAAGCAACGGAATGTGAATGCCTAAAGAGGTGAGTCTGGTCTGGGTTCGTTGGGGTTTTGGGATCAAGAAACTGAAACTAATTGTGCTCCAGCTGTATAAGGAGCAAACCATTTGGACCTTCCACAACTAAAATACATAAATGATGACTTTTGAGGGTGACGCCACATGAACTGTGTAAGGTAATGCTTAAGGTATGAGTTTTGGAGTAATCACCAGGCTGAAAGGTGATGGTGATTCTATCTACTTGAGAATACAAAACCGCATTTTGCATTTCCCTCAAGACTTTCCATGATATGCCTTATTTTTAGGTGTCAGTTGCTTCCATACATCTAAGAACACCTGACACAAAAAGTGTCACTTGACTATTGCTCCTAAATGTTCAAAGAAATCTGTCCAAATTCCCATGTATTTTACTCAGTCTAAACAGATTGCCGTATATCTGAGACGCTAGCATTGAAAACAAAAAAGTTTTTCTGACTAAGACCCATTTTTTTACCGATGGTTCCTATGGCAGCTATAAGGTATAGTCATCCGATCTTGACCAAAATTTGCAAATCTGTTTAAAAGCATATAATATTAATAATACCCGAGTTTTATGATGCTAGCATTGAAAACAAAAAAGTTTTTCTCACTAAAACTCATTTTCCGACCGATCGGCCCTATGGCAGCTATAAGATATAGTCATCCGACTTTGACCAAAATTTGCAAATCTGTTTAAAAGCGTATAATATTAATAATGGACGAGTTTTATGATGCTAGCATTGAAAACAAAAAAGTTTTTCTAACTAAGACCCATTTTTTGACCGATGGTTCCTATGACAGCTATTAGATATAGTCATCCGATTTTGACCAAAATTTGCAAATCTGTTTAAAAGCGTATAATATTAATAATGGACGAGTTTTATGATGCTAGCATTGGAAACAAAAGAGTTCTTTTGACTAAGACCCATTTTTCGACCGATGGTTCCTATGACAGCTATAAGATATAGTCATCCGATCTTGACCAAAATTTGCAAATCTGTTTGAAAGCATTTAATATTAATAATGGAAGAGTTTAAGAACCCTTATATTGAAAACAAAAAAGGTTTTCTCACTAAGACCCATTTTTTTACCAATTGTTCCTATGGCAGCTGTAAGATATAGTCATCCGACTTTGACCAAAATTTAAAAATCTGTTTAAAAGCATATAATATTAATAATAGCCGAGTTTCAGGACGCTAACATTGAAAACAAAAAAGTTTTTCTGACTAAGACCCATTTTCCGTCCGATGGTTCCTATGACAGCTATAAGATATAGTCATCCGATCTTAACCAAAATTTGCAAATCTGTTTAAAAGCGTATAATATTAATAATGGCCGAGTTTTATGATGCTAGCATTGAAAACAAAAAAGTTTTTCTGACTAAGACCGATTTTTTGACCGATGGTTCCTATGGCTGCTATAAGATATAGTCATCCGACTTTGACCAAAATTTGCAAATCTGTTTAAAAGCATCTAAAATTAATAATAAACGAGTTTTATGATGCTAGCGTTAAAAACAAAAAAGTTTTTCTGACAAAGACCCATTTTCCGTCCGATGGTTCCTATGACAGCTATAAGATATAGTCATCCGATCTTGACCAAAATTTGCAAATCTCTTTAAAAGCATATAATTTTAATAATAGCCGAGTTTTATGACGCTAGCATTGAAAACAAAAAAGTTTTTCTGACTAAGACCCATTTTCCGTCCGATGGTTCCTATGACAGCTATAAGATATAGTCATCCGATCTTAACCAAAATTTGCAAATCTGTTTAAAAGCGTATAATATTAATAATGGCCGAGTTTTATGATGCTAGCATTGAAAACAAAAGAGTTTTTCTGACTAAGACCCATTTTTTGACCAATGGTTCCTATGACAGCTATAAGGTATAGTCATCCGATCTTGACCAAAGTTTGCAAATCTGTTTAGAAGCATATAATATTAATAATGACCGAGTTTTATGATGCTAGCATTGAAAACAAAAAAGTTTTTCTGACTAAGACCCATTTTTTGACCGATGGTTCCCATGACAGCTATAAGATATAGTCATCCGATCTTAACCAAAATTTGCAAATCTGTTTAAAAGCGTATAATATTTATAATGGCCGAGTTTTATGATGCTAGCATTGAAAACAAAAAAGTTTTTCTGACTAAGACCCATTTTTTGACCGATGGTTCCTATGACAGCTATAAGATATAGTCATCCGATCTTGACCAAAATTTGCAAATCTGTTTAGAAGCATATAATATTAATAATAGCCGAGTTTTATGATGCTAGCATTGAAAACAAAAGAGTTTTTCTGACTAAGACCCATTTTTTGACCGATGGTTCCTATGACAGCTATAAGATATAGTCAACCGATTTTGACCAAAATTTGCAAATCTGTTTGAAAGCATATAATATTAATAATGGCACGAGTTTGAGGACGCTAACATTGAAAACAAAAAAGTTTTTCTGACTAAGACCCATTTTTTTACCGATGGTTCCTATGGCAGCTATAAGGTATAGTCATCCGATCTTGACCAAAATTTGCAAATCTGTTTAAAAGCATATAATATTAATAATACCCGAGTTTTATGATGCTAGCATTGAAAACAAAAAAGTTTTTCTCACTAAAACTCATTTTCCGACCGATCGGCCCTATGGCAGCTATAAGATATAGTCATCCGACTTTGACCAAAATTTGCAAATCTGTTTAAAAGCGTATAATATTAATAATGGACGAGTTTTATGATGCTAGCATTGAAAACAAAAAAGTTTTTCTAACTAAGACCCATTTTTTGACCGATGGTTCCTATGACAGCTATTAGATATAGTCATCCGATTTTGACCAAAATTTGCAAATCTGTTTAAAAGCGTATAATATTAATAATGGACGAGTTTTATGATGCTAGCATTGGAAACAAAAGAGTTCTTTTGACTAAGACCCATTTTTCGACCGATGGTTCCTATGACAGCTATAAGATATAGTCATCCGATCTTGACCAAAATTTGCAAATCTGTTTGAAAGCATTTAATATTAATAATGGAAGAGTTTAAGAACCCTTATATTGAAAACAAAAAAGGTTTTCTCACTAAGACCCATTTTTTTACCAATTGTTCCTATGGCAGCTGTAAGATATAGTCATCCGATCCGGTCGCTTTCGACATATTAGCAGCGTGCAGTAAAAAGAAGACTCTGTGCAAAATTTCAGCTTGATAGCTTTAAAATTGAGAGACAAGATTGCGTAGAAACAGACAGACGGACGGACTAAGCTTAATCGACTCAGTTCGTCGCCCTGATCAAGAATATATATAGTTTAAGGGGTCGGAAATGAATATTTCTATGCGTTGCAAACTTCTGGGCAAAATTATATAATAATACCCTTTGCAAGGGTATAAAAACTGACAGCTTGCCAGTTTGTGTGTAAACGTACCCTTACGTACCCTTTTTTTTGAGAGAAAAGAAGACGTAGTCAGACCTGCTGACTTACTTAAACAAACTTCAGGTTAGTTAAACTCTGGACACCTTTATGTTGCTTCGATATAAATAGACAGTTATCGCTGCAATAGTGTGACTAGATATATCGAACGAATCAGCAGTATTGGTTCTGTTATTTTAAGGTGTAAAAATGAGTGGTTGACTTGGGACGCCCTTTATGAGTGAAACTCGCTGCTCAATACTCGAATGCTAGCAACTCAGAACTCGATACTCAGTATTGTATACTAAATATTCGATACTCAATTCTGTATAATCGTAACCGAACCGCAATTTCAGCTGATCAACCGAAGCGGTAACCTTTCGAAAATGCCGAATCGAACCGAAAACCACTAAGCAAAAACGCTTCGGTTCGTTTCGGTTTAGTTCATAGACTAGTTTTACCGCTTTTAGCGCTTATGTTCAGACAATGGGCGTGTTCAGTAGAATAATTGATCCCTGAGCAGGTATCAGAAAAAAACGAGAAGGCCAAGCTAACTTCGTCTGTGCCGAAGTTTTTATACCCTTGCAAATGCTGTTTTTGAAATGTCAGAGTTTAACAACGCTTACATAAAAATCTAAAAAAATTTTAACTAAAACTCATTTTCCAACAGATAAACATCTGATTTCGACCAAATTTTGCGAATCTTTTTGAAAACATATCAAATTAACAATCGCGGAGATTAAGAAAAATAAAATTGAAAACAGAAAAGTTTTTCTCACTAAGACTCATTTTCCGACCGATCGGTCCTATGGCAACCATAGGATATAGTCACCCGATGTCGATCAACTTTTTCAAATTAGTTTGAAAGCGTTTAATATTAAGAATCACCGACTTTAAGAACGATTTACTTGAAAACAAAAAAGTTTTTTTCACTAAGACCCATTTTCCGACCGATCGGTCCTATGGCAGCTATAAGATATAGTCATCCGATTTTGACAAAAATTTGCAAATCTGTTTGAAAGCATATAATATTTATTATCGCCGAGTTTTATGACGCTAGCATTGAAAATAAAAAAATTTTTTCTACTAAGACCCATTTTCCGACCTATTGTTCCTATGACAGCTATAAGATATAGTCATCCGATCTTGACCAAAATTTGCAAATCTGTTTAAAAGCATATAATATTAACAATGGCCGAGTTTAGGGCCGCTAACATTGAAAACAAAAAAGTTTTTCTCACTAAGACCCATTTTTTGACCGATGGTTCCTATGGCAGCTATAAGATATAGTCATCCGATCCGGTCGGTTCCGACATATTAGCAGCGTGCAGTAAAAAGAAGACTCTGTGTCAAAATTTCAGCTCGTTAGCTTTAAAACTGAGAGACTAGTTTGCGTAGAAACAGACGGACAGACAGACGGACAGACAGACGGACAGACAGACGGACAGACAGACGGACAGACAGACGGACGGACAAAGCTCAATCGACTCAGCTCGTCGCCCTGATCAAAGAATATATATAGTTTATGGGGTCGGAAATGAATATTTCTATGCGTTGCAAACTTCTGGGCAAAATTATAATACCCTTTGCAAGGGTATAATGATGCATCCGAATAGTGTCTGCTGTTGGAGGGAGCAGTATCACTTTAAAGTAGCATATTATTTCTTTGATACATGCTTCTGTATCATGATACCTCAAATTGGCTATTATGATGCCGCTTCACTCGACTTCAGTAGGAAGATTATTGCAAATTTATACTTGATCAGGGAACAAGTTGTTCTGCTGAACACGGCCAATGATACTTGTAAATTTGGAAATTTTAATCGACTTCCTAAGATAAGTTTTATTTGAAATTAGTTTAAATTAAGTTTTGCTGATGGAAGCTCTACAAGCTAGATTACATATAAAACGAATTGAACCTTAACGATGCCGGAGAAGGTCTTGTCAAAAGTACGTCTCCTGCTCGCTTAATAAACCTGTCATCAGATTACATTTCTTGCTTAAAAACTTTCCAATTGGATTTGTGTGAATATCCCATTTCCTCCATGGAACGATATTCGCCATATTCTATAAGATATTAATGTTGTTGTGGTTAGTGACATATGTATGTTTTGTATACTGAGGGTTTCGTCTTCAGGGAAAAAACGCAGCGTCTGCTTTGTCAGAACTGAGTTCTCAACTCCACAGCTGACAAAGCGGACGCTGTGCTTTTTCCCTGAAGACGAATCCCGAAGGGGTTCGAAATATATTGGAAAACTAAAAATCGTGTTTTATTATTTTATAATGAAGCACGTTAAAAACATTGACCTCGAGCCAGCAATAACCCCCAGTAAGATATTAAGCATTTGTAGAGAGCACTTACATAAGGATTTAAAAGATTATCAAATGTTTTCTAGGAATTCAATTTCCAAAGTGTGCGAAAAGTCAGCTATTTACTTAAGAAATCATAATATTCCGAGCCTTCATAAAATGTATAATAAAATAACAGGGCAAATCACTGAACCGAACCGAATCGCAGTTGATTTAGCTACAAAAATCATGTAATGGATCGAACTGGCCTTTAAAAAACTGTGAGAACCACTGAACCGAACCAGTGCTTATTTCCGAACGGCTTGCATCCCTAATAATCACTAATTTGATACTCAGTACTCGATATTCAGTACTAGGTACTCAGTACTCGATACTCAGTACTCGATACTCAGCAGTAGATACTAAGTAGTCGGTACTCAGTACTCGATACTAAGTACTCCATACTCAGTATTTGATACTAGATACTCAGTAATCGATACTCGGTACACAGTACAATTCTCAAAAAGCACTATTTGATATTGAGTACTCGATACTCAGTATTCGGTACTCAGTATTCGATGCTCAGTACTCGATACTCAGTACTCGGAACTTAGTAGTTGGTACTCGATACACAGTACTCGATACTCAGCCGTATATACTAAGTAGTCGGTACTCAGTACTCGATACTAAGTACTCCATACTCAGTATTTGATACTAGATACTCAGTATTCGATACTCGGTACTTAGTACAATTCTCAAAAAACACTATTTGATATTCAGTACTCGATACTCGGTACACAGTACAATTCTCAAAAAGCACTATTTGATATTGAGTACTCGATACTCAGTATTCGGTACTCAGTATTCGATGCTCAGTACTCGATACTCACTACTTGGAACTTAGTAGTTGGTACTCGATACTCAGTACTCGATACTCAGCAGTAGATACTAAGTATTCGGTACTCAGTACTCGATACTTAGTACTCCATACTCAGTATTTGATATTAGATACTCAGTACTCGATACTCGATACACAGTACAATTCTCAAAAAGCACTATTTGATACTCAGTACTCGATACTCAGTATTCGGTACTCAGTATTCGATGATCAGTACTCAATACTCAGTACTCGGAACTTAATAGTTGGTACTCAATACTCAGAACTCGATACTTAGTACTCGTTACACAGTTGTCTATACTCAGCACTCGATACTAAATACCTAGTACTCAATACACGGTACTCAGTATGCGGTTCATACATACACAATCCACCTGCTGCTACAGCAAATGGCAAAAGCGGCTGACTTTGCAAAGACAAAGTCGTACCCAAAAGAATCTCTCGCAAATACAACATGTTTCTACACTCTGAACATAAAACCAAGAACTTTGTACTTGAAGTCGAGAACAAACGGTGTCAATAATACGGTAAGTACAAAAACACTTGATTCAAGTACAAAACTCTTAACTCAAGTACAAATTTTCAATTCTTAAATACTTGTTTTAAGATTGTTTCGGTATATTCTAAGTACATTTTGAACTCATTTTGACCATACTTTGCTCCCAAATAAGTGCTATATATTCTAATAATTAATTAGTGTGAGTTGGCTGGCTCTAGGTCCGAAAAAGTTGCGTTTGTTCACAACTTGTAAACAACTTATGCATTGTACCACCAAAAAGAGCTGGTTGCTTATGCAGAACTGTTTCATCGTTATCCCTAACGACGAAGAAAGCATGATTGCCAACTGCCTCTCCATACAATCATTGCTTAGATCAGTTGGGAATAAAGTCAAATCCAAAATATTCTTGAAACAAAATAATACTTCATTAAATAGGTACTCTGAGAAAAAAATCAATCTAAAACCAAGATTATCAGCCATGCTCCCATTTTCACTTTCGCTTTTTTTGCCATTTAAAACCGGTTTTGGGAACAAATTTGGAGTCAAAATCGCAAAATTTTTGCGAAAATGGGAGCATGGCTGTATAGTCTTCAAACCGAGACGAAACGGTGTCCCAATTCTCTTCTCTATATTTTCAATTTATCGCCGTATGGGATGCCCTCTAAAGCCCTCCATTAATCTTGGATTATGATCGTTTATACTCGACTTTAAGTTGAAACAATCTCATTTTTAAATATGAAAAACTTATAATAGTGTTAATTATTAATCCGCCGCTACAGGGACTTGAACTCAGTACCTTGGGGGACTGAACACCATTGTCATCGGCCGTCACTTTAGGCTGCTAGTTGAGTTCTTATACAGCGACTGGTGGCGCCTATAAAGTGACGGCCGTTGGCAAAGCGAGCTAAGAGACCATGTCAATAGCCTCAACTATGTGTCTTAGAACTACAAGGTCGTGGTTTGAGTCCCAGGAGGGGTGGGTTGCATTGAAACCGAAATTGATAAATCTTATTTTTCAGGTTTTTCAATCTTGAGGCTGGAAAAAACCAGAGGAAATGAAATAACCAAAGACCAAGATGTTTATACTGTAGGTCAGAAATCTACCCTCACTCCATAACCAAAGTGTTAGAACCAGGAGGGAATTTTTAAGAACAGATTCGTCCTAAAATAATTCGCATTTTCCATGGCACACTTTTTCGAGCTTGCATTGTAAGTCAGCTTTGTGCTCAATCCAAAAATGTTGTACTTGAACTAAGAACGGCTAACTGTAAGTACAAAATGTTCTTGATTCTAGAACGTTTGTTCTCATTTTAATAACATTAACAGTCGTTTTTCATTTCTTGAACTTAATTTAAGTACACCCTAGAACAAAACATACTTAAAATTTTAAGTACAAAACTGTATGAATTCTATTCGTCTTTTTTGCGTGTAGTTTAATAGAAAAGCTTCGCTCTGAAAAATTCCAAAAAATTTGAAACAAAGTGAAAGTTCGAAAAGACCTAGAGCTGGAAACACGAACATTTGCTTCTGCTCCTTGTGGAGTCAAACAAATATGTTTAGAAGCAGAAGACCGAGGCTTGGCAGAGACTTGGAGATTAGTTTACCGCTCAAGCTGGAGTTCATTGTGCTTGAATGTAGAAAATTCATTTTGTTTCAGCAATTAACAAATTTAACGAAGCAAGTGTTGGCATCAGCTATTTGTCTATACATTCAAATATCAATAATTCTATCGCAACTTAACTAGAGTTTCAAAGTTAAACTGAATATTTTTGGCTAAACTTAGGCTAGTTTGACTAACCGAACATTGAGTAATCGGGCCGAAGCATTCTACATATTCACTTAATGGGTTCGAAGATGTCAGCTAAGCTTTGTTGCCAGTTTCTTACTATTTAGTAAGCAGCTACCAAAAGATGTCGAAAGAAACATACCAAAAAACAAATCGAACATCTATCTCTTACAAAATTTACTTATTATGCCAATTTGAACTTATAATTTATTTAAAAATTGCTATCAGAATTGCATTGGCCAACGTGTTGCATGATTCATATTTCAATTTGAATTAAAATGAATAATAAAATGCAAATTATTCATATATTTTCGCGCCAATCAAAAAAGATTTACTTCACAGCCCAAAAGACAAATTTTCAAATTAACGACTGCAATGCCAATTGGGGTTGAGTGGCTCGTTGAATTGCAAATTGCATTATTAAAGCAAAATAATTCGTTGTGAGTTCATTTGATGTTTTCCAAAA
Organism: Lordiphosa magnipectinata; assembly: GCA_037044535.1. Classification (NCBI taxonomy): domain Eukaryota; kingdom Metazoa; phylum Arthropoda; class Insecta; order Diptera; family Drosophilidae; genus Lordiphosa; species Lordiphosa magnipectinata. The sequence continues at coordinate 172,732 of JBAMBO010001295.1, forward strand.
ATTTGTGGGTAAAGAGTATTTGGTGGAACAGAGATTTGTTGTTTAGGTAAAGGTAGGTTTCATTCGAAGTATTCAAAGTATCACTTCATTGGTGAAGACTGTTCTTTTCAATAAACGATTACAGCACTCGACTTGAACATTTTTCCATCAAGTCAGTCGACTGAAGATACGTAGAAACTTTTTAAGTTTGTGAAGTCAATGCCTTAGAACCACAACATTGACCATTTAGGTTAAAACCAGCTTTAACAAAAATGTGTAATAAATTTTATGAGCAAAATTTACAATTCAAAGTCCACATCGCACCTCAACTAGAGACACCTCAAAGTCCTCAACTAAAGACATCTCAAAGAGCTCAACTAAAGGCACCTCAAAGTCCTCAACTAGAGAATCCTCAAAGTTCTCAACTAGATTCGCCTCAAAGTCCTCAACTAGAGGCGCCTCAAAGTCCTCAACTAGAGGCATTTCAAAGTCCCCAACTAGAGACATTTCAAAGTCCTCAACTAGAGGCACCTCAAAGTTCTCAACTAGAGGCACCTCAAAGTCTCCAACTAGAGAATCCTCAAAGAGCTCAATTAAAGGCACCTCAAAGTCCTCAACTAGAGGCACCTCAAAGTCTCCAACTAGAGAATCCTCAAAGAGCTCAACTAAAGGCACCTCAAAGTCCTCAACTAGAGAATCCTCAAAGTCCTCAACTAGAGACACCTAAAAGTCCTTAACTAGAGAATCCTCAAAGTCCTCAACTTGAGAATCCTCAAAGTTCTCAACTAGATTCGCCTCAAAGTCCTCAACTAGAGGCGCCTCAAAGTCCTCAACTAGAGGCACCTCAAAGTTCTCAACTAGAGTCCCCTCAAAGTCCTCAACTTGAGACACCTCAAAGTCCTCAACTAGAGACACCTCAAAGTCCTCAACTAGAGAATCCTCAAAGTCCTCAACTAGAGACACCTAAAAGTCCTTAACTAGAGAATCCTCAAAGTCCTCAACTTGAGAATCCTCAAAGTTCTCAACTAGATTCGCCTCAAAGTCCTCAACTAGAGGCATTTCAAAGTCCTCAACTAGAGACATTTCAAAGTCCTCAACTAGAGGCGCCTCAAAGTCCTCAACAAGAGGCACCTCAAAGTTCTCAACTAGAGTCACCTCAAAGTCCTCAAGTAGAGACACCTCAAAGTGCTCAACTAAAGGCACCTCAAAGTCCTCAACTAGAGACACCTCAAAGTCCTCAACTAGAGGCGCCTCAAAGTCCTCAACTAGAGGCTTTTCAAAGTCCTCAACTAGAGACATTTCAAAGTCCTCAACTAAAGGCACCTCAAAGTCCTCAACTAGAGGCACTTCTAAGTCCTCAACTAGAGACACTTCTAAGTCCTCAACTAGAGACACTTCAAAGTCCTCAACTAGAGGCACCTCAACTAGAGGCACTTCTAAGTCCTCAACTAGAGACACCTCAAAGTCCTCAACTAGAGGTACTGGAACTACAAAGTTCTCAACTAGAGGCAAAACAACCTTACCATCTCTAGCCAATCTCCATCTGGGGCTAAAATACCAGCAGTCAGCTCTAGTGGAGTGATCTGTTTACATGTCTATATAAGCGCAAGACGGTGCTCAAAGCGCAAAAGGTAAGCCAGCAGAAGTACATACTATCCGTAGCTAGATAGTGGTAATGGTGGTAACTGTTCGTTGAATTGTGGATAGTCAATCCCTTACCAGAGTTATAATACTTTAGGGAGCAGTCTTGAATAACCAATCCTCCCCAAAATTGAAATACTTTAAGGAGCAGACGTGCATCCTCACCACTCGTTTCGTATTCTTGGATAGCCAGTTCTCCCCAGAGTTGAAGTACTTTAAGGAGCAGTTGTGCTTCCGCCTAAGATCTTTCATAGCCTAGAGAGTCACTCTTCCCCAGAGTTGGAATACCCTACGAAGCAGCCGTGCTTGAACCTCGTTCTTGGGCACCCTGGAGAGCCAATTCTCGCCAGAACTAGAATACAAACCGGGCCAGAGTACGAATACCCGGTAGGAACTCTTTTCTACAGCGGGACAGAGCAACCGGGGCACGAAGATAGGAACCAGGTACCAACGCCTACGAAAGGAGCCCGCCGAACGAAGCCCATCCCGTGAACCCACAGCAGATCTCGTAGCCCAGCGCTTAAACTCTAGAACTAAGCTTATCTCATTGATTATCTGGAAATAAAGCCCATAAGGGAACACATTGAAATCGCCGGTCGTTGTTTAGGGTTTTTTGTTTTAAAGCTGACTTCATAACCTAACTAAAATCTCAATGTCAAACGGTACCTTATCAGTGTAGCTTCACCTTCGACCTGAACATTGTACAAATTTAGAAAACTTACTTAAATGGCCAAATCAAACTTCATAGTTTTTCAAGTTTTTATGAAGAGTTCGCAAACGAATCTTAAGCGGGGAAAAGTAATGAAAACGAACATGTAATGGACAAGAAAATAGCGTTTACATGACGTCTTGCCAACTACGAGAACAATAAAACTCTCGCAGGCACACACACTACCCGCTGCACCATACACGCCCACTTCTCTATAAAACTCATTGGAACTGCGGTTGATCAGTGCCAAGAAATCACTTAAAGTGGCCACAAGCTTAAGCTAAGAGTAGAGTATCAGCAATCGTGCGGACCCATCACACGGATGTCTTTTTTATACCCCTGTACCAAAGGTGCACAGAGTATATCAAGTTTTGTGTAAATGTATGTTACTCCAGAAGTAAGCATCTCCGTCCCTATAAAGTACATATACTTTTCAAAGATATTTGAACAGTGCATTGTGGGACTCAAGTACACGAGGCGAGCAATAATAGACTAGACCATGGAACCCTATAAAAAGTGCAAATAGGTTATTAGTCGGTATTTACGCGATGAAGCAAACTTCATGAAGTTTTCATAGTAGGTTTGAAAATGAATGGAATTCTACTAGATTTGTTGAACAAAAAGTATAGCATCACAATTGTTTGTCTCGCCTACAGAGAAAACTTCATGAAGTTTACTTTCATCCAGAAACATTCCGGTTTTGGATTGGCCAGCGATTGACTCTCCAGCATAACCAAAACCACTTATTGAGGAGCTCTGGGGAATTCTGCCTGCTAAAGTTTTTAAGAATGCTCGAGAGTTTTGGATACTCAAGCAACTTAAGCACGTTTTGGTTGCAGAGGGGGACAAAAATTGGTGGATTCTATGCCTTATTGCCTTAATAAGTTTGTGCAAAAGTATGTAACAGGTAGAAGGAATCATTTCCGAACCTATCTTCTAAACTTATAAATCTCTACTGCGTGACTAACTGACTGACTGATTATCAACCCACAGCCAATACCGTTTAGCCTAGAGATTTAAGATTTGGCATAGACCTTCGAAAATTATACCGCGAAGTGGGTGAAAATACCAAAAAAAAGCTCGTTTGGGGTACATAACTGAGCAATGGGAATCTGTATAAAGAAGAAATTCAGCTACCTGGGTAGCGTAGTCGCTGTTGACGGAGGGATTCGCGCCCGCAAAAAGCTCAAGATGTCTTTGGGATGCTGTAAACATTTAACATTTTATTCTTTAATGGTAAACTTCCATCAAATATTTTCTATATAAAATTAGAGCCAAGTTTAAGACGGGACTTACACGATGAAGCAAACTTCATGAAGTTTTCTTAATAGGCGAGACATAGTACAAGTGTGATGCTATACTTTTTGTTCAACAAATCTAGTAGAATTCCATTTATTTTCAAACCTATTATGAAAACTTCAGCTGATTGGCGAGGCTCGTCATATCCACACTGGCACAAAATCAGGCTTTTCAAGTCCAACGTAATGCCAGTGCGCCTATACAGTTCTTCCACTTGGAAAATTACAACTTCCATAGTGTCAAAGCTCCAAACATTTGTAAACCATTCTGGCCTGACAGCATACAGAATTCCGAGTTACTCAGACCAGCGAATATGGAGAGTGACGACACCATAATACGCAGAATGAAATGGAGCTGGATAGGACACACATTGAGAAGGCAATGGAGTGGAACCCGTTGGACGGAGTCGGGCGGACACCAGGCAGGCCCAAAGAAGCTTGGAGGAGGACTATCGGTAGAGAGATGGAAAGCATCAAGAAAAGTTGGGGAGAACTCAAAAGCGACAGCTAACAACAGAGTTCGCTGGAGAGGAGTAGTTTATGCCCTATTGGAACTAGAAGATGAAGAAGAACATAACAGTTGCGCTCTGAACTGCGCTCTTGCTCTCATACTCTCATGATCAATGTGCGTGCCATGAAAAACGAATAAGGTATGGCGCTCAGGCAACATTGTGGACTAAGCGCTTTTGCTAAGAGCGCGAGAGAGCGTGAGCGTGAGAGTGCACGACGCACACACACACAAATTAGGTATATGTGTAGAGCAGGCGCTCAGCAAGCAATAGCCCAGCAAACCAAGTTCGGAGCACTCCAAATTAAGTGTCTGAAAAGAGCCGAGCTTAAGAGCGTTTTTGGAGTAAACACATAAATTTGAGGTTTTTCGGAGAATATTCAGTGCTATCCAAGCACGGGCTTATTAGAAGCACTTATGTCTGAGCATTTTCGGATCTGCATTCCGATATGCGTCTGGAAAGAGCCTTTCAGTAGCCCTTCAAGTGCTACTTGTAAAAGTAGTAAAAAAAGTAACTTTTATGTGTATTTTATGAGGTTTTTCGATGCTTCATTGGGAGGGTGAAAGCACTTATAACTGAGTCAGATTGGACTCGGAAATCTTCCACATTAAGTGCAATCGGTTTCATAGAAAAAAGCGCTCATTCCGGACTCTTTTTTCACGGTGAATGCTCATATAAAAGTGTCAGAAAACGAACATTTTGTTTGCTGGGATGTGCGTTTTCTCACACTTTTTTACGAGCATTCACCGTTCTAAGGTGCACAAAAAAGAGTCCGGAATGAGCGTTTTTATTTTCTATGAAAACGGTTGCACTTAATGTGGACGGACGTCTTCTGAATCTAATCGGACTCTTATCTGACACACATATTAGTGCTTTCACCCTACCAATGAAGCCTATAAAAACCTCATAAATGACACATAAAAGTTACTTGTCCAGGAACTTGAAGGGCTACTGAATCGCCTCCTGAAAGGCTCTTTTCAGAAACATATTGAAGTGCAACTCCGAAAATGCTGAGACACAAATGCTTTTTATGAGCCCATGCTTAGAAAGCACTGAATGTGCTCCGAAAACCCACAAATTTATGTGTTTACTCCAAAAGCGATCTTAAGCTCGGCTCTTTTCAGACACTTAATTTGGAGCGCTCCGAACTTAGCTTGCTAGGATGCTTATTTTGACGTTGCGTGTGTGTGTTAAGCCACGCGAGAGGGCGCTCCTTTAGCACGTCTTTGTTGTGGCAAAAGAGAGCAGTATGATTTCGAACACTGTTGGTGTATCGACGACGTCATAATGCGACGCTGAACGCTGACGCGTGTTGTATACACATTAGATAGGGACGCGCCGGACTCTGGTATAGACCAAAGAGAGAGGAAGTGATAAAGAGGGAGTGAAGACGAGGGGTGAACAGTGGGTAAACATTGACTTAACAGTGACTTAGCAGCAAATTTGAATTGAATATTAATTGAAGAGTGACTGCCATGAAGTTGAGTTGAGAATTCAGTGCGTCCCATGACCCTTGTAGAGGGTATATCAAAATTGTCCAGATGTGTGTAACGCATAGAATAAAGCATCTTCGACCACACAAAGTATATATATGCTTGATCAGCATGACGAGCTGAGTTGATATAGCCATGTCCATGTGTGTCTATGCTATCTCCTCCGTCAGTCTTAAAGCTATCTTAACCAAACTTTGCACGAAGCCTTTTGGTACAAATACGCTGCACATTAGTCGGAACCGGCCGAATTGGATGACTATATCATATAGCTGCCATAGAAATCAACGGTCGAAAAAGTAGTTTTAGTGAGAAAAACTTTTTTGTTTTTAATGCTATCGCTACCAAACTTGTTACTGATCGATACTATAAGCTACCACACAATTAAGAAAAGAATGATCCAAATCGGATGACTATAGCATATAGCTGCCATAGGAACTATCGGTCGAAAAAGTAGTTTTAGTGAGAAAAACTTTTTTGTCTTCGAAGCAAACGTCCCCAAAACTCGTATTTATAAGTTTTTTATGCTTTTACATAATTCTACAAAGTTTTATGAAAATCGGCCAACTATATAGTATAGCTGCCATACAAAAGATATGTCTGAAAAAAAGTCTTTGTTTGGAAAACTTGTTTGTTTTCAATGCTATCGCTACCAAACTTGTTACTGATTAATAATTTATGCTACCACACAATTAAGCCAAGTATGATCCAAATCGGACGACTATAGACTATAGCTACCATAGAAACTATCGGTCGAAAAAGTAGTTCTAGTGGGAAAAACTTTTTTGTTTTCAAAACAAACGCCCCCAAACCTCGTATTTATAAGTTTTCTATGCTTTTACACAATTCCACCAAGTTTTATGAAAATCGGTCAACTATATAGTATAGCTGCCATACAAAAGATATGTCTGAAAAAAAGTCTTGGTATGGAATACTTTTTGTTCTCAATGGTAGCGTCTTTATACCTTCCACTTGTGAATATTATCAGTTTCCACACAATTTTGGGAAGTTTGGTCAAAATCGGTTGAATATATCGTATAGCTGCCATATAACAAACTGGCAAACAAATGGTCGAAGTAGACGCGACATCTTATTGCTGAGTTTGGGAAATAACTCAGCTAAGAATGCTTGACGAAAAACATTTCAAACCTTAATTTATATAAATTATACAAGCTACAAGGTTAGCTTTTCTCTATTAGTTTGTTCTGATCTTTAGTTCGTATTGATTGGTTCAACGAGATGGTACTTATGTCAAAGTTTTATGAAAAATATTTTGTCTCTTTAAATTTTGGGAAAGACTTAGGATGCTAAACGTTGGACAACCAAGTACTGATGCTGCTGTGAAATGCCTAGTTCTCATATGTCTAGTTACAGAAAATGGTCGCGGGAGAGAAATATTGCTAGACCCAAAGTTCACAGTATAGTCGTACGGAAGAGGTATGTTTTCAGTATCCACTTGACAGGATGGAATTAAAATATATTTCTGAAAAATTTATTTGGGTCCTTTAAGACGGTATGGCAGAAAATTTAACATGTGTACGGACCACGCAAAATTTTGTGAACTCGAAACTGTCTACAAGACAACACAATTTCCACAATTTCTTAAAATCTTGCACGCGTACAAAGTCGCGGCGGCTTCAGCTAGTAAAATATATCTCAACAATATCTTGAGAACTTTTTATGATAGTTTTACGAATGATTCATACATTTTATAAGATTTTGTGTCAGCTTAAGGAACATTTTAATCACTTTGAAACATTTGCTTAAAGCCAAAAGTTGGACAATTTAAAATCAGTTTATTCCTAAGAGCACAAAGCTGATATGTTAAGTTAAATTGAATTAAAAACTCTAGAAAATTTGAGCTTTTTAATCCTTATTCTAATCTTACTTTATGATCTTCAAAGGAGAGAAAAAACTCTTACAAAGTTGAACTATATAACCAACTAAGCAGAGTTTCCTTCTGGTCCCAACAAAAGCCACATAAAACCTAACTCATTCATTAACACCATTGAAATTTAATAAGCATGTCTGCTTGCAACACACTTTTAACAAGCCCCAACATCCCTTCTCCTTCTCTTCACCCCCTCCTTTGAAATGAAATGCCATGCAAATTAAATATAAAGCCTACAAAATGATACGATTTTGACCTGGCTAAAAAAAATAAAAAGGGTCCGCTGGCTTATAAAAGAAAACCGCAAGCGAAAGGTTCACAAGAGCCACATAACAAGTTGCTTATCATCCTCGTTATCAGTCCCCCCCCTCCCCCCCAACAGTCACCCCTTGCAGCCTTTTGTTGTCCGTAGACAACACATCAAAGGCAAAAGTAAACAAATAACAAAATAATAATGAGCTGATAGATGATTGCAATTTAACAGTTTGGCAACTTACCCGTGGTCTAGTTCAGGGTTGGAGGTTTTTTGATTATTGATGCTTTTACAAGGTAATCCAAGGGTCCTTGCAAAAGGCAATTTCAGTTTCTACAGTTAATTTGTTAAATTTTTTGCACTGCACCCGAAAAAAAAGTGAGAGAAAAAAAACATTAGAAGTTCTGACCACAGGCAACACACGCAAACCGTACAACAATGACACGCCCGGCTTTAAACACGGTAATTCTCACGCGAATAACAAAAACAACAACAGCCGCAGCAGTAGCAAAAAACAAAAAAAAAAAACAATATAATAAAAAAAATTGTAAAATTTAAGCACAAAATTATACAAATTAAATTCTATCTTCCTGACTTCTTACTATATTTCTATACCGCTGGCTGGCTGAGCTGACTGCTCTAGCTGCTGTGGCTGCGTCCTTTTACTCTGAAAACCGCACGCAAACTGCGCAAATTTCGTAGCATCCTTTGCCTAAAAGGACTTGGCCAAAGCCGAAACTCTGACTGAGCAGACTTCGTTGGGACTGTTGTCGTTTCCGCTACAGCTGGACCCGATGATGAACATGAACAGACCCTAAACAGCGCAGCGACTGCGCAGCTCCAACTGGGCTTGTGTCTGGGCTAAAAAATTGAGGCAAGCAGCTGTTGTGAAATCAAATGCTTCAATTAAAATTAGCCAAAAAAGGCTAATGATTTCAATTGAAATTTATAATACAGTCGAAATAATGGAAATTTTAACTATTTTCTGGGGTTTACTTGGTTTTCTGTCAACACTGTGACCAAAGCTTGGAGAGTTTGTAGAGTCCAAAGAGAGGGTTTGAGTATGCACTTGAGAAAAGCTTAAAGCCAGTCAAAGCTTTTTCACAAGCAACTGTTTTAGTACAAAAGCTTTTTTGAGCTTAGTGCAAGCTTTTATTGGCTGACTATAAAGCTGGTTTTTATAGCTATAGGAAAAGTGTTATAAAATGTGATTCTGATGCTATTTGGTTTTACAGTGTATAATTTTTGAGACCTCACGCGTGATTTGTAACATGTGGCAACGGCAAAAATGTTCAGTAAGGTTTGCCATTTTACCATGAATAGACTAACAAACGAATAGCTTGATACTTAGTACTCGACCCTCAGTACTCGATACCCAGTACTCTATAGTACTACTCTTCTAGTACTAGTACTCGATATTCAGTACTCAATATTCAGTTCTCGATATAAAGAATTCTATACTCAGTACTCGATACTCAATACTCGATACCTTTCACAAAATTCGTGCTCTGTGAGAAATCTGTTCATCGAAAAATTGTCTTTAATTTGATTTGGAAGAGCAGCCAATGCACCCTGAAAAATGTACTGTTTGAAGCGGTTTGTGGGCCGGCGGCCACATTGGACCGCACACCTTCGATAAGTTATGCAGGCGCACACTACGAAACTAAGAAAATTAGGAAAATTTGACCGCTAAGTGGGTGGAATTGCCAAAAGAAAGTTTGTATGGGATATATCTCTCTATTTTCTCTGTAACTGTAGTCTATTGTCTCCTATACATAAATGAAACCAACAACAGTCGCAAAGGGATAACAGTTACGCTCTCAAATGTTCTCACAACATTTCTGCTCCCATGATCCAAATCCACTGCAACCCAGCCAACCAGCGGAGTCCGCAAAGGTGCTCCATTAGGACTCCCTGTACGGTGCGCTGAGCCTCCTAGGGAGGCCCCGAAAAGTATCCCAAACGAGCATTAAGAAGGGAAAAAGTGAGCCAAAAGGACTCCTTAAATGAGTGATTTCGGCGTTGCAGAAAGCTCACTCAGATAACCCGCAAAGGCTCCGTGCGGACTTCTCTGTTAGCTTATAGTTTTTTTTAAAAGGACTCCTTAAATAATCCCAAGATAACCTAGACGGTCCCTTTTCACTCCGGCTTCGAAGTGCTCCAGAAACGCTCCTTCTAGTTGCTGCTTTGGGAGTCCCTTTTAGCTCCTGCTTCGGAGTGCTGCATTGGGAGTCCTTTTTCAATCCTACTTCGGAGCGCTCCGCATATGGCTAATTGGGTACATAATTATGTACATCTTTGTGGGTGGCTGTGCAGCTGGGTGTGTGTGTGCGTGCCGGGACACCCCCCTTCGTTTGATTCAATGTAAGCCAAGAACTTCGTTTTGATTCAATGGAAGCCAAATTATTATTTCGATTATGCTTTTGAGCAATGGGAATTTGTTGTTACGTTTATGCTATGCTCATTTTGCAAAATCAGTTCATGAAATGGGTCCGAAAGTGTGTGCATAAACACCATTTCATGAATTCGACTTACACACGAAAGTTGACTATGAATTCACCGTCAATTCATGAAATGCCGATTCGCAGCCAACTTAACATTGCGTTGGTGTTGCCAGATCTTTTGTTTTCTCATACGTGCGCTGGTCATTTTGTGAATTAACAAAAGCTGCATAAACAGGAATAAATTTGACTTTGCAAATTGAAGAAATCGTGAATTTCATAACATAAACGTAGTATGTGAGAAGCAGAAAACTAACAAAGAGTACAAACACTAACAACAATATACACTTGCTGCTAAGCCCTCTCTTTTTTCTCTGTAACAGTCGCAAAAGAATAACAGTTGCGCTCTGAATTATTCTCACTTTTGCTCTCAACAACACATACATACATATGGTACATATGGTTAACAGTGGGAGAACAGTGGAAGAGGGGGGAGGAGTGAAGGGAAGGAGAGGGCAGAGCGAGAGAGAGTGTGGGGAAAAAGAGGGAAAGCAAATTTGAATTGAATATTTGATTGAAGAGTGGCTGCCCTGAGGTCAAGTTGTGAATTCAGTGTGTTCCATGTAATCTATTCTTTTTATGCCCTTGTAGAGGGAATATTAAAATCCACATGTTTGTAACGCATAGAAGGAAGCATCTCCGACCACATAAAGTATATATATATTAGGGATGTCGACAATATTATCGATATATCCAAATATCGATATTTTTGCCCAAATCGTATATTTTTTCGAAATATAATCGAAATCGTATATTTTTTGGTGATATTTTTTGTTGTTTTAGCGTTCGGTCACACTGTTGCGCATAACTGGTTCTTGTGCTCTGGACATGTAAAGCAAAATGTTTAAAAGCTATTTTATTAAAGATGATGCTCAGCAATCGCAGTGCAATAAAGTTGTAAAAACCAGCGGCAACTCAACAAATATAAAGGCACAGTTGAAAGCAAAGCGTAGAGATGCTTGGCTGAAATTCAGTCCATCTTTAAAAAAGGTAAATGTAAGTTTTTTAACGTTGTTTACCTTGGATCAGAACCCCATTAAGTTCTAGATGGAAGAGAAAGACGCATTGCCAGTGCTTTCTGACTTTGGCATTGTCATATCTTGTCATATGTCCGGGAAGCTCCGTGCCAACGGAACGCTTGGCTTCGGATTTAAAAAGTGTGGCTTCTGACACCAGAAGCCGAATGACCGATGAGCACATAGCTCATCTGGTCTTCCTAACTATTATTGGTATTATTAGAAGTTTATACGTTTCGTAGATTTAACTGAATAAGTTTTTTTTTTATGTTTTTTAGTTCGAATGCTCTATTTCAAAAGATGATGAATTTAAGAAGTTAACACTTCTTTCGGTCCATAAATTAAAATTCATGATTAAGTTTACAGAACTTCAAATGTTATAAATGACATAAAGCACAGTCAGAATGTAGTTCATATTACGCGTCAAATGATGCCTCAATTACCTCATTATACGTACCGGATCTTAAATCCGGGTTTTTATTGAAAAATATCCAAAATATGGATAATATCGATTTTTTTACAGCAAAATATTTATATCGAAATTATACTTTTTCTATATCGTCAAAAATATCGATATAGATATTTTTTGAAGTATTCGACAACCCTAATATATATTCTTGATCAGCATGACGAGCTGAGTTGATATAGCCATGTCCGTGTGTTTCTATGCTATCTCCTCCGTCAGTTTTAAAGCTTATCTTAACCAAATTTAGCACGAAGTCTGTTGATACAAAGACGCTGCACATTTGTCATAACCGGCCTGATCGGATGACTATAGCATATAGCTGCCATAGAAACCAATCGGTCAAAAAAGTGAGTTTTAGTGAGGAAAATCTTTTTTGTCTTCAACGCAAACGTTCCTCAAACTCATCATATTTTTAAGTTTTCTATGCTTTTATATAGATTCGCACCAAGTATGATACAACATCGGACAATTATATAGTATAGCTGCCATACAAAACATATTTCTGAAAAAAGTCTTAGTAGGAAAAACTTTTTTGTTTCCAATGCTATCGATCCTAAATTTGTTACTGATCAATATTATACGATACCACACCATTCTACCAAGTTTGATCCAAATTGGATGACTATAGACTATAGCTGCCATAGGAACTATCGGTCGAAAAAGTAGTTCTAGTGAGAAAAACTATTTTGTTTTTAATGGTAGCGTCTTTATACCTTCCAGTTGTGAATATTATCGGTTTCTATACAATTTTGGGGAGTTTGATCAAAATCGGATGAATATATCTTAAAGCTGCCATATAAAAAACTGGCAAGCAAATGGCCAAAGTAGTAGAGCTGAGTTTGGGAAATAGCTCAGCTAAGAATTTTCGACGAAAATCATTTTTCACACTCTTTGCAGTACTCCTCGAAAACGTTGACACTGTGTTGCATAACCTTGGGTGTTTCGGCGAAGGCCACTATATCATCTGCGTATGGTAATGATATTATCATTGTGGGTCCTTTCGGAAGGAATTCCACTAAATCATTTAGGAATATTGAAAAGACAACAGGGCATCCTTAATTAACTGCAGGCTCCGTAGGAAACCATTTGGATAGCTTGGCGCTATTCCAGACTGCTGCTTCATTGCTTTCATATAGGTACATACTTTGGAAAGATTGTATACATTTGTATGAAATGCCTATATAGCTCAGCTTATACATTAGAGCAGTGGTGTCCAAACTCACACAATCAAGCATTGCGAAACACGAAGTGAACATGTTGGCACTTCAACATGAGCAAACAAGCAAACGTACAAATGCCTCGAGAGAGAACAAAAAGCTAAACACGCCTGTCGTAAGAGAGCTAGCCGCCGAGCGTGCTATTCTTTCTCTCTCTTTATACTTGTATTGGCAGCGACGCCGGCTGAATTATGAGTTGCCATCCCCTGGGATAGGTTTTTGGCATTTTGGATACCACTGCATTAGAGTCCTTCTATCAAGGGAAGGCATAGAGTCTAAATAAGTTGGAGCAATGGTATTCAGACAGAGATATTATCTACTGTGGAGTACTCTTTTCGAAATACCGACTAAATCTCTGTTACTTACTCTTTACTTAGACGTTCAAGGCAAACTCCTGTATGAAAATAAGTATGGCAATGAAGTAAAAGAATTGTCGATAAACTAGTTGGAGTATAATCTATCGAAGTCAAAAGTAATTTTGACGCTATTCAAAAGTTCAAGAGTTAAGCTCCTGCCATCTTTGAGTTCTTTAAGAAAACAGAAAAAGTGTTCCTTTCTGGCAAATCCCTTTTGGACCACGCCACTGTTTGCTCAATCCACTTGTTCTGATCTGCCCTCCACTGACTCCTGATCCATTTGATCATGCAACACGCACGTTAATTCCCATAAATAATTTGCCAGTTGTGTGTGATTATGTAAACCTGGTTGTCTTCTTCTCCTGCTTCTCCTTTTGGCATTATTTGTCGTCGTCTTGTGTCTTATGTTTTGTTTGGTGGCATACGCAGTGGAATTTCAAGCCAGGCCTCAGGCGACACTCCCCTGAAAAAAACCAAGTGTCAGACACCGTTTTTGGTATCTTGAGATTTGCCTGTGGGTGACAGAGTCAGCGATTTGCATTTTGACAAATGCTCGCCCCCGCATCCGCGCGCCGCACACAATGCAGATGATAGAAAACTTAATTGAGTTTTTTTTTTTTGTTTTTTTATTGAACACATTTCAATTGCTGACCTCAAAGAGATCGTTTAGTTTTTTTTTTTTGGGAAGGGGATCGCTTTCTTCTTGGACGCTGCCGTTAGACATTGAGGCCGTAATGAGCACGTCGCTGAACGCCGTTAACACACAAATGCAAAGCGCGTTTCAATTGCCCGCCAAAGACGAAGTGGAAGTCGAAGTTCGAGCTCGGAGTCATCAATCAATGGCCATGGCCAAAATCGCTCCAGCGATTTTATCGGTTCAGCTTCGCTTCTTAACGGCTCATTTTAATTTGAGCCAAGTGCACTTGACACGCGGGCTCCAAGCGACTTTTCCATCGACAACCAAATGGAAGGCTTCGCCGGCAACGACATGTTGACACAACTGGCTACGATTTATGCGCAACTTTTCATGATGTTTTTCCATGCCCCGTTGTCGTTGTCGTGCCAGGCATGCCAAATCAAACTCAATCCGCAATCCGCAATCTGCAATCCTCAATTTGCCAAGGCAATTGATACTGTGAAACGGTAAACATAACTCAGGGGACGACTTCCAAAGTCCAAGTAGATCAAACTCTGGCCATGACAATGCCCTTTGGCTAAGGTGCAAAATTAATGGGTAACAATGTAAGTTTTTGGCAAATTATTTGCACCAACAAAAAGCGGGCAAACAGAAGTGAAATCAATTTCTAGTTGTTAATGATCCTACTTGGTATCCAACACACATTCCCTTACTCTTACAGACAGGAAACGAATGAATTCGGAAGTTATGAATGAGAGAAATGATTTGCTCAGTCGCATTACGCGCATCAAGGCAAGCATATTGACGTCGCCGTTCCTATAAGATGTATTCCATTGAAAAAGTTCTTTCTTTGAAACCTCAACGACGAAGTAGACTGATTGAACCTTGCACTTAACACGCATGGCCTCTAAGTTTCTCTCTCTCTCTCTCTTTTTCTCTCGCACTAAGATTGCCTGTGTTGAACGGTTAGGGTATGTTGCTGTGGTTGTTGGTGGGGGGGGGGGGGGTGGGTGGAAGGATTATAGCATATGCTAGCAGCTTGGAATCGTGCTTATTAAATTCAGAATCCGGTCATCGAACGACGACTTAAGTTAAAGAGAGAGTTGGAAAAAATACTTTTGCCTTGTAAGGAGTGCCATAAAGATGCTTTAAAAGCCATCAAACAATCGAAAATGTCTGATTTTTTTGATAAAGAGAAAACATGTTGAAACAAAACGGCTTAAACTATAAATAGATTCGTTCTTCAAAGTGGACGATAAGGTCGAGACTGTGCCTGATTCTACCACTGATCAATTTCTAGAGTCAATAAATAAATAAAAAAGCGAAATAATCAAGTAGAAAAAAGAAAAATATAGTTGTTACCAGCTCAACGTTTGGCTGCTTTCTGATCAACTGTGCAGCGTTTTTAATTAGGTAAACTTTTCGCTCTGCCGAAAGGCCTACTCTGATGGCCTATTGGCCCGTTATGGTTTGAAAGGACTGCCAGGCTTACTGAGTGAGTTTTGTATATATTTTGTGTCTTGGCAGTGAACTCCTCTTGTGTGTTTATTCAAGTTCGATTTACTATTAAACTCCGTAGGTGGAGTTTAAATTGGACTTAAACCGGTTCAAAAGTGGCTCAGATTTAGTGAGTAAAAGTTTGTGCTTGGTTTGGTACAATTATTCAAATCAGTTGGTATCGTTTGAAAAGGGATTCCAAGTCATATTTAGAAACTTGATAGATAGATAGATACACCGACATGGATATCAATTCGTCTGCCGCACAGTGGTCAGAATGCGCGAAAATGCGGCATAAAGTTTAACAGCTTTTAATTTTTGAAGTTATAAGTTATCAGTTTTAAAGCTATTTGATTGAAACTTGGCACGTGTGCTTCATATTTCTCAAGCTTTTCAAAAATGTTAACTTCTGGCAGATTTCATATATGAATTTGTTGTTGCTTTATAAAGGCTTATGGGCGCGTAGAACGTATGCACGCGAGCTATTCGTTTGCGCAAAGCAACAACGAGTGCGTGGTTTGCGGAATGGGCGCGGGCACCATTGGCGTAGGTTGCCAAATACTGTTTCGAACTACAACACCGGGATTGCCCAGATTGTGGCTAGATACCCGATCGTTTGTTTTCCACAGTTCAGACATACAGAAAAAGGATGTAAGGGCGAAGGAAGAAGAAGGGAAGTAGGAGGAAGGAAGAAGGATGGATGGAATAAGGAAGGAAGAAGGAAGAAAGAAGGAAGGAGGAAGGAGGAATGAGGAATGAGGAATGAGGAATGAGGAATGAGGAATGAGGAATGAGGAATGAGGAATGAGGAATGAGGAATGAGGAATGAGGAATGAGGAATGAGGAATAAGGAATGAGGAAGAAGGAATGAGGAAGAAGGAAGATGGAAGAAGAAAAAGGAAGAAAGAAGAAGGAAGGAAGTAAGAAGGAAGTAAGAACGAAGTATGAAGAAAGTATGAAGGAAGTAAGAAGGAAGTATGGATGAAGTATGAAGGAAGTATGAAGGAAGTATGAAGGAAGTATGAATGAAGTTAGAAGGAAGTAAGAAGGAAGTATGAAGGAAGTAAGAAGGAAGTAAGAAGGAAGTATGAAGGAAGTATGAAGGAAGTAAGAAGGAAGTTAGAAGGAAGTTAGAAGGAAGTAAGAAGGAAGTTAGAAGGAAGTAAGAAGGAAGTAACATGGAAGTATGAAGGAAGTAAGATGGAAGTAAGAAGGAAGTAAGAAGAAAGTAAGAAGTAAGTATGAAGGTAGTATGAAGGTAGTATGAAGGAAGTATGATGGAAGTATGAAGGAAGTATGAAGGAAATAAGAAGGAAGTATGAATGAAGTTGGAAGGAAGTAAGAAGGAAGTAAGAAGGAAGTAAGAAGGAAGTAATATGGAAGTATGAAGGAAGTAAGATGGAAGTAAGAAGGAAGTAAGAAGAAAGTAAGAAGTAAGTATGAAGGTAGTATGAAGGAAGTAAGAAGGAAGTATGAAGGAAGTAAGAAGGAAGTATGAATGAAGTTAGAAGGAAGTAAGAAGGAAGTATGAAGGAAGTAAGAAGGAAGTATGAAGGAATAAAGAAGGAAGTAAGAAGGAAGTAAGAAGGAAGTAAGAAGGAAGTAAGAAGGAAGTTAGAAGGAAGTAAGAAGGAAGTAAGAAGGAAGTAAGAAGGAAGTAAGAAGGAAGTAAGAAGGAAGTAAGAAGGAAGTAACATGGAAGTATGAAGGAAGTAAGATGGAAGTAAGAAGGAAGTATGAAGGAAGTAAGAAGGAAGTAAGAAGGAAGTAACATGGAAGTATGAAGGAAGTAAGATGGAAGTAAGAAGGAAGTAAGAAGAAAGTAAGAAGTAAGTATGAAGGTAGTATGAAGGAAGTATGATGGAAGTATGAAGGAAGTATGAAGGAAATAAGAAGGAAGTATGAATGAAGTTGGAAGGAAGTAAGAAGAAAGTATGAAGGAAGTATGAAGGAAGTAAGAAGGAAGTAAGAAGGAAGTAACATGGAAGTATGAAGGAAGTAAGATGGAAGTAAGAAGGAAGTAAGAAGAAAGTAAGAAGTAAGTATGAAGGTAGTATGAAGGAAGTATGATGGAAGTGTGAAGGAAGTATGAAGGAAATAAGAAGGAAGTATGAATGAAGTTGGAAGGAAGTAAGAAGGAAGTAAGAAGGAAGTAAGAAGGAAGTAAGAAGGAAGTAAGAAGGAAGTAAGAAGGAAGTAACATGGAAGTATGAAGGAAGTAAGATGGAAGTAAGAAGGAAGTAAGAAGAAAGTAAGAAGTAAGTAAGAAGGAAGTAAGAAGAAAGTAAGAAGTAAGTAAGAAGGAAGTAAGTAGGAAGTAAAAAAGAAGTAAGAAGGAAGTAAGAAAGAAGCAAGGAGTACGAAAAGAGTACGAAAAGCTAAATGAAAGAAAGCGAGCCATAAAAAAGCAGCATAAGAAGAAATCAAGTTAAAAATATTATGCCCCCCGACGCAAAATCAAATAAAGCATTCATTCAATTGCCCATCCAAAAACGATTTACCCACAGTTTACTCATCTGCATTCACTCATTCACCTCAGCTCTGGCCGTTGTCTTAATCTTCTTGAACTTAGCATAATCCGTGTCTCACCCTCAGCAGTTGTTATGCAACTCCGCGATGCTTATCAGCCGCTTGGCGTTTCCTATTCAATTCGAAGCGTTCAGTTTTTTTAATGCCTAATTTATGCATGAGAAATATTTCTGATTTTCGATTGATAACAAATATAAGTGAAAAAAAAAACCAAAATAACTTTCGCATTTTTTGTGGTCGATGCTGCGGCGTATCTTCACACGTTTTCCCAATGTGTTTATGACCCAGGCACAGCCCGTGCGGGCGCGGGGCGTGGCCGATGGAATCATCGATGCTGTTTCACTTTCGCTTCTTCACTTTCTTTTGAGTCATCTTCCTTGTGCTTGCCGTCCGCTTTATGACTTGATTTACGTGGGTGACGCCGCCGCCAGATGATTGCAGCATCGCCCTCGAGGCCTCGAGACAATGCCAATGCTCTGTTCAAGTGTCAATTTCATCATTCAACAATTAATGGGCCTTATTGTCAAGTTTATTTATTTGTTACAGTAGAAATTGTTAAGCAAATATTTTGCCTAAAAAAAAAAAAGAAAGAAAAAACCTGTCGAGAAATTCGAGAAAATTGTTTCGGTGTTTGTATTTGCACAGTTGTTGCTGTTGCCGTTGCCGTTTTGTTTTCGTTTTCATTTTGGGCCCACATAGCCCAGGCATGAGTCAAAGACACAACAAGATGTTGTTGTTTGCCTTTGTCGATATAAACTTTCTTTCATCCGTGCAGCTCGATTCTGTGCACTGAAGTCACGTTCCTGTTGCCTGCCCTGAATTGCGCAGAGTTCATTTGCCTTTTGGCTGGCCAGTGGTCAAGTCAAGTTAAGTCGAGTCAAGGCATTGTCTGTGCACAGAAATCATAATTTGCTAATAAATTTTCATTTCCATGTGGCTGTCGTCGCTGGGCAAGCTCACCTTTTTGGTTAAGTGAAAGTTCCCCCATCCTCCTGCTTTGCCGTTGATGGGAACCGCCGAAGCTAAACAAAAGACTTAGGACACAAACTTGGACACAAAAGTCCTTCAACCAAAAAGAAAGTCTAAATTGTTAATTAAATACAATAAAACTACAAAAAATTTCACTCTCGTTTTCTGCTTAGAAACTTGTTTCTTCTGCCGCTTCTTTTGTCAAACGAGAGATAATTTCACTTTTATTAAGTAATTCCAACCGCAAGTGACACTTGTCAATTGACAAAGACACAGATGGATACCAAATGCTTCGCTGGGTAAATGGCAACAATTAAAACTAACGCTTCAGAGCACAAGCTTAAAGATGCAATCGGAGGACTGAGAACGAAACTTTCTTGACTGCTGCACATTTGGCACAAATGTCTCTGATCGAAATCGGTTGTGGCGGGCCAATTTAAACCAAGTCAATTTTGAGACTCTCGATTTCTACTTTTTAATGTCCGCCGCGGGTTCTAGGCAAGTGAAAGTATAAGTATATATGTATGTATACATCGTTTGTCTTATGAAAGATGTACAGATGTACACAGATGTAATGTATTGTGCCATAATTTACCAGGCATATAAAAAGAAATACTGAATTTCTCACCTGCCAACCGGGCGATTCTCACGCATTTGTCACGAGGTTTTTCTTCTTCTGTTTTTCAGTTGTTTTGTTTTTAATGAGCGGGTCAT
Organism: Lordiphosa magnipectinata; assembly: GCA_037044535.1. Classification (NCBI taxonomy): domain Eukaryota; kingdom Metazoa; phylum Arthropoda; class Insecta; order Diptera; family Drosophilidae; genus Lordiphosa; species Lordiphosa magnipectinata. Next base: position 192,404 of record JBAMBO010001295.1, read on the forward strand.
CAACAAAACAACGTCGCAACGTCAACAGTTTGGCCAACATTGTAAATTATATTTACTGCATTTCGCACACATTCAAACGAAGACGAAAGACCAAAAGACCAAAAGACCGAAGACCGGAGACCGCAGACCAAAGACAGTTTGTCTCTGTTGCACAATGTTTTCATTTTCGTTTCACATTTTCACATATTTTTCCAGAGACGTTTGATTGTTTTTCATAAGAGTCGGTGGATGGGGGAAAAGTTTGCCTAAAGCCTCTTGTAAGGCCCACACATAGACCTTACGGTTCTAAGTAAAGCTGGGTGCCTGTTTCGGGGTACCATTCATCAGTTCCAAAAACAAGAACGGAGAGTTCTTAAAATTAGAAAAGCATTCACCAAAATATGCCCGGTGTTCTCGGTATAAGAAAAAACGGACTTACCCCACTATTGAGAACGAAAATACACGTTTTCTGTGTACATATAGAACGGACTTTTTGCTGAGTTTCTTTCTTGAGTCTCCATTACAGTTTTCTGTCGATTACTACTCCAAGGTATTACGTGGCCCACTTTAGTATCCCCTTAAGAGTAGAGTCCATGATTGAGCTGAGAGTCAATGGAAATTTTTCCATGATAATTATGGTTATGTCTTCAACATATGCGGTTATATTTGGTGCTTTCCTGTGAAATTTTAGAAATAGTTCGTTAACCACAAGATTCCATAGAAGAGGTGACAGAACTCTGCCCTGAAGCGTTCCGTCATGTGTCTCTTTCGTTATGCTTGTTGTACCCCCACTTGGCTTGTACTCTTCTGCAGCTCAGCAGGTTGTAGAGCAGAGTTTCCCAGCCATAGCCCCTGGGGCTTCGAACATACTCACCAATTCATACCGAATGCTTGCCGAAGTCATGCATCACTGTGTGTTAGAGAGAGACACAGTTACATTTTCGCGCTCTCTGCTTGGGGAACCCTGTTGTAGAGGTATATCCAGGCTAAGATAAGTAAAAGTAAGCTATAATTCTACACATTGGTACTTGAAGGATTGGTTGTTGTTGTTGTAAAGGCTGCGAAGTTTCGTATGTATGTGGAAAAAAGGAAGATAAAGAGAAAGAAGAGGGTAAATGCTTAGTTGGATGTAAAGGAGGCTACCTCTACTGGTTGGGACCATTAATCTAGGGGAGTGAGAACAGTTGGGTTCAGGGGACACTCGAAGAGGTGTCTGGTATCATGTGGGCTGAGACCACACTTAGGGCATTCATCAACCACCTCTGGGTTGATGCGGGCAAGATAGTTGTTTAAGTACCTGCTTTTTCCTGATCGGACCTGGTGCGCCTGGTGAGGGTCTTCAGGACAACATTGTCTTGGTAGGCATCTATGGTGCAGGCGACCATGTTGATGTGTGCCTTCCATTTGGCCCCAGCGGATGTTGTTGCTGTTACCATGCCATTTCCCACGAGTTGTCGGACTGTTGGTATCTCAGTTCTCACATCGTAGAGGACATGCTTCCCAGGGTGCAGTCGTGACTTGAATGAGACTCGCAGTGGCATCCGATTAGGTACTGCTGAGTGATCAGTTGGTTGTGGTTTCGGACTGGGAGTATCTCTGTCTCCTGGTGGAGATGGTCTGGATGCGTCATTGTGTGACTTGCTGTAGCTATTCTCAGCGCAGCGTTCTGCGCAAGCTGGAGGTTTCGCCATTGGGTGTCACGCAGAGACGGAGACCATATTGAAGCGGCATAGTTGACCATGGATCTGCCTATGGCCTTGCATGTGGTTGAGATCATCTCCTTTTCCTTGCCCCAGGTGCTGTCCGATATCGCTATTGAAGGATTGGTAGGTCCGTGCAGTGTTGTTAAGCGTTTCTCGTATTCGTTTCGTATTCTTGATTAGCATGACGAGCTGAGTTGATATAGCCATGTCCGTCTGTCCGTCCGTCTGTCCGTCTGTTTCTATGCTATCTCCTCCGTCAGTTTAAAAGCTATCTTAACCAAACTTTGCACGAAGCCTTTTGGTACAAATACGCTGCACATTTGTCGGAACCGGCCTGATAGGATGACTATAGCATATAGCTGCCATAGGAACGATCGGTCAAAAAACTAGTTTTAGTGAGAAAACTTTTTTGTTTTCAATGCAAACGCCCCCAAAACTCGTATTTTTAAGTTTTCGATGCTTTTACACAATTCCACCAAGTTTGATGAAAATCGGCCAACTATATAGTATAGCTGCCATACAAAAGTTGGATCACAGAAAAAGTCTTAGTAAGAAAAACTTTTTTGTTTTCAATGCTATCGCTCCCAAACTTGTTACTGATCAATATTATATGCTACCACATAATTCTGTCAAGTATGATCCAAATCGGATGACTATAGCATATAGCTGCCATAGGAACTATCGGTTGAAAAAGTAGTTCTAATGAGAAAAACTTTTTTGTTTTCAATGCAAACGCCCCCAAACCTCGCATTTTTCAGTTCTCAATGATTTTACACAATTCCACCAAGTTTGATGAAAATCGGCCAACTATATAGTATAGCTACCATACAAAAGTTCGATCAGAGAAAAAGTCTTAGTAAGAAAAACTTTTTTGTTTTCAATGCTATCGCTTCCAAACTTGTTACTGATCAATATTATATGCTACCACATAATTCTGTCAAGTTTGATCCAAATCGGATGACTATAGCATATAGCTGCCATAGGAACTATCGGTTGAAAAAGTAGTTCTAGTGAGAAAAACTTTTTTGTTTTCAATGGTAGCGTTCTCCGGGTAGGCCTACATATTGGCCAGCAGATCCCAAGAAAATACCCGACCTTATAGACTTTGCCATAACAAGAAAAGTTCCATAAAATTTGGTAACTGCAGAAGCACTCGCAGATTTGTCGTCAGACCATTCTCCGATTATTTTTACCCTTCTGGAGTGTCCTCAGATCAGAGAGTATCCTCGGAGACTGACATCACATAAGACAAACTGGCTCAAATACAAAAAATATATAAGCAGTCACATTGAACTGAGCCCAACCATAAACAGCGAAGAAGACATTGAAAATTCAGTCCAAGCCCTGAGCTCAATCATTACTGCTGCAGCTCATCACTCGAGCCCACTAACAGCATCAACAACAACAACAACACCTAAGCAAGATCGTAGATTAACGAACAGCTTTATAGACCGGCTGGTCACTGAAAATGACAGAGCAATCGGTCGCCTGCTGCAAGGACTCGCCGGAGACATGCAGAACGCGTACTTCACAAAGCACTCGAAGCTGAGGAGCAGCTAGCCCATAGCCGTTACATCGAAAAACTATCGCCTACAAGCACCAAATTCCCCCTATGGAGAGCACACGCAAGCATAAAGCCACCTGCAAAGGTAGATACGCCTTTGAGGGATTAGAGAGGAAAATGGGCCCGCAGCGACGAAGAAAAGGCAAATGTCTTTGCACTTCACTTAAGAAATGTTTTCCAGCCGAATCCACCAACCAATGCAAATGCACTGCCACTGATTCCCACTGCCGCACAGTCTTACCCAATCAAAGTTCATTCGCTTGAAATAAAAAAAGTTATAACAGAACTCAATCCCAAAAAAGCACCAGGACATGATCTTATTACGCCTAAAATGATTATGGAACTTCCAAGTCCTGCCATTACATACATCTCGAGAATCTTCAATGCCGTACTGCGATGTGGATACTTTCCAATTCAGTGGAAGAAATCGACAATCATAATGATTCAGAAACCAGGAAAGGATAAAACACAAGCATCATCATATAGACCCATTAGCCTGCTACCTTGCTTATCAAAAGTATTTGAGAAGATCTTACTTCGCAAAATTGATACCCATGCACAAAATATAATTCCTTCACATCAATTTGGGTTCCCCGAGCAAAACACGGGACCATTGAGCAAGTCAACCGTTTAACTTCAGATATTCGGAACGAATACTGCTCTGCCATTTTCCTAGATGTTGCCCAAGCGTTTGACCGCGTTTGGTTGGACGAGCTTATATACAAAATTAGGACACTGCTTCCTCCAAATGCACACAAACTCTTAGAATGTTATGTCAGCAACAGAGTTTTTTCTGTTCGTCAAAATGAGTACACAACGGAAGAGTTCATCATTGGAGCCGGAGTGCCACAGGGTAGCGTTCTCGGTCTTTTTCTGTATGTATTGTACACTGCCGACATCCCAACAGACCTCCGACTAACAATGTCCACTTTTGCTGATGATACGGCAATTCTAAGCAGATCACGATGTCCAATTATCGCATCCAGACTCTTGGCAAGCCACCTATCTCACGTGGAGGAGTGGCTGGCCAACTGGCACATAAAAATTAACGAGCAAAAGTGTAAACACGTGACGTTCACACTCAACAGAAGCACCTGTCCCCAGATATCCCTAAACACGACTATGATACCACAATCAAACGATGTTGTTTACCTTGGTGTCCACCTCGACAGAAGGCTCACTTGGCGCAAACACATAGAGTCGAAAAAACTTCAAATAAGGCTAAAGGCCAATAGCCTTCACTGGCTAATTAACTCTCGTTCCCCTCTAAAACTGGAATATAAAGTCTTACTGTACAAAAGCATCATAAAGCCTGTCTGGACTTATGGCTCACAGCTATGGGGAAATGCCTGTGCGAGCAGTGTGGATATCCTTCAAAGATCACAATCAAGAATTCTTAGAACACTCACTGGAGCGCCATGGTACATTCGCAAGGAGTGTGTCCACAACGACCTGAGGATCCAATTGGTCGAAACTGAAATACAGCAACTAAAGCGCAAAATAAGCTAATGAACTTGCACAATCTCTCACCCTGCAAGCAACGCATTCTCGCCTCCGAAGAAAAGATCTACCAACCCAACGACTGATGGTCAAAGTAGTGGTGCCATCTATTGCTGAGTTTGGGAAACAACTCAGCTAAAAGAATGTTCGATGAAAATCATTTAAAACCTTAATTTATATAAATTAAACAAGGTACAAGGGTATATAAACTTCGGTCGACCCGAAGTACCAAAGGTACACAAAGTATATTAAGTTGGTGCAAAAGTATGTAGCAGGGAGAAGGAATCATTTCCGACCCGTGCACCAATTTTTCCAGCGAGCCAATTTTTCGACGTAAATTCAAATTTTTTATAGAAAGTAAACCTATTTTAATAATAAAATTTGAATAGTATATACTTTGATTAAAATGAATCAAAAGATTTTAATTGTTTTGATGTATCCCTGGAATTTTGGCAGCCCTTCAAAGTCAGCTGTTTGATTGCATGCGTGCGAAACTAAAAAGCGCGGGAAAGTTTTTGTTTACTTGCGAGCGTCCCAAAATTATTGTGGTTTAAACAATTTTCACTAAAATTATGGAAAAGAAAGACCAAGGTATGTAGAATATTTGTATTAAAAACGATTTTGTTCATGTTTGTTAATGTGTTTTTTGTGTGCGTTTATTTGTGTTGTCCAAAAGTAGAAAAAAGCTAACCTGCTAACCCGTCTGTTGTGGATTATAACTAATTTTGTGCCAAGTTGTGCCAAAAAGTAATTATGTATCATTATAGTGCAAAGTGTATATAAACTAATTTTAAAAATCTTTTTTGCTCCATTTTGCTCCGATGTGTATAAATCCACAATATTATAGCTGTGGTTGAGTTCGCCTATGAGCAACTTCTTGATATCTACATACAAAACAATCGTAGCGCATCTGCCGTTTCGAGTTGGATTTATGATAAACTGAAAGAATTCGACTTAAGCACGGAGAAAAAGGATGAAATCAACACCAAAGTGAGAAGCTTTCACTTTTGCATACAAAAGAACTTGGCAAAATGTAATAGAAGTATGGCCAGATTTAAGACAAAGCATACCGAATGGCTTTTTTCCAATATGGCTATAACAGTAAGTTCATTGTTGTCTTCAAATCCAAAGCCGTCAACATCAAGACCAGTTGAATATGTTAACGCCGGTCCCCGTCAGAAGAGAAAATTGGCATCCAATTTAGCTGTAAATCAGGGTTGCAACACATCTCTTCTTGTGCATGCCGCCGCAGTTTCGGCCGAAAAATCGAACGAGAAAGATACAGCCCTTGTGTTAAAAAATACATTTCTTACTTCGAGTGACCCCAATAAGGCTAGAAAAATGACTCGGTTTGACTAACGGAGGATGAAGCTTTAGCATATCTGCTGGAAAATTCATTGACTAAAAGTCAATTCAACAACTTTCGCGAGCTCAGCATTTCCCGATCTTGTGAATTTTTTCCTTCTTACAACAAACTGAGAGAAGCTAAGTCAAAATGTAGATCTTTTGATATTAATGTAACCGAGTCAGTTGCTGAAGTCCCGTTGCAAAGTATTCTAGACCACACTAGTTGCCGTATAATTCAAATGCAAGAAGATTTACTTGAGCAGCTTGGCAATACTTTATGTCTGACCCTTATTGCATGCTAAGGATTTGGCGGAACAACCGGACAAAGCAGCTATAAGCAACACTTTTTTGGATGTGATTCATTGCTTTCTGACGACTCGCTTTTTGTGACAACAATAATCCCCCTAATATTAATATGGTCCATATTGGAAATGTATTTTGGATGAATCGTACTCCTCAGTCGATTAGATTTTGTAGACCAGTCAAAGACGAGTTTGTTAAAGAGACAAAAGACAAAAGAAAGAAGATTTGTCTTCATATGTCTGCACCGTTGTAAATGGAAAATCAATTTCAGTTAAATATGATCTTCAAATTACACTTTTAGACGGAAAAGTTTTAAACATTTTGACTGAAACCAAATCTTGCCAATTGTGTCCGATATGTGGAGCGAGTCCAAAAGACTTCATGGAAAATGCTAAAATGGACTCACCAAAATTTAAGCCAAGACATGAAGCATTAAAATATGGCTGTTGGATTCGATTTTTTGAATACGTTCCTAAAATTGCATATAAACTGAAACTTAAAAAATGGCAAGTGAGAGATGAAAGTGGAAAAAAAGAAATGGCGAAACAAAAAAAGACGATTCAGAAGCAGATGTGGAATGCTATGGCTCTACATGTGGATAAGCCTAAGCAGAATGGCAATGGAAATACCAACGACGGCAATACAGCAAGGAGGACGTTTGCACAACCTAAGCTACTAGCTGAAATCTTAGGTCTTGATGAATTTCTCATTGCATATTTAAACAATATTTTAATTGCTATTTCTTGCCACCTACCAATTGATCCAACATAATTAAAAAAATATTGTCAAAAAACCACAACACTATATATGTCCTTGTATCCATGGTTTCCAATGTCGGCAACAGTCCATAAAGTGTTAATGCACGGGTACCAAATAATAGAAGCATCAATCCTTCCATTAGTAAGGTTAAGTGTTACAAAAAATGAATTAAAAACATTTGTTGAATTTAACGAGTGCTAGCATTATAAATTACCGTACAAGTATCAATAAGAGGAAACCTATCTCATCAACGTAGACATTTAATGAGAGTCTTCAAAGTGGATCAGTGTCTTTTGCATTTTGGGCCCCCGGAGAGTGTTCAAACTTGAACATGAGACTCGACCACGATCCACTTGTAGCATTAAATATCATATCACCCTTAACATTAAATTGAAAAACCGACAGTGTCAAGAATCAGGATAGCCGAGACGTCACTTGAAAAGTTTATTCAGTCCGAACCACTCGACATGCATTGTGTGGTTAAATACGCTTCAGACTGACTGTGACTTACACATTGATACTTTCAAAAGCGAATAAAAAGGTGTTTCGTGTTAGTTGCTAGAACATAGGAGGGGGGGGTAAAGGGATCACTCATATAATAATCCATTTTAACTCACATAAATCCATTTGGATTTCAATTAGAATTGAGAAGCGTTGGCATGTTGTATTAGAATTGAGGAGGTATATCCATATATGCTACTGCAAAAAGCTTTTACTGCGTTGCTGCAAGAGGTGGAGCCACTGTGGCCCAAATTCTCTTGATTCTATTTTCTATCTATTAACCGGAAACAACTTTTTTCGCTTTTGAAATAATCATTTATCAGCCGATATTTCGAGAACAATGAATGAAATCGAATCGTCGATTTCTGAATCGCTTTTTCTCCTACTACTCTAAGCTGACCAAACCTAAGCTACGCGGCTCTGCTCCCTTTTATTGATGTTTTCCCTAACAAGTTGCACTTGCTGTTGTCATGTTCCTTTTGTTTGGATTATGTGCTGTCGTCTCCCGTTGTCTTTTAGCCTATTTGCGTTTCCCACCAATGCATTGCAATGCAGGGCGTATGCGCAATTTTGTTTGTTTTTTTGTAACACATCTCCCCTCCTCCCTCTCAATTGTCAATTGTTGTTTGAGTCATGACTTGACCTTGGTTATGTGTGTGTGTCGTGCCTTGCCGTCAACTGATTTTAGCTGCAGCCAATGACTTTCACGTTTGGCGGAAGCTGCACACTTCGTCTCCGTATCCAAATCTGGCTGCACTCACTCACTGCACTTCCAGGCCAATCGTCACACATCTCGATTCGCTGCAATCCCAATCATAATTTCAGTCAATTTAGCAACAAGTGACAAGTTTTTGCTGACTTTCTCCATGGCGACCTCGTTTAGTTCGATTCCTAAAATATAAATGCGGCCTGCCGTGTCGCGTCTATTGACCCGAAGAAGCCAAAATCATCATTTTAGAAACTCGGCGCTTATTTTTGTGTTTTTTTTTTTGGTTAAGCATAATCATAATCAGTAAGTAGGAAGCCAAAGAGCCGCAGCCACAATAATTTATTTGCATATGTATTTTTCCCCCCCTCTCTATCTCTCTCTCTCTCTCTCTGTGTGTGTCTGTCTGTCTCTTTTCATTTTATTTTTTAAAGCTTGGAATGCGTTAATTGCCTGGACAGGCAGCCAACTGAGCAAACAGTTAGCCTCAGGTGTTGGCAGTCCAATAATTCAACTGCCTAACGAGGCATACACTTCTGGACAGTGTGGACACCGGACAACGGACTCCACTCTAGGTTTGGTTATCGAAAGTGAAGCGCAGCGTAGACCTACTTATACTTAGCTGCTCGCCCAATTGCAAGACCATATAAAATGTTTTAAGAATTTCTAATAATAATTTGGAAATTAACAATATACGAGGCAGGGCATGACAATGGCAGTTTGTTTTCACTTCTGGCCATAATTCATTTTGAATTTATGTCTTTTTTCTGACATTGTTTTTCCCTAAGCATCTTTGTCTTGTTTGTTTATTTACAGTCTTTCACTTTTGCTTCAAGTCTTCTTTAGTTCATTTCAATTTTCCTTTATCCTTTTCTCGCTCAGATTATATAATTAGTCCTACACGTACCCAATGATGGAGGTAACTTTTGGTGGAACTGCAAATTGAAGCAGATTTAGAAGGAAACCCGAAACAATACCTCCGTTGGTCAGCTTATGAATGCATATAAAAGGTATGTCAAGGTGGTTTCTTCTCTTCCTGGAAAGTATTGGCAAGGGACTGCAACTGCGTCATACAAATGGAGAACCCCTTGCACTGGCAGGAACAAACTTTTCAAAGTGGATAGGGAAAGACTTAAAGACCAGGCCAGAGAGCCAACAACGAGCGATTACTTTAACAATGATTTGGGCATCTACCGAATTAGTGCAATTTTTAGAGCCAGGTGCAAAATTCTTAACCTAAATGCAAATTCACACAACCAAGATGAACCGCACGAATGTTAGCCTTTGGAATCTGAGAGAACCAGAGGACATTTTTATACTCTGTACCGAAGGTACATAGAGTATATTAAGTTTGTGCTAAAGTATGTAACAAGGAGAAGGAATCATTTCCAACCATATAAAGTATTTATATTACTGATCAGCATCAACAGCAGAGTCGATATAGCCTGGTCCGTCTGTCTGTCTGTCCGTCCGTATGAACGAAGAGATCTCAGAGATGGTAAGAGATAGAGGTTTGACATGTATGGGAAATATTTTTCTTATAATTGCAGGCAGATTAAGTTTATTTTCAATTTTTGCCACGCCCCCTCCCGCCCCCGCAATTTGGAAAAAACGTCATAGCTCCCACAGTTTTGATGATAGATGGTTCGTACCTTGTAGAGATATCTAGTAATCATAATTATTTATCGATTTTCCGAAGGAATGACAAAGATCGGATGAACGATTAAACGTTATGAGCAAAAAACGGCCAGTAAACACTCCCCACCCCCCCACCCATCACCACAGCATTCTATTGAACGGCAATCTTTGCGAGAGAGAGAGAGAGAGAGAGAGAGAGAGAGAGAGAGAGAGAAAGAGAGAGTGAAACTTAGAGATGAGCGCGTATACAGAGTATGTTACAGTCGGGCTTGACCGACTTTCTTTCTTGTTTTTTGATGAAGTTTTCTTATTTCCTGGACAGTGCCATCGCTATGATCCCAGTTTTGAATAGCTGATATGGTCGAAAGACTATCAGTACATGTTACAAATAACCCCTTGTTGTTGGCAGCATGGTGACAGGCTTTTAGTAGGGTGAAAATAGAGTTGTATGGAGCGAGGGATCGTTCAGAGATGATACTGTCGACGCTGTCGACAACGGCAAAGGTGGTGGTATCAGCTGTTTTTGAGCCGTCGGTGTAGAGCCAAGTTTTTTTTACCAAGCTTGTCATAAAAAGCGAGCCAGAAACTCTGAGCTGCAGGTCTTGCATTTGGCAGAGTTGTATAGGTTGATGTTGATGTTTGGCTTTTTGCGGGACCAGTATGGAGGCGATTTGAAGGAGCGATGTAAGTTAGGCAGAGGCTGGCGCAACGCCTGAGGGTGGATAAACATTTGTATTTGCGCTTTTGTTTGAAAATGCCAGAGAAGTCTTTTTTTAACAGATGGTTGGATGTGGTGTATAGTTTTGGGATAAGTTGCATGGTCGACTCTTCAATACGATCCGGAATGCTGGGTAGTCCTGATTCTCCCAATATGCAAGCTATGGGAGAGGTGGGGAATGCGTTAATAGCGCGGCGAACAGCACCGTGGTATCGAGATTGTATTTTTTTGATGAGGGACTTTGCTCACCATCCAAAGATTGGGAGTCCATAATCGATTTTAGAGAGCATTAGGGTGTTTATGTGTATGCTAGTGTATTTGGAACTTAAGAATTTTATAATGTTAAAACAAGTTTCAAACTGTTTTCTAAGATTTATGCAATGCTGCTTAAAGAGAAGCCTTGAGTCGAAGGTTATGCCCAGGATTTTTAAAAAATCTACATTTTTAATACATTTGTTCTTAAAATCTATATTAGAGAAGTTACATCGGTGTTTGCGGCAAATGTGTAGTAGTTGACTTTTTCAATAGCAAGTGAGGCTTGAAAAGGAGGCCTGAAAAGGCTCCCCAAGATTCTACGCCCTGTAAGATATTGATAAATTTATTCTTTACTGAGGTCAAATATTTTATTTTGGTAAAAACAATAGCGTCATCGGCGTAAATTGATACTTTGATATCCTTGTGTAGTGTCAAAATGCTGTTAAGTTCTTTGAAAGCTACCATAAACAGAACTACGGAGAGCGGGGAATTCCGTGAAACAAATTGTGGGTGTTTGAAGTGTTGTTGTTGACTCGAACCCTGAAAGTGCGATTGGTCATAAAGGCCTTCATAAAGAGTATATTAAGTTTGTGCAAAAGTATGTAACAGCTAGAAGGAATCATCTCCGAACCCCTTAAAGCATATTTATTCTTGATCAGCATCAACAGCCGAGTCGATATAGCCATGTCCGTCTGTACGTCTGACCGTCTGTCCGTCTGTCTGTCTGTCCGTCTGTATGAACGATCTCAGAGATGGTAAGAGATAGAGGTTTGGCATGTATGGGGCATATATTTCTTACACTTGCAGGCAGATCAAGTTTATTTTCAATTTTTGCCACGCCCCCTGCCGCCCCCGCAATTTGGAAAAAACTTCATATCTCCTACAGTTTTGAAGATAGATTGTTCGAACTTTCTAGGGATATCTAGGGATATCCAGTAATCAACATTATTTATCGATTTGCTGAAGGAATGATAAAGATCGGATGAACGATACTCAAGTTATAATCAAAAAACGGCCAGTTAACACCCAGCACCTTCCCACCCATAACCATAGCATTCCTTTCAACAGAGGCAATATTAGTGAGAGAGAGAGAGAGAGTGAAACTTAGAGATGAGCGCGTATAACTCTTGAGCAAATGCGAACTGCGACATTAAGGGTACAGAGTATGTTATAGTCGGGCTTGACCGACTTTCTTTCTTGTTATGTAAGCGTTCTTAAACTTTGACATTTCAAAACAAGTAAGAGCGCTGTAGTCGAGTTGCCCGACTACAAAATACCCTGTTCAATTGCTTAACAGCTTTCGTGTTTTTGCTCGTATCTTATTTTCCTTTTGAGAGTAGTTGGATATAGGGCCTAGGATAGTATATATTAAGCCACTAGGTTCTGACTTTAAAATTGTGGCTGTGTCAGTTTTTTGCGGTTTAATGGGGGAGGGGGGGATATTTTCAAAATCTGAAACAAACTTGATCTGGGTACGGTATACACCTATGTGCATGCCAAAATTTGTGTCTCTATCTCTTACTGTCTCTGAGATCGACGCGTTCATACAGACAGACAGACAGACGGACAGACGGACAGACCGACATGGCTATATCGACTCGGCTGTTGATGCTGATCAAGAATATATATACTTTATAGGGTCGGAGAAGCTTCCTTCTGGCTGTTACATACATTTGCACAACTTCATGATCCCCTTTTCCCATTTTCAATGGGAACAGGGTATAAACAGCATTTGCAAGGGTATAAAAACTTCGGCACAGCCGAAGTTAGCTTGGCCTTCTCGTTTTCGTTCTTTTTATCTTGAAGTGGGCCCTTTTCTTTTCAAAACTATTGTCTAGATATATTTGAATAAAAGCAGCCAAAATATGGCAGACAAAACAAGTGTTTAAAATTCTATGATCCAAAACCCGATTTTACCCTTATTTTTATACCCTTGCAAAGGGTATTATAATTTTGCCCAGAAGTTTGCAATGCATAGAAATATTCATTTCCGACCCCTTAAACTAAATATAATATATTCTTGATCAGGGCAACGAGCTGAGTCGATTAAGCTTTGTCCGTCCGTCTGTCTGTTTCTACGCAAACTAGTTCCTCAGTTTTTTAGCTATCGAGCTGAAATTTTGCACAGTCTTCTTTTGACAGCACGCTGCTAATATGTCGGAACCGCCCGGATCGGATGACTACTTCTTGTAGCTGCCATAGGAACGATCGTTTGAAGAGTCAATTTTACAACTTTCCTAGTACGCGTAGGAACTTTTCTAGTAAAATAAATGTATGATATGTGGCAGTCGAGTTTGAGCTACGAGACTGAAAGGAACTTATTTGTTTGTTTATTTATGTGCTTAAATGTTTGAAACCAATATTGTGACCAATAAAATCAATCAAAATGCCTCGAGTGTCTTCAATGTCCCAGGAGCAACGACGGCAGGCGTCCCGTGATAGAGCAAAATGCGTCTCGGATATCAACTCGAATAGCTAGTCGACTGGCCGCTATTCGCGAAGAATATCTAGCATCTCGTCAAGTAGAGCGGGAGCGTGATGAAGACAAGAACTTGCAAGGGTATAAAAAGTTCGGCACGGACGAAGTTAGCTTAGCCTTCTCGTTTCATACATTTTGCTTTATGGATCTTTCACTTGTCAAAGCTTATAAAAGCTTTTGAACTAGTTCTTAGGTGCATTCCGGATCAGCTGCGAGCTTTCAAAGTGAACATATGTTTAGCACGTGGCCTGCAAAGATTTGCCTGCATTTTGTGACTCTCGTTGGTTGAGCAAACAATCAAAGAAATTAAAGTTTATTGAGTCAATATCTTTTTTGCTCATTCAGATAAGATATGAACTAAATAAAAATTATATGTTTGTGTCCCGTCTTTTCATGTGTAGCAAACAAAATTGTGGTAGAAGTAAGTTGTATTAGCATATATGGTTTTGTAGCGTATACTGACTTCTTTGGACTATAACTAACGTCCGTCACTCTTGATCAAGCTAATGTTAGCATTTATGTAAAGTGTAAGTCCTTGTGGTGTGAAAATATTCAAAATGATAAACAACTACGGCCAACTGTTAAGTCTGTGCGATCCAAGCGATCACTCTTTGCCATATGGCTTAGCGAAAAAATCGCAAAAAATAAATGTTGGCCCTGAAAGAATTTGTTTTTGGAACAATTTATAAAAAAAAAAAAATTGTCTAAAAATGAATTGGCAGAAATAAACCAAAAACTGACTACTTTCGCGAGCAGGCTTGCAAAGAAATGGAAGGCTTGCAATTACAATAGGATTTTTTTTGAGAAAGAAAATGTGAAATGGCTTGATATGCCGCTGTTTCAAGACAATTCAACGTTTAAGTCAGACGTGAGTCGTCCCAGGAAAGATTTTGGTGACCTCTGCCCCAAGACACAGATCAAAAAAGTGTCTAGTCTTGTTCAACAAGCAACATGTGAAGAGTTGATGGTGGCAACAAGCTCCAGCTTGTATAAATCTGGACTGCGAAGCTTATCAACAATTGTTCCTACATTAAATAAAGATAAGACAGCCGGACAAAAAATTAAAAAGTCGCTGGAGACACAAGTAAGGCTACAAATTGCTTACTCACCTGAAGAAGCGCTTGCTCTGTATATAGATGTCGGTCACACAAAACATACATACAAGCTAACACGATGTAGTGCTAAGGAAAGAAATGCAGATATATACATATCCAAGTTACCACAAGGAATTGAAACTTTCAGACTATTCCGCTGAAACAACACTGCAGAGTTTAGTAGATCATACTGTAAGCCGAATTATAGAAGCTTATTCGCAAGTTTTTGAAAATGAAATTTCAGTAAACAACAGTATAAGTTTAGCTGCAATATATATGTAAATGGGGCTGCGATGGAAGCAGTGGACACGCAACCTATCGCCAAAAGTTTCAAGATGGTGAACCTAGTATGGCCGATCAGCACCTGTTTGCAGTTTGCCTTGTTCCCTTACAAGTTCAGCTTGGATCCACAATTTTGTGGAAAAACACTCGACCTTCGTCAACTCGCTATTGTCGGCCCATAACACTAATTTGCCCAAAAAGAATCGACCGAATTAATTCGTACAGAGACTGAGAGTATAAATAGCCAAATATTTTCAATTAAGCCGACAATTTTCAGCTTTCATTGTACAATGCTGGATGACAAAACATTTAGCGTCCTTGCAGAAGCCTCTACACAGACATGTGGCATTTGTAGAGCAGTACCAAAAAATATGAACAACTTAAGTTTGGTAAAAAGTTATCCAGTTGAGGTAGATCTTTATAATTATGGCTTATCAACTCTCCACGCATGGATACGATTTTTTGAATGCATAATATCTTACATATATCGTACAGACTTTCAATTAAAAAATGGCAAGTTCGCGGAGAGGATAAGCCTTTGGTGGAAGCTAGAAAATCCGAAATTCAACTGCAATTCAGAAAACACATGGGCTTATATAGCATAGGTGGATATACCTATGGCTGGTATGGGAATACTGCCAGACGATTTTTTAGCCAACCAGATATGGTAGCCCGCATTACAGGAGTTTGTGAAACACTAATATACAAGTTTAGTGTAATTTTACGTGTTATGGCTAGTGGATATGAAGTCAATACAGATGCATTCCGCTTATATGCCATGGAAACAGCTGAGATATTTCTTGACACATATCCTTGGTTTTACATGCCGTCTTCTGTGCACAAAGTGTTAATACATGGTGCAGACATTATATCCCATGTAGCACTTCCTATTGGCATGATGTCCGAAGAAGCCGGGATTTACAGCAAAACCATTCCCGTAAAAATAACAGATGTAATACGATGGAAGACGTCATGAATGGGTTATTCATATCATCAGATCCGCTAATATCATCTTTGTCGAAATTATCAAAAATGTCTAATAAAGATGTAAAGTTAGATAAAGTCGTAGCTGGGTTGCTCGCAAACTTCAAAAATTCCATGAATGATTCAGATTCATCAGATTCTGATTAATAACGTAATTGTTAGCACATGAAATTGTTTTTGTTGCTTCACATAGTTTAAATAAATAACTTATAATTTCAAATATAAAGAACTCGAAAATGTATATTATTCAGTTGTATGGGAGCTATGATATATAGTTGACCTAAAAAGTTTATGTTTATAGAATAAGTGATGAATGCGTTAAAAACCTTAAGTTTAAATTTTTCAATAAAATATGTATTCATTTACTCGAGTTATTAATTAAATTCCGCTAGCAGAGCTGCTTGGAACGGAAACGGTGACTCATCTTACTGCCCTTTGGTTCAACCCTTTGTCGAAATTATTTCCTGCCAATTTATCAAATTTTTGCTGTAAAAATGTTAACGTATTCCCCAGTCGTTGCACTTGTTGGCTGCTTCTTTCCATTAAATTAAATTATCATTATCAAAATGAAAGTAGAAAATTTAAGCTGTCGAATTGTTTATTTTAGACAGTTTGTTGCCGTTTTTTTTTTTTTGTGTGCCGTAAACGTTCGCTGGGCAATGGACACGTACTTTGAGAGCCATCAATAAAATTGTCAAATTGGCAAAACGAGGCAAGCAATTGGATGGACAGAGAGAGAGAGAGGTAGGGGAAGGAGGGCGTGCATTGAATGCTTAAGCAAAGAAATATGAGTGCCTGGAACAGTTAAATGCAAATTTTCTTTCTCCAAAAGAAAAAAAAAAACGAAAGACTTAAGACACAAACTTGGCAAGTTCTAATTGCAAACACAATGATTAGGGTCAACACAGCAACACAGAAAGAGAGAAAAATAAATATGTCATTTTGGTTTTTCTGTAGCTACAAATGAGCCAAGATTGCTAAATTTGAGGTGACACAACCTGCGTCCAGTCCGACCCGATCTACTTGAGGTTGCCCTGTGTAGTTGCTTTTGCAATGTTTATTGCGGTCTGCGGCTGGCGTCTTATGTAAGCCCTGAATTCTCTTCACTCTGGACATCCACTTGCCATTGTTGCATTCATCATCGTCATTAGTGTCCAAAAATGAAATGATTGCAAATATGTGAGTATTAAACAACAACAAAAGGGCTCTCCAGAGTTGGCAGCTGACGGGCATCTGTGGCTGGGATGTATTGGAAGCCCCCCCAAACTCATGTTAGCAAAAATACAAAGACAAGATTTTTACTTTCGTTTCATGTAAGCGGCAGCAGCAGCCGAGCACACATTTCACTTTAGCTCAACTCAAGTTTTTCGCTTGTTTTTTTTTTGCAACCACAAAAACCAAAAAACCTATCCCTGGGTACCTCCCACGGAGGGGGGGGTCCACCTCAGTGCGTTGTTAAGTGCAGTTCACTTTCTGTGGGCGATCATTGTATAATAATAATAATAACTACACTTTAACTTAACCAGCTTTACCAACTGGGAAGCAACAGCGTTGGGCAATCCAAAAGCCACCGAAAGCAGCCAACAATAGAAAAACAATCAGTCACCACAGTTGGTTAATGAACTGCAAGTCACACTCGGAGAGGGGAAAATGTGACACCAAAAAAGTAAAACAAAAAAAATTAAAAACCCTTTCACAGGTTTTAGTAAAGCTGAAGGATGGCTGTGCTTAAGGGTCTTGTGGGTGGAATCACTCGTTAACGGTTACTGACGATTTGTATGGGTGAGACTCGAAAATTCTATGGAAAGATTAGACGACTAACTGAAGGTTTCAAACACGAAGTCACACAATGCAAGGACGAAAATGGAAATCTGGTCACAGATTCGCAAGTGGCGCTAGACAAATGGAGAAGCTATTACCTCGAACACAATACCGACTCTGGAGAAGTAGCGACGCCACCAATCGACAACATAGAGATAGACCCAAGTCTGTGTAGCCATAAAAAGGCTTAAGAACCACAAATCATGAACAACTGGTGCCAGTTCGCACAATGCAGAAGCGAGTGGAGGGCATTCATTGCAGAGGCCAAGACCGTTAAGCGGTTGTGATGCAACATCGGGCCAATAAAGAAGAAGAAGAAGTCGGGAGCAAATGCGAGCGGCGGCCTAAACTGGTACAGAGTATGTTATAGTCGGGCTTGACCGACTTTCTATCTTGTTAACTCTGAGTGCTATAAGAATTATCTTGCCCGGTGCAAAATTCAATTTGCAGAAAACCCTAAACAATTCTATAGCTTTGCACTAAGAAACAAGAAAGAAAGTCGGTCAAGCCCGACTATAACATACTCTGTACCCTCACACTCGCATTTGCTCAGGAGTCAAACGGCCAGTTAACACCCCGCGCACAACGCGGTGCGCTCTCTAAATTTCTCTCTCTCTCTTTCTCTCTTTCTCTCTCGCACTAAGATTGCCTGTGTTGAACGGTTAGGGTATGTTGCTGTGGTTGTTGGTGGGGGGGTTGGTGGTGTTAACTGGCCGTTTTTTGCCCATAACTTGAGTATCGTTAATCCGATCTTTATCATTCCTTCAACAAATCGATAAATAATTTTGTTTACAAGGTATCTCTAGAAGGAACGAACGATCTATCTTCAAAACTGTAGGAGATATGAAGTTTTTTCCAAATTGCGGGGGCGGGAGGGGGCGTGGAAAAAACTGAAAATAAACTTGATCTGCCTGCAAGTATAAGAAATATATGCCCCATACATGTCAAACCTCTATCTCTTACCATCTCTGAGATCTCTTCGTTCATACGGACGGACGGACGGACAGACGGACAGACGGACAGACGGACGGACGGACAGACGGACATGGCTATTTCGACTCGGCTGTTAATGCTGATCAAGAATATATATACTTTATGGGGTCGGAAACGATTCCTTCTCTCTGTTACATACTTTTGCACAAACTTAATATACTCTATGTACCTTCGGTACAGAGTATAAAAACTAGAACGAATAATTTGAGTACGAACGCTCTTGAAAAAAAAAATTAGTCGTTCTTGAATTTTCAAGAATTTCGCTCTTGGAATCGAGATAAATTCGTTCTAAACGTTCTCAATTTGGTTTTTTATAGGCAAGGGGGGTGAGGGCAACTTAACTTTGAGAGAACAGCGTTGGAGTCGCTGTCGCAGAGAGTGAGAGCGCATGCGCAGTTGGTCGTTGAGAGAATGGCGTTGGATTCGCACTCGCAGAGAGTGAGAGCGCATGCGCAGTTTGTTGTTGTGCGATGCGTACGAAAGGCAACTGCGTTTATTTATAAGTTTTATGCGTTTTACCTTACGGAAGATAGCTGAGCTCGCTAAGCTGCCGGTCGCCAGTGTGTGTTTCAGTCTTTTGAGGTACCTTTTGAGGTATTCAAGTCCCAGAAAAGTAAAAAAAAAGTACGAAAGGCAACTGCGTTTATTTATAAGTGTGATTTCGTCGCGTCTTTTACCTTACGGCAGATAGCTGAGTTCGTTAAGCTGCCGGTCGCCTGTGTGTGTTTCAGTTTTTTGAGGTACCGTGTTCAAGTCCCAGAAAAGTAAAAAAAAAAAAAATATCTATGTGGTTATCTCAAAATCAATCACAGTTTAAAACAAAGTTTGGTGGGTGGGATGGTTGGGGTTGGTGTGGTTGATAATGATGAGTGGGACGGGGGAGGGAGACGAGAGATGGACCACGTCGGTCGGGTCGGGTCGGTCGTGCCTCTAACACTTCATCATTACCTTCTTCTTTTTTTCTGGATGATTCGCAGACTTTTTTGAATCAACTTATTCCACTCTCTTCACTTTACTAACTAATCTTATCCTTATAACATTTCTTCTTCTAACTCAATTTGTGCTCCTTCAATTAGTGAAAGCTTCCTACTTTCGCATTCGAAATCTTTAAAATCTTTGCTTAAGCTTTTCAATCTATCACTGGATTCTTCAGTCTTTCCAACTCTTTGGAAAGAGTCCTATATTATTCCTCTTCATAAAAAGGGCGATAAATCTGATATTTCCAATTATAGGGGTATAGCCAAGCTTTCCGCTATTCCAAAATAATTTTAACAGATTCTAACCTCATCCTTACAGCACTATTGTTAATCGATTTTATGCCCTTTCCAGCATGGATTTACAAAGCGTCGGTACTTCAATGGTTAACGATGAATTCCTTTTAAAAAATCAAACTGATGTCATTTACACCGACTTCAGTAAAGCATTTGATTCTGTGAATCACGATCTTCTCCTCTTTAAGCTTGATCGTTTAGGATTTCCTTCCTCTTTTCTGCTTTGGATTTCATCTTATTTAAAAGATAGAAATCAAAAAGATTTGCTTTGCTCTAATATTTCAAAGCCTGTCTTTCACTTCTGGTGAAACTTCTGGTCACTTCTGGTGTGCCACAAGGTAGTCACCTCGGCCCTTTGTTTTTTACTCTTTAAATTCTCCGATACTTATGTACGCCGATGATGTAAAACTTATTTTATCTTTCAACGACCCGATGCATTCCATCAGATTGCAAGATGATTTAAACTCTTTGCAGTCCTGGTGCTTGATTAATCAATTACACCTTAATTGCTCCAAGTGCATGTTTATGACTTACGAATATCTACAGTCGTTGATCTTGGAATTCTCTTTGAACCCAAATTGAGTTTTAATCCTCATAGCTCCTCTATTGTTAATAGGGAAGAAATTTAATGATCCATGCACCACAAAGTTTTTGTAAACTGCTTTAGTCCGTCCTGTACTTGAGTACTGCTCATACGTCAGGTGTCCGCAGATCGCATTGAATCAGTTCAGAAGCAATTCTTGATTTTTGCCCTACGTGGCTTAAGTTGGGACCCTAAACTTCGTTTACGAACTCCAACAGACTCTTGCTTATTGACCTTCCTTCGTTAGCTAATCGTAGAACAGTCCCAGGCGTTTCTTTTCTTCATAAGCTAATCATTGGTGATGTAGACTCTACCGAACTCTTAGGTCGCCTTAACTTCTCTGTTCCTTCTAGGCCAACTAGAAACTTTTTACCTTTGATCTTCCCTAGATGCACAACTGATTATGTCCAGCACAATCGTTTTACGGTCTTATGTCAAAATTACAATGATCTCTATCACCTGCTCTTAACAGATCTCTTCTCACTAAAAAGTCTCTCTATAATTATCTCCGGCAAAATCTATAACAACTTCTGGCTGTGAGTAGGGGCATAGCTTGCCGGACTGGACCATCCTTCAAAAATGTTTAAAAAAAAACATATCTTAAAGCCGCATCTTTTCCAAACAAGTCGGTAGCTCAAAAATTAAGGAAGTTATAGCCATTTTGGTTATGTAATCTCAAAAATATCAATATAGAAATTTTGTTCAAAATTTCTAATAAATTTTTTTTTTTGTTCTTAATTCGCTTAAAGAACTTTTTAGAGCTATTAAATACAATTTTAGGACCCAGAAAAGAAAGCGTTGGCCTTAAAGCTTACTGAAAACGATCTAACAAAGAGCTTTAATATGGTTGAACGATTTCAAATTAGTTAAGAAAGTAAGTAATTGAAGAAAGTAATTGAAAAGAAAAACTAAAGCAATTCGCAACATAAACTAGACTCAAACTATTTTTGAAATTACACTTCTTGATGTCTTAACTTTAAGAGAGGAATCATTCACAGGAACCGCAAGATGAATCCCAAGCGTCCCTTTAATGGTTTCGCAATTTTCGAACCTGGTTTTCAAATATTCTGTACACTGTTCGTGATCTTTTGTGGTGAAAAAATATACATTGATGGTTTTCAAATGGTCATTTGACCATTGATAAAGGTTTTTAGCAGTAAGTATTTCATTTCTTGTTCTTTGCTGCAGGCAGTATTGCCTGGCAAGCCATTTAACAGCACTCCTACGTCATCACAAGCACCTTTTCCGTGCGCTGTCTTTGAAGTCGTTTACTAAATTGGCAAATTTAGAACCAAAAAATAAAATTTTTTAGCAATTTTTGACAAATTTTCTATACTGATATTTTTGAGATTACATGACAAAAAATGGCTATAACTTCCCTTATTTTTGAGCTATCGACTTGTTCAGCCACTCAAAATGTTTGGAAAAGATGCGGCTTAGACATAGGTTTTTTTGAACATTTTTGAAGGATGGGTCTTTTTTGCTAGTCTAAGTTTTTTTAAGAAATCCTTTTTTTCTCAAATAAATGTTTATAAAAAATATTTCAAAATTGTTTTTTAAACCTGAACATTTGAAAAAAAAACTCTAAAAACTCTATCTTAAACCATTCTCGAGTATAACTTATGCAAAAACAAGAAAGAAAGTCGGTCAAGCCCGACTATAACATACTCTGTACCCTTAACGTCGCAGCTCGCATTTGCTCACGAGTTATACGCGCTCATCTCTAAGTTTCACTCTCTCTCTCTCTCTCATTAAGATTGCCGTTCAATAGAATGCTGTGGTGATGGGTGGGGGGTGTTTACTGGCCGTTTTTTGCTCATAACTTGAGTATCGTTCATCCGATCTTTATCATTCCTTCAGCAAATCGATAAATAATTTTGTTTTCAAGGTATCTCTAGAAGGTACGAACGATCTATCTTCAAAACTGTAGGAGATATGACGTTTTTTCCAAATTGCGGGGGCGGGAGGGGGCGTGGCAAAAATTGAAAATAAACTTGATCTGCCTGCAAGTATAAGAAATATATGCTCCATACATGTCAAACCTCTATCTCTTACCATCTCTGAGATCTCTTCGTTCATACGGACGGACAGACGGACAGACGGACGGACGGACGGACGGACGGACGGACAGACGGACATGGCTATATCGAATCGGCTGTTGATGCTGATCAAGAATATATATACTTTATAGGGTCGGAAACGATTCCTTCTCCCTGTTACATACTTTTGCACAAACTTAATATACTCTATGTACCTTCGGTACAGAGTATAAAAAGTTCAAAAAAATCTCAAATTTTGGGGTTAAGCTTGCCTTATAATAAGCTTCCTTTGGGCCAATTATCATCCAATTCGGAGACATCAACTCAGAAAATATGTTTTTTTTGCTTGGAATGCCCCCTAGATTAATGTATAATTAATGACTTTTGCCCGTTTTTCCGCCTTTTTGAAAAATTACAACTCTGCTTGAGGTTTGGGATCACAACAGGAGCAATGATTCTGCGTTAACGAAATGGATGCTCGAAAAAATTAATAAAAATGACCTCGGGAGTTCGCAAATTGATCAGATTGAAACAAAAATTACGAATTTTACTCTACATATAAAGCGATATTTGCCAAAATGCCAACGTCAGTTGTCCCGACTTAAAGTTCAGCTCTCAAAGTGGCTTTCTGAGAACATGACGATATTCCTGGAAGAAATGTTTCTAAAATGGGAAGGCCAAAACTACGTTATTCAGAGGCGGTCACAAGTTTGAAGTGAAAATTGTCTTCTCTCTCTCTCTATGCCATACTTAATACATGCGTCTTCCGTTTCTGCAAGAAAATCTAAAGATGGCCAAATGTTGGGTGCATTGAAAGACGTGATAACACAGGCCACAAATGAACTGATTCGTCTTACACTTAAAATTAAATATATAATATACATTTTCAGAGCACTTGCTTTAGAAAAAATGCATTTTCTCATTTGGCTTAGTATGGGAGGTAGGGGTGGGCGTGGTGCGATCGGTCTAAAAGTTTAGTCTAAGCATTATGTGTGCCAAATTTGAATACGATATCTCAATATTTGGACTTTATGCCGCATTTTAGCGCATGCTGACCACTGTGCGGCATATCCATGCCGGTGTATCTATCTATCTATCTAGTTTCTAAATATGACTTGGAATCCCTTTTCAAACGATACCAACTGATTTGAATAATTGTACCAAACCAAGCACAAACTTTTACGTTTATAGTCCAAATACTAAATCTGAGCCACTTTTGAATTTAAACTCCACCTACGGAGTTTAATAGTAAATCGAACTTGAATAAACACACAAGAGTTCACTGCCAAGACACAAAAAAAATATACAAAACTCACTCAGTAAGCCTGGCAGTCCTTTCAAACCATAACGGGCCAATAGGCCATCAAAGTAGGCCTTTCGGCAGAGCAAAAAGTTTACCTGATTAAAAACGCTGCACAGTTGATCAGAAAGCAGCCAAACGTTGAGCTGGTAACAACTATATTTTTCTTTTTTCTACTTGATTATTTCGTTTTTTTTATTTATTCATTGACTCCAGAAATTCAGCACTGGTAGAATCAGGCATAGTTTCAAACATGTTTTCTCCTTATCCAAAAAAATCGGACATTTTCGATTGTTTGATGGCTTTTAAAGCATCTTAATAGCACTCCTTACAAGGCAAAAGTATTTTTTCCAACTCTCTTTAACTTAAGTCGTCGTTCGATGACCGGATCTGAATTTAATAAGCACGATTCCAAGCTGCTAGCATATGCTAATCCTTCTTGAAGATCAGATCGGTTTCTTCAGAGCTGCTGTCATCTGATTTCGAATTGTTTGCTTCATTCACAGCAATCTCAAGCAATGATTCGTCATTAATTCCTTCATCTTCAAACAACACTTGCACATCATAAAATGCCTTAAAGCCGGGAGCTACTTTTTCATTCTTTGATAAAAAAAAGTTCGATTTGGCATTTTTTTCCAGTAAAGTTCAGTTTTAACAGCATTGAAAACTTGGTCCTCTTCTTCAATGAACCCCTGAATTTCTTCTGGGTATGTGGTAGCAGCTGCATCATCGGGCGATGCCGCTTAAATTTGATGCTATGAATGGATTTTTAAATTTCTCGAACCATCCATTACTAGCAACGAAATCTATGCTGGAAGAGGGTTCTCCATTTTGCTTGAGCAGTTCATAAATCGTGAGTGCCTTTTCCTGAATGATCCGCTGGCTTAAGGGAATTTTTTTGTTTGTAGCTATCGTCAATCCAAATGCTAAGTGTTCTTTCCATTTTCTCCAAATAGGTGCTCTACTGGTAAATTTTGTAGATATAGATGACCCAATCAGATGCATTTTTATACTCTGTACCAAAGGTACATAGAGTATATTCAGTTTGTGCAAAAGTATGTAACAGGGAGAAGGAATCGTTTCCGACCCTATAAAGTATATATATTCTTGATCAGCATCAACAGCCGATTCGATATAGCCATGTCCGTCTGTCCGTCCGTCCGTATGAACGCACAGATCTCAGAGATGGTAAGAGCAAGAGGTTTGACTTGTATGGGACATATATTTCTTATACTTGCAGGCAGATCAAGTTTATTTTCAATTTTTGCCACGCCCCCTCCCGCCCCCGCAATTTGGAAAAAACGTCATATCTCCTACAGTTTTGAAGATAGATCGTTCGTACCTTCTAGAGATACCTTGAAAACAAAATTATTTATCGATTTGCTGAAGGAATGATAAAGATCGGATGAACGATACTCAAGTTATGAGCAAAAAACGGCCAGTAAACACCCACCACCCCCCACCCATCACCACAGCATTCTATTGAACGGCAATCTTAGTGAGAGAGAGAGAAGAGAGAGAGAGAGAGTGAAACTTCGAGATGAGCGAGTATAACTCGTGAGCAAATGCGAGCTGCGACGTTAAGGGTACAGAGTATGTTATAGTCGGGCTTGACCGACTTTCTTTCTAGTTTTTTAATGGTAGACTTTATCATCATGATTGCTTTGGAAAAGATACATGGCTTTACAAGATGTACATTTGTGTAAAAGCATTTGATACGAAAAAATGAATACTGGAGAAACATGAGCGAAAAATCAAAAGAAACAAGAAAGTCGGTCAAGCCCGACTATAACATACTCTGTACTCTTAACGTCGCAGCTCGCATTTGCTCACGAGTTATACTCGCTCATCTCGAAGTTTCACTCTCTCTCTCTCTCTTTCTCTCTCTCTCACTAAGATTGCCGTTCAATAGAATGCTGTGGTGATGGGTGGGGGGTGGTGGGTGTTTACTGGCCGTTTTTTGCTCATAACTTGAGTATCGTTCATCCGATCTTTATCATTCCTTCAGCAAATCGATAAATAATTTTGTTTACAAGGTATCTCTAGAAGGTACGAACGATCTATCTTCAAAACTGTAGGAGATATGACGTTTTTTCCAAATTGCGGGGGCGGGAGGGGGCGTGGCAAAAATTGAAAATAAACTTGATCTGCCTGCAAGTATAAGAAATATATGTCCCATACAAGTCAAACCTCTTGCTCTTACCATCTCTGAGATCTCTTCGTTCATACGGACGGACAGACAGACGGACAGACGGACATGGCTATATCGAATCGGCTGTTGATGCTGATCAAGAATAATCATACTTTATAGGGTCGGAAACGATTCCTTCTCCCTGTTACATACTTTTGCACAAACTTAATATACTCTATGTACCTTCGGTACAGAGTATAAAAATAGTATGAAGGCCTCGTGATAACTCAAAAAAGTAATGATGCAGTTCGATTCCTGGGACCCGAAATAGAGGGAAAACTAAAAAAAAAGTATCACAGTGTAATTTGCTAGCACCCTTCAGTTTCTGCCGTTCATCCACTCTAGTGTTTCCGCCTCAGACAGTACTGTGCTCTGTAGATGTAAAGCCCATATCTTGCGCAGCATCGGGCCGATTGTAGTTTACAAAGCTCTCATATTGTGTGGGTGTAGAACATGTATATGGGCCATAGCTAAGTGCTGTGGTGTCAGTGTCATATTTGTCATGAAAATAGTTCGCATCCCCCTAAACCATGGTTATCTTTTCGGTATAGATTTCTCGCGGTGCTATACTTCGCTCTGTTTTTATAAAGAGTTCAACTTTCATTTGCAATCCTCTTCAGCAGAAAACTTTTGGATATATTCAACATACATTGAACTAGTAAATGCGATATAACATCATCGATGTATAGTGAGTACATCAGTGGGCTGAGAGGGCAACCTTGATTAAGGCTAACTAACTAAAGTTCTTGTTAATTTAAACTAGTTCTTTCTGTGTTTTTGTTAATGCATAAACCTTTTAAGAGGTAGGTAGTTCATTTTTGAACTGTTTCTTTTGTTTTTACCAAATTTATGAACAACTAACTCTAGTTCTTGTCCTTAATGAACTAGTTCTTTGTCTTATTCTTATTCTGTGTTTTGTCCACACACATTTAGATTGAAGATACAGCATAACAGCCTTAAATTGTTTATATTTTTGAACCAGCTCAAGAAATTAGTTCACTTCTAAACTTTCCAGTTGTAACATTGTATAGTTCTAGTTCTTCTGCTCTTTGAGAGTGAGTATGCACCCTGACTGACTGATTCCTAAATGTTTTTCCATTCATTCATTCCCAAAAAAACAAGAGAAACCAATTACCTGGCAATGTTCAGCCATTCACAATTGGGAGCACAATTGTATTGTAGCATTCGCCCAGTTCGTAGGAATTTGGTTTTTGTGGGGCCTTCAGGCAGAAAACAGTTGGAAGGGTAGCCTAATACGGCTTTGGCAGCGACTCAGAACATTAATCTTGAGGCTGGCTTGGAAATTAAAAATAATAAAGCACTAAATAGAAAATGAAGCGAGGCTGGAGATGGCAGGGGAGTAGTGTGGTTACTGGGGAGGGCGGCGCAAAGCTCTGTTAATTGAGCATCGTGGGGTATTTCAACAAGAACAACAACTGCAGCAACAATTCGTTGTGCTTGGCTGCTTCACATTCTTCTGCTGCCGCTGTTGCTGCGGCCAGAGATGTTGCTGCTGGTGGTGGTGGTGGTCAGGTGGGCGTCGATGGGAGCACGTGTCTATCGACAGTCAGCAGTGCATGCTGTGGCCACTTCTGGTCTGCTGGCCAACGAAGCATAACCCATGGGCAAGCCCAGCTCAGCACATGACCGGGCCCAACGTGGAGATGTTGCACCAGCGCTTTTCTAATTAAATGTTTCCCTCAAATCGCAAATCGCACACTGATTAGCTAACTGTTGATGTGAAAGACCGACCGGAGACCGACCGGAGACCGACCGGAGGGAGGGGCCTAGCATCGAATGTCGATCATTTTCTTTGGCAGTTCTTCGAACCAAAAATGAGGCAATCAACATCGACGTTGCAACGACGTTTGTCATTGTTGGGAAAAGCAAAAAAAAAAAAACAAACTGGGTTAAAAGTACAAACGCAAAAATGTGACAGACAATTGCCAGAGGCACACAATTGCCGAGAAATGTGTAAAGCACCAGCCAGAAGACAGTAAAACAAAACCAAAAAACAACAACAAAAAACAAAAAACAAATGTCGTTTACTTCAACTAGCTGGAACCAAATGGCTGATGATGCTGCTGATGATATTATAGATAATCAGTTTGACAGGTTCTTAACTATGTAAGTGGAGCAGGCTGTATCTATTATTCATACGTGATATATGAACCAAACGAAACTAAACTATTTCCAATTGTCCTCAGGCTCTGTTCGAGTTTAGAGAGGAAATGAAATTGATTTCCTGTGCTTATTTTGGTAAAAAGCTGTCAATGTGCTAAAACATTTAACCAAAAAGATTTAAAGCTCTCCATTCTCTGACTGTGCTTGCAACTTCGGCAGCGACCGAGTAAGAGAGAGAGAAGCTTTTGAAGAAATGTTAGCAACAAAGTCAGTGGAGAAAGGTTGTCAGGCTGCTGAGCAGCTTCAACCAACGAGCTTTGAAGTTCTACATTCTCGGCAAGCTTTTGAAGCAAGTATGCAACTACTTGAGGTATGGCCAGCTGCATAGAATTCTAAGCTAAGATCAAATTTTCGTCTTACACTGAAGTATTGTAAGCTGAAACAGAGAGCCAGCTGAGAGCTGACTATACCTTGTTCGTTGTATAATGGTTCTACATATTCATGTATTCACTTAACAGTGAATTGACAGTGACCTGACAGTGACATGACAGTGACTTGACAGTGACTTGACAGTGACTTGACAGTGACAGTGTCTAGACAGTGACTTGACAGTGACTTGACAGTGACTTGACAGTGACTTGACAGTGACTTGACAGTGACTTGACAGTGACTTGACAGTGACTTGACAGTGACTCGACAGTGACTTGACAGTGACTTGACAGTGACTTGACAGTGACTTGACAGTGTCATGACAGTGACAGTGTCTAGACAGTGACTTGACAGTGACTTGACAGTGACTTGACAGTGTCATGACAGTGACAGTGACTTGACAGTGACTTGACAGTGACTTGACAGTGACTTGACAGTGACTTGACAGTGACTTGACAGTGACTTGACAGTGACTTGACAGTGACTTGACAGTGACTTGACAGTGACTTGACAGTGACTTGACAGTGTCTTAACAGTGACTTGACAGTGACTTGACAGTGTCAGTGACTTGACAGTTACTTGACAGTGACTTGACACTGACTTGACAGTGACTTGACAGTGTCTTAACAGTGACTTGACAGTGACTTGACAGTGACTTGACAGTGTCAGTGACTTGACAGTTACTTGACAGTGACTTGACAGTGACTTGACAGTGACTTGACAGTGACTTAACAGTGACTTAACAGTGAATTGACAGTGACCTGACAGTGACTTGACAGTGACTTGACAGTGACTTGACAGTGACTTGACAGTGACTTGACAGTGACTTGACAGTGACTTAACAGTGAATTGACAGTGACCTGACAGTGACTTGACAGTGACTTGACAGTGACTTGACAGTGACTTGACAGTGACTTGACAGTGACTTGACAGTGACTTGACAGTGACTTGACAGTGTCATGACAGTGTCAGTGACTTGACAGTGACTTGAAAGTGACTTAACAGTGACTTGACAGTGACTTGACAGTGACTTGACAGTGACTTGACAGTGACTTGACAGTGACTTGACAGTGTCATGACAGTGACAGTGTCATAACAGTGACAGTGACTTGACAGTGACTTGACAGTGACTTGACAGTGAGTTAACAGTGACTTAACAATGAATTGACAGTGACTTGACAGTGACTTGACAGTGTCATGACAGTGACTTGACAGTGACTTGACAATGACTTGAGAGTGACTTGACAGTGACTTAGCAGTAAATTAACCTTGAATTAACAATGACTTGACAGTGACTAGGACAGTGACTTAAGAGTGAAATGACAGTGACTTGACAGTGACTTGACAGTGACTTGACAGTGACTTGACAGTGACTTAACAGTGACTTAACAGTGAATTGACAGTGACCTGACAGTGACTTGACAGTGACTTGACAGTCATGACAGTGACAGTGACTTGACAGTGACTTGACAGTGACTTGACCGTGACTTGACAGTGACTTGACAGTGTCTTAACAGTGACTTGACAGTGACTTGACAGTGACTTGACAGTGGCTTGACAGTGACTTGACAGTGACTTGACAGTGACTTGACAGTGACTTGACAGTGACTTGACAGTGACTTGACAGTGACTTGACAGTGACTTGACAGCAACTTGACAGTGACTTCACAGTGACTTGACAGTGACTTGTCAGTGACTAAACAGTGACTTAACAGTGACTTGACAGTGACTTGACAGTGACTTGACAGTGACTTGACAGTGACTTGACAGTGACTTGAC
Source organism: Lordiphosa magnipectinata (assembly GCA_037044535.1). NCBI lineage: Eukaryota > Metazoa > Arthropoda > Insecta > Diptera > Drosophilidae > Lordiphosa > Lordiphosa magnipectinata. The sequence goes on from JBAMBO010001295.1 coordinate 222,746, forward strand.
AGTAACTTGACAGTGACTTGACAGTGACTTGACAGTGACTTGACATTGACTTGACAGTGACTTGACAGTGACTTGACAGTGACTAGGACAGTGACTTGACAGTGACTAGGACAGTGACTTGACAGTGACTTGACAGTGACTTGACAGTGACTTGACAGTGACTTGACAGTGACTTGACAGTGACTTGACAGTGACTTAACAGTGACTTGGACAGTGACTTGGCAGTAACTTGACAGTGACTTGACAGTGATTTGACAGTGATTTGACAGTGACTTGGACAGTGACTTGACAGTGACTTGACAGTGACTTGACAGTGACTTGACAGTGACTTGACAGTGACTTGACAGTGACTTTACAGTGACTTGACAGTGACAGTGACTTGACAGTGACTTGATAGTGACTTGACAGTGACTTGACAGTGACTTGACAGTGACTTGACAGTGACTTGACAGTGACTTGACAGTGACTTGACAGTGACATTGACTCGACAGTGACTTGACAGTGTCATGACTGTGACAGTGACTTGACAGTGACTTAACAGTGTCATGACAGTGACCTGACAGTGACAGTGACTTGACAGTGACTTGGCAGTGACTTGACAGTGACATTGACTTGACAGTGACTTGACAGTAACTTGACAGTGACTTGTCACTGACTTGACAATGACTAGGACAGTGACTTGACAGTGACTTGACAGTGACTTGACAGTGACTTGACATGACTTGACAGTGACTTGACAGTGACTTGACAGTGACTTGACAGTGACTTGAGAGTGACTTGACAGTGACTTGACAGTGACTTGACAGTGACTTGACAGTGACTAGGACAGTGACTTGACAGTATCATGACAATGTCATGACAGTGACTTGGCAGTGACTTGGCAGTGACTTGACAGAGACTTGACAGTGACTTAACAGTGACTTAACAGCGACCTATCACTGACTTTACTTACTTAAGTTAACAGTTAACACAGTGGATTACCAGTAAATAAACAGTGGGTTAACAGTGGGCTAACAGTGGGTTAACAGTGGGTAAACAGTGAGTTATCAGTGGGGGAACAGTGGTAGAGGGGGAGGTTCTTTCAACTAACTCTTAAGGTCACCTTTTATATACCAAGCCTTGACTATTTCAAGTGTGACCATTTATCTTTTGTCACTTTCTTTAAAAAGTTGAACGTTCTTTAACACAATCGTACACAGAACATTCCGTTGTAAGGTCACTTCTTCTATGACTTACATTAACTTGAAAAGCGGAATGAAATTCCATGAAATTCTCCAATAATTGTTTACATAATTTTTAGCCTCAGACCACAACCAACAAAGCTATGTGACATTTTTGGCCCACATGTGTCACAGAAAATTATGCGTTGGCCGCAAAACCAACAAAAACTCCCAATTGAATCTCGATTCAGGTTGCTCGCGGCTGCTGCGCCTGCTCCAATTTGCTGACCATTTGGCTTACTTTTGGCTAACTTATTCGCACACTCGATGTGGCATGCAAATGGTTTTAGGCCTGCAACGCTGATTGGGAGGAATAGTAGGAATGCTTCTAAATGGGAGCCTGCCACAGTTGCATAACCTGTATTAGTTGTTATTACCGTTTTGGACGATGAGTTCAGCTCTCAAAAGATTTGCCATTGATCGATGGCCCTAATACGAGCAGCACCGCCTCGGGTTGGGTCTGGCACTTGCCAAAAGCGCAACAAGTGTGTGTGCGCGCGCGCAGACGCAGTCGACGTCGCCGCCGACTCCACTCCACGAGTCGGGCTTACAAGACGCACCAGGCCAGATTACAAACTTTCAGTTGCTTTCAAGCTGCACAAGACGGCGGTTGAGGAATACGGCTTAGCGCTAAGTCAAGAGAGCGATAGCGAAAGAGTGAGAGAGAGCGACTTGTGCGCACGAGAGAGAAAAGTGAAAGAAACCCAAGCTCAACATCGTCTTCGTGCAACAACTGCGAACTTCTTTGACTTCAGTTGAACTGCAGAACTCAAAGCGTACGGATCGTGCCACGGTTAAAATTTGTGCGGCGCATCAAAGCGCGTGATTTTTAACATTTATTTTTGTTTTTTTTTTCGAAATTTGTTATTGTTTAATTCCTTACCTCGTGCTTGTAACGGTAACTACAACAACAACAACAACAACAAAAAGAAGTGCGCTGGGAAATTTTGTGTTTTTTTTTTGCAAATTTTTTTCGAGTGTTCCCAACTAAAAAATAAATAAAATAATCACAACAAAAATATAAACAACAACAATCACATTCAGGGAGTTGCAGGCATCCATCCGCTGCCCACTCCCCAATACCCCAAACCCCCCAACCACCCACATACTTGTGCCTAGATCAGGTGTAAGCGAGAGAGCAGAGCCAGTCACAATGCAGCGCACGCAGTTGATGCTGCCGTTGATGGTGTTGTTGGTGTCGGTTTTGGCGCAGGCGCAGAATATAGGTGAGTGTGTCAAGTCAAGAAAGACGAAAACAAGAAACGAAATTCTCAACTACAGTGAGTGAGCTAAAGCGAAAGACCGAAGATTGTATACGCTTTTGAGGTGGACAATTTGTATACTTTTTAAAAAATTTTCAAGATGTCAGATAAACTTACAATTCAGAGCGGCAGATGAGAAATTTTCTAGCTAGAACTAAACCCCAAACAAACAAACATCTGTCACATAAACTAACAAATTAACCGAGCAAATTGTAAGTTTAACTGAAGTTAAGAAATCGGCCTTAAATCTGCTATTAGTTATTTGTTAGTTTAGGTAAGAGTTAGCTCTATGTAGATGAGAAAACGGCCCTAACTTCTAGTTAAGACAGAAAACTTAAAATCAGAATTTTGGAATTTTGATATTAAGTTGTTGTAATAAGAGTCATGCACAACGTTTTAAAACCTGACAAAAGACACAAGTCGAAATAGCCTATTTGAGTACCAAGTTTCCCAGTTCGAACTCAACGTTCAAATCGTTCGTCTAATTCTAAATCCTTCTCAATGAGTTCTTAATTCAGTGTTTTATTTAGTTTTTCAACTCTTTACAGTAAGTATATTAAATTTGTGCAAAAGTATGTAACAGGCAGAAGGACACATTTCCAACCCTATAAAGTATAGCTAATCTTGATCAGCATCAACAGCCGAGTCGATATAACTATATCCATCTGTTCTTCCGTATGAACAAAGACATCTCAATGATGGTAAGAGATAGAGGTTTGACATGTATTATACTTGCAGGAAGAAGAAGTTTGTTTTACATACATATTTGCCAGAGAAAATCGTCACAGTTTTGTAGATAGGTGGTTCTTGCCTTCTAGAGATATTAAGCTATCAAGATTATTGATTGATTTGTCGAAGGAATGGTAAAGATCGGAAGAACAATACTCAAGTTATGACCAAAAAAAAGTTTGCTGCCGCAGCGCTGCTTTCAGCTGTTACTGCAGGTACAGAGTACATATATTCTTATCCGTTTTTATACCCTTGCAGAGGATATATTAAAATTATCCAAATGTTTGTAAAGCATAGAAGAAAGCATCTCCGACCACATAAAGTATGCATATATATTCTTGATCAGCATGACGAGCTGAATTGATATAGCCATGTCCGTCTGTTTCTATGCTATCTCCTACTTCCGTTTTAAAGCTATCTTAACTAAACTTTGCACGAAATCTTTAGATACAAATACGCTGCACATTTGTCGGAACCGGCCGAATCGGATGACTATATCATATAGCTGACATAGAAACCAACGGTCGAAAAACTAGTTTTAGTAAGAAAAACTTTTTTGTCTTCAAAGCAAACGTCCCCAAACCTCGTATTTATAAGTTTTCTATGCATTTACACAATTCCATTAAGTTTTATGAAAATCGGCCAACTATATAGTATAGCTGTCATAGAAGAGATAGGTCTTAAAAAAAGTCTTAGTAGGAAAAACTTTCTTGTTTTCAATGCTATTGCTTCCAAACTTGTTATTTATCAATATTATATGCTTCCACATAATTTTGATAAGTTTGATTCAAATCGCATGACTATAGCATATAGCTGCCATAGGAACCATCGGTCGAAAAAGTAGTTTTAGTAAGAAAAACTTTTTTATTTGCAATGCAAACGTCCCCTTAACTTGTATTTATAAGTTTTCCATGTTTTTCCATTATTTCACTAAGTTTTATGAAAATCGGCCAACTATATAGTATAGCTGCCATAGAAAAGATAAGTCTGAAATAAAGTCTTTGTAGGAAAAACTTTCTTGTTTTCAATGCTATCGCTCCCAAACTTGTTATTGATCAATATTTTATGCTATCACACAATTCTGCCAAGTTTGATTGAAATCGGTTGACTATAGCATATAGCTGCCATAGGAACTATCGGTCGAAAAAGTAGGTCTAGTGAAAAAACTTTTTTGTCTTCAATGCAAACGTCCTCAATCCACGTATTTCTTAGTTTTTTATGTTTTTACATAATTCCACCAAGTTTTATGAAAATCGGCCAACTATATAGTATAGCTGCCATAGAAAAGATAAGTCTGAAAAAAAGTCTTTGTAGGAAAAACTTTCTTGTTTTCAATGCTATCGCTCCCAAACTTGTTATTGATCAATATTTTATGCTATCACACAATTCAGCCAACTTTGATTCAAATCGGCTTACTATAGCATATAGCTGCCATAGGAACTATAGGTCCAAAAAGTAGTTCTAGTGAGAAAATCGGTTTTTGTTTTGCAATGGCAGCGTCTTTTAAATTTGGCATAAAACTTGGCCTTCTTTGTGGTGTGTATGTGTGTCTTGTTTTGGAAAAGTAATGAACAAAAATCGTATTTTATTGACCTGGAGCCTGCTAAAACAGTCACATTATGGGGAAAAAAAGTTGAAGTCCATATCTGGACCATGAATTTAGCTAAAATTTGATTGTAGACTAAAAGCATAAGTCACAGCTTGTATCAGATGTGTCATTTTCAGTGACTGAAAGTACTAATAGCAATTCTATGATAAGGTAAGATGCCTTATAAGGAAGAATCACACAACTGAAATATGCTTTTGCTTATGTTTTGCCTTTTCTAAACTTAAGCAATCAAGACTTATGTGGTTTTGTTTTACATTTATTGAAACCATTCATCCGATTGAAATTTTGACACAATATAGCATAGAAACCGAGAATGTCAAAGGTATTAATAACTCAATTTTGAACTAGACTGAGAGTAGAACTTTATTGCCAAATTCATGCTACCCGCCCCCATTTAACTAAGAGTATTTCGTTTTAAAAGCAATGCAAACAAATTTTCTCTCGTTCTCGTTGATGTTGTTGTTGCTGCTGTTTTGCCTGTTTTCATCACCCATTTTTGGGGCGCACCTTAAAACAAAAACAAAAAAAAATTCTTTTTCACATTTTTGTGCTTTTGTGTGAGTTTGAGGTAGTTTTTTGCGCATATATTTTTTTCTTGTTTTTTGTTTTTGTTTTTATTTCCGTTTCTGGTTGGAAACCAAACTAAACTGTTGCATTTTTCCCACGTTCATAAACCAAAAAGTCCAGAGCCAGAGCCAGACCCAGTCCAGTTTTTAAGTCAAGTGTTTGGTCAGTATTTTATCGGTCAACTTTTTGTTTTTTGTCGCCATTTAATTGTTTTGTGGGATCGGGTGGGGGCAGTTAGGCACAGGTGGCTGTGTCAGTTGCCAGGAAACGGATGTTTATTTTTTTTTTTGGGTCAACTGGTAGGGTGACACACTAAAGACTTAAGCAACGAACTGGTATTTTGCACGTGGCACTAGCACTAGCACAAGCACTTGCTTGCTGCACGTGTCCCAAGATTAAGTTACAACACCTTGAACTTGTAGAAAGTATGGAAGCAGCCAAAGGAAGAGAATGGCCGAATGAAGGGAATGAAGAAGCTGCAAAAGTTGTGTGGGCTGAATTTGTATTTGGTTTTGGATTTCAATTCCACGGCAGATGGGTAATATTTTATTAAAATGGGAACGCTAGAACCGAATGAATGACCTAATAGAGCGTTTGATTTAGATTAGTCTTAATTTGGAAATGATACCAATGGGTTCTTTGAAATTTCATTTGATTTAGTATGAACAGTAAGTTAGGGGTTCATTTTGCTTAAATTCCAAAAAATTATTTAAATAGTTTGAAAAAATTGCATAAATTGAGAATTTTTCATACTTTTTTACCCTAATTCAAGCACCAACTTTTCACCTCAAATAAGTAAGAAAATAATAGATATGCTTTGGGCCAAGACCAAAGAACCTAGATTACAAAGATGCTTAACGGCCATAAAATTGAATGTCAGGCTACATTTTTAATATGGATTTTCAAAGTGGATTTTCAATTTTTTGTTCGGGAAACTTCGTCAACGTCTGTCTGTCATATGGCAGCGCTCTACAGTTTTCTCTGCTCCATTCCATGTCTTCAGTGTACAAATGACACTTGATGCGAAAGGAAGTGGCAGCGCTAGTAATTTGTTAGGGTGGTTTTCTGTGTGCATTGCTTTGTGGCGACGGAGAGCAGCATCACTGAGAGCACGAACGCCTAGCGCCCACAGTTTTGAAGTGTGTGCCAGCGAAAAGAATAGGTATGCCCTTTTGAAATACTCTTGCAATCGTTATTCAAGAATTGTAACGTGTAAAAGAGCACATAAACGGAGGTGACACAGAAATCACTAGAGATTTAGGTATAAACATTTGCATTTCCAATTTCAATTGTACAACTTCATATGTAAAGTGAAAAGTATATCTTCAGTTGCTAGATCAGATGGTCAAATTGAGCGATTTGGAACCAACTGCTCAAATCTACTTGGCTTTCGCTTAACTTTCGACATCTGATCTAGTAACCGAGCTGTTTTGTGCCACTTCACATATAAATTCAAGCAGTTTCAATTTGAAATACAAGCGTTTATACGAGAATCACTAATGATCTCTGTGTCACCTCCGATTATTATACATCTCAAGGCTTGCCCTTATTCGTGAAGTATTTTATGTGCTTATACATTAATATATCCTTTAACTTGCTTAAGTCTTCCTAATGTATTGAAAAGGGTATACAAGAGAGATAATGTCAATTGTATAAGTAAGTGTCGGTTACTCTCAATCTATATCCTTATACATACAATACAAGTGTATTTGACGCAACGCAACAAAAAAAATTCTCTACCTTGTGGCATTTTGTTATACTGCGTTACGCAGCTTTGTGAGTTGGTAATCTTAATCAAATTTGCTTATTAAATGGTTATACAAAACAGCAAAATAAATTTGTTTAACAATTTGTTTATTTCAATCACATAGCTTTTAGCAGGCTCCAGGTCAATAAGTTATGATTTTGTTCATTTTGTTCACACACCACAGAAGGGCCAATTCGGGGCGCGCACAAACTTAAGGCTTCTGCAACATGACAATTGTTGCTGATGTAGGATTTAGCTATAAGCCTGGCTTTGGGATTTCCAAGCGATTGCTGACATGAGGTAGCTTCTGCTAAAGATAGGCTGAAGACTGCTGATTGGATTGAATTGTGGTTATTCATGAAATAGCTATATAGTCAACCAGCCTCCTTCCAAAAGCAGCATACGACAGAGCACTCACCCATACTCACAATCAAAAAGCATCAATACCAATAACTGTATTGTTGTTGGTCAGTTTGCTTGCGCGCGCAAACAACACCAATCAAAGAAGAGAATAAAACCGGTTTTTGTTCTACGCGACGCACACACATGAAATCTTTTGCCCTGCTTTTATACGATCATTGATTATCTATTTTCGGTGCAATTACAAAAAACAAAACGTACTCAAAGAGCATACGGCTGGGCATCGCTGGTCTAAATCTTGCTTTTTGCCTGCAACAATCTGCAGTTTAAAGAAGGTATGTTGGTGTTTCAATATAATTTTAGTAAGCTGAGCACGAGTCTGTTTTTGGGAAATGGTCTAGATTTTTGTTAATTTGATCTGAAGCATCTTTAAGATGACTAATTTGATTCTTTTGTACTTTTGTTTCAAATTATGGTAAAGTAATATATCTTAGCCTTAAAATAAACTAAAGATATTTCATGGATTTTGCTTAACATTAACTTAGAATTCAATACAAATGACAAGCCTGTAATGTACTTTAGTGCTTTAAGCATTGCATACCTTTGGTTAATTTTGTCATTTCGAACGCTTACATTCTTAATGTTATATCTACTCTTTAAAAAATCAAAGAATTGTTTGGTTTAATTTATTTGAAAGCTAAGAAATAACACTAGACAATAAGTTCATGAAAGGTTCGATCAAATATTTAGCATATCCAAAAAGCTCAGCTTGAAAATGGTCCAAATGGGCAATTTAAGGGCAAAAATCCGGACTTGATGGAACGGTTAAACGGTTGTGATACAAATATATGGGGCTAAAAAAGAAGAAGTACAAGATGAACCATTTTCCATAACAGATTCGAGTTCAACACACGAAAATCATCTATAGTCACCTGTACCTGTTATCATCTATCATCACCTGTTATCATCTATAGTACCTGTTACAAAGTGTTCCTTGTAAGGAAAATATTTGAATATACTTGATCGTTTTTCGGAAACGGGAACAGCTACCAATTCCGATTCCGCATGATCTGAACGAAATCGAAAACGGAAACAGACCTAGCTTATCAGGTCTGTTAAAGGTATAACAACCATAAAGTCCTAGAGAATGGGCGCACGGCACCAACAGGACGCAACAGGTGCAGTGTGCGTGATCGAGACTCGCTGATAATGATTGTTATACCATTGCAAAGGGTATTATAATTTTGCCCAGAAGTTTGCAACGCATAGAAATATTAATGTACGACCCCCTAAACTATATAAATTCTTAATCAGGGCGACTAGCTCAGTCTGTCTGTCTGTTTCTACGTAAACTAGTCTTTCAGTTTTAAAGCTATCGAGCTGAAATTTTGCACAGAGTCCTCTTTTTACTGCACGCTGCTAATATGTCGGAAACGACCGGATCGCATGACTATATCTTATAGCTGCCATAGGAACCATCGGTCAAAAAATGGGTCTTAGTGAGAAAAACTTTTTTGTTTTTAATGTTAGCGTCCTCAAACTCGTCAATTATTAATATTATATGCTTTCAAACAGATTTGCAAACATTGGTTAAAATCGGATGACTATATCTTATAGCTGCCATAGGAACCATCGGTCAAAAAATGGGTCTTAGTAAGAAAAACTTTTTTGTTTTCAATGTTAGCGTCCTCAATTTCGTCAATTTTTAATATTATATGCTTTCAAACAGATTTGCAAACATTGGTCAAAATCGGATGACTATATCTTATAGCTGCCATAGAACCGAAGGGTTGGAAAATGGATCTTAGTGAGAAAAACTTTTTTGTTTTCAATGCTAGCGTCCTCAAACTCGTCAATTATTAATATTATAGGCTTTCAAACGGATTTCCCGAATTTGGTTAAAATCGGCTGACTATATCTTATGGCTGCCATAGAACCGAAGGGTTGGAAAATGGATCTTAGTGAGAAAAACTTTTTTGTTTTCAATGCTAGCGTCCTCAAACTCGTCAATTATTAATATTATAGGCTTTCAAACGGATTTCCCGAATTTGGTTAAAATCGGCTGACTATATCTTATGGCTGCCATAGAACCGAAGGGTTGGAAAATGGATCTTAGTGAGAAAAACTTTTTTGTTTTCAATGCTAGCGTTCTAAAACTTGGCCACTATTAGCATTTAATGCTTTCAAACGGATTTGCAAACTTTGGTCAAAATCGGCTGACTATATCTTATGGCTGCCATACAACCGATGGGTTGGAAAATGGTTTTTAGTGAGAAAAACTTTTTTGTTTTCAATGCTAGCGTTCTAAAACTTGCCCATTAGTCAAATTTTATGCTATTAAACAGATTTGCCAAATTTGTTCAAAATCGGCTGACTATATCTTATAGCTGCCATAGAACCGATGGGTTGGAAAATGGGTCTTAGTGAGAAAAACTTTTTTGTTTTCAATTTTGTTGTTCCTAAACTCGGTGGTTGTTAATTTGAAATGCTTTCAAACAGATTCTCCAAATTTGATCGAAATTGGATGAAATAGTTTGATTTTAATGCTAGCGTTCTTTAACTCTGATATTTCAAACGAAGTTAGCTTTCCTCTAAATTGTAAATTATGTGTGTAATGTACTAAAACTTTAACTTATAACTAGCTATATATGTACCATAAGAATGTCGATGACATTCTGGTCGGGCTCTCAGTATTATACCTACAAATATCTATTGCTATATCGCTAAGGGCGCACGCACACATGCAGCTGAAAGCAAGCCGAAATAAAGAAACATGCTTCATTGCATTACAACTGAAATTTAAAGATTAATCCAGAGCTTCGTGATTATTTGTCAAAATCAGCCTTAAGTTCTGCCGTCAGTTCATCTTTCAGCCGAATGTGTGTGCGCGCGCCCTTAATCTTCTTCATTCAGCAATTATACAAGTATGTCAAATTGCTGCCATAAATACTTTTCGATTGACTCCAAAACAAGAAATAGAAACAAATAAATCTGCTCAACTGTCTGTAGAATAATAAACATCAGAATGTATCTTTAATCTCAAATTACAACGCCCACAATAAGATCTTTCTCTAGCAAACTGATTGTGTGTGAGAGGGAGTGTCATCAATTTCATTCAACAATTTCTGGGTAGGGCTTCTATCTATCTATATATATTTATAACTAAATGTTTTCATGCAATTAAAAATGTATGAAAGTTTTGCCGTTGTGTGTGTGAAATTTTAATGTTAATGTCACAGTGAAAATGTTTGAAAAGTGAAACTAACGTCTAATAAATATTGTAAATGAAATTGTTTGCCATTAACAACGCATTTAAATGCCACCATGAAAGCAAAAAAACATTGAAGAGAAAGAGTGGATGAACAGAATTTATGTGAGTTTTTTCTGTTGTTGTTGTTGTTAATTGAATTAATTGTAATATATGTGCAATTGTTGTTGGCATTCGAATGGCTGCAAATTGGCAACTGTGTGTGATTCACGACTCAATGCCAGCCAACAATTGAAATTGTTATTAATAATTGCTTGGTTAATAACTTAAAGTGTTGTGTGCGTTAAGTTTCGTCACTGGCCCCAAAAAAAAAAAAAACTAAGCTTAAATTGGATTTGATTTGAATTTAATTTAACCCACTCTCATTGAAAAGTCGGGCGCTTGCCTCCCACATGACGAGGCCATGTTGTGACACCACCAACATCATCCTCCTCTTCATTAACATTATTTGTATTTGGTGGGGGGAGCTTTTAATGAGTTTTTGGCTGGCCACGCAATGCGACCAGCGAAAGTAAAAGTGAGATCTGAAGGATTTTGCACACTCATTCACCTCTTCCTACTTCCTTGTTAGATTTGCTGCTGCACTTATATAAACTCGACCACAGCAACAGCAGCAGCAGCAGCAGCAGCAGCCACAGCCGCAGCAATGATTATTATTTCCATGCATGCGTGCACCGAGCACCATAAGCCACGCCCCTCTCTTTAAACGCCCTTTTTCCATAGCTATTTGTGGTCCATTGTGCAAGCAGATACATTGAAATTTAAATGCAAAAGATACAAAAGGTATCCATAGTTTCGCATTGCAATTAAACGAAAAGCTTCCGCAATTTGGTTGACTTTGCCTACACATCATCTTCTTCTGCCTTAGCCATAATGATGATGAGCTGGTCATACACACACACATGTATACTTATATACTTATATTACATATCTGAACAGACTTAGACTTGCTTACTTTTACTTTTCTTATTGTCAACTCTGTACAAGTATTACCACAATAGACTGACAACTAAAAATTATAACAAAAACTTTCCCAACATTGGGAATTTTCTTTAGTTATTGTGGAATAATGTATAGAAAATGTTTAACTCAGGCAATTAGAGAGTTTTAAAGAAAACGTTGAAAAAAAGTAAAACAAATATTAAAGCTTGAGGTCATGTTATGTTTGCACATAAACTAAAAGGAGGCAGCTATTCATGAACCTTCCAGTTCAATCTTCAGCTGTCTTTGTCTGTCTACTGCAAGTCAGCAGCTGGGGGATTCCAAAGTGGTGACACTTGTGGTGTTTATATTGATGTCTTCGATGGAAATGTTACCAATGAGAAGAGAAATGATCCTATTGCTCAACGCACAATTAGTGGCATATAATGAAGAAGCACCAGTATCAATATTTTTTTGCTTTCTGTAACTTGGTAACACTATTAGTGACAGCTGTGCGAAATTTCAGATCAAAATATTCATTATTGTTTGAGATACTTTTCGAGATTGAGAGAAGCTCGGCCCTGGTCCTCCTTTGGAGGTGCTGCTTGAGCCAATTTTACATTTTACACTCTTCGTTTTGTGAGTTGCTAAAAATGAATTTTGCAATTTGTACTATGTCTTTGCGGAATGGGATTTCGGTTGCGGAAACGTTGAGAATGCTGCAGTTAGCCTTTGGTGTTCGGACTCTGTCATCAAAGAATGTATACAAGTGGTATAATGTGGTTCAACAAAACATCGACTGATGAACATCACGTGAAACAAGTCACAGATATGGTGCTTGAAAATCGTCGACTGTCTATTAGACACATCAACGATAGTTTGGACATATCATTTGGACCGGTGCAGGTGATTTTGAGTGACGAATTGTGCTGAAGAAGAAGAACCGAGTTGAATATTTTTGTTAGTTAGTGACAGGTGCTGTAGTTGTTAGTACAAAGACGCTATACATTTGTCGGACTCGGCCGGATCGGATGACTATATCATATAGCTGCCATAGGAACCATCGGTCGAAAAAGTAGTTTTAGTGAGAAAAACTTTTTTATCTTCAACGCAAACCTCCCCAATCCTCGTATTTCTAAGTTTTCTATGCTTTCACATAATTCCACCAAGTTTTATGAAAATCGGACAACTATATAGTATAGCTGCCATACAAAAGTTAGGTCTGAAATAAAGTCTTAGCGGGAAAAACTGTCTTGTTTTCAATGCTATCGCTCCCAAACTTGTTATTGATCAATATTTTATGCTATCACACAATTCTGCCAAGTTTGATTCAAATCGGTTGACTATAGCATATAGCTGCCATAGGAACTATCGGTCCAAAAAGTAGTTCTAGTGAGAAAATCGTTTTTGTTTTGCAATGGCAGCGTCTTTTAAATTTGGCATAAAACTTGCCCTGCTTTGTGGTGTGTATGTGTGTCTTATTTTGGAAAAGTAATGAACAAAAATCATAACTTATTGACCTGGAGCCTGCTAAAACAGTCACATTATGGGAAAAAAAAGTTGAAATGCTTTCAATTTGGTCAATCGTATATACATTCGAGAAGTAACTGACTGTACCGAGCTCATAATTTAGTTCCCTTCCTAACAGGCGAACCGAGCTACGCCTCGCCTCCTTTATAAATTCGTCTCTGTAGCTCTCTCACCCATCCTACGTACAATTTTGTCTGACCAGAGCGCCCATTCCATAGTGTCGTGTAAACGTAAAGGTACGGATAGCTTCTCCGCCAGGTTTTCCCACTCTTGAAAGTGTTGTAATTTTTCACGCAGTAAATACGAAAACACAATCTTTGGGAGTCGGTGATCGGGCATGCGAATTAACTTTTGCATATACCTGAAATGGATGTCCAGTCCAGTTTCCAGATATATCATTGTATACTGCGGCAGGCGGAATAATCTTTTAATGAAATACCTTAATAGGCATTCTACTTCGTCGAAGTGTGGTATAACCCCCACACTTGAGCGCCTTAGGACATAATGGACCGCTCACCGCTGCACTGAAAAGCTTGTATTTTGTGCTAGTAGGTAGGCACATCCTTTTTGGCCAAGCCACGTCCTCCAGGTACAATTGATGGCTGTTTTTTAGATGCAGATTGAAACTGGCATTGTGGTTGAAGTAAGCTCCTAAATATTTGTAGCTTTTGACTTTTTTTTATTAATTTAGTCTTTGCACATATACTTAGTTCATGCAGGTAGTTAATGAGAATGCAACCCAAATAGTAGAATCACATTTGTTAGCATCTAACACGACCCCAGACGATGTAAGATTGTGTGATACATGATTGCAAGGGTCTAATCAAAAAGTAAAGATTCATTTAGCTGCTGGAAGAGGACATCTATGAGTTTTATTCACAAAGAGATAGGTATACTTTTCAAGCTGCCCTCTTGGCACATTTTGGATCATAGTTTTTGGTTTTTTTAGCATTTTTTTTGGTAGAGTATAAGAGAAAAGTGGCTTATTACAGATGCCTATAAATGTTGTTGCTGGTGGGGCTGTCCATAGTTTTATGCGTTTATTTTTGCTTTACCTTTTAGAATTAATTGCGCATAAAAATTGCCCATCATGCGCATTAAATGAGACATCAACATGGAGCGGCGGTGCCTGTGCCACAGCCTCAGCCTCAGCCTCAGCCTGTGCCTTGGGTTGGTCTTGTCTGTAAGTTGGCATGCTAAAAGCTGCTAAGCGTATTAAATAAACATGCGCTCTGACTTGACTTGACTTCTCTTTTATGTAACGGTACGCACGGCAACAACAGCAACAACAACAACAACAATAATAAATTTCAAGCGTAAACAGTTACGTCAAACAACAACAGCAACAAGTTGATAGAACAGACGCAGACGCAGCAGCAACAACAGCAGCAGCAGCAACAGCCGCCGCTGGCAACATGACAATGACAGCATCAAGCATCTACGCCTCTCTTTCTTCCCTCTAAGCTTTTTATAACAGGTTCGATATGATTTTGCGGCACTTTCTGCCGCAAAGGAAACGTTGCTGCTGCTGATTGCCGCTTCTAAAAGCAAGGCCAAGCAACGGCAATCGACAAAATATATAAGAAAACTACAAAAAAAAAGAGACTTGGAGACGATCGACGACATTGACCGACGACAACGACTGAAACTGCCAGCACAACCCAGTTGACCGCATTCCAAACACACCAGCCAACAAATCAATGTGCAAGCTGTAGAAAAGTGTTGCCAGCGGCAGCAGCAACAGCAACAGCAACAATATTTTTTTTGCACGCCAGCAACATTTGTGGTTAGCTGCTATCGTTGTTGTCCTTCTCTGACACAAACTGGGTCAACTGGCAACCCAAAAGCAGCAGCAGCAGCAGCAGCTGCAGCAGCCAAACACCTGCAACATCAAAGCAATTGGCTCGTGCTCGCCGAGAGAGCCACCCCGCACAGAATTTGTTTTTTTTTTTGGGGCCTGTTGCTTAGCATTAATTTTTGGCTTTGAGCCTAATTTGTGGCTGTGAACATTTTCAATGCTATGCGAAGATTTTTCCATTTTCTTGAGAACAAAAAACACACAACAAAATAAAAATATACAAAAGAATGACAAAAGGCAACTAAATCAAATAAACTTGTATAGATATTCAGTTTTTGGACCCCTTTCTCGAAATGCAAATGAGCAAGAGAAAATTTCACTTCAGAAATTTTTTAGTCGGCATTCCAATTTAGACTCGTTTTACCGCTAGCCGCTGGCTGAAGAGATTACGAAACAGAAAGATTGAAATCAAATTGTTGTAGCAGGTGGAGGCTGCTTGCTGCAACTTGCCACAAGACATAACTGTAGCTGCTGTTGCCTGTTGCTGCCGCTGCTCTGTTATTGATTGGCCACAGCTGCAAAGCTGCCAACTCATCGCCATGAACCAAACACTTCCGATTGCTGAGGCAAGTCATTGAACTTGCGCCTCGATCCGATCCGATACGATCCTCATCGTCATCATCATCCACGTCTTGGCGCCAACGTCTCCTCTGGCAAAGCGGAACAAAAAAAAAAAAAAAAAAACTAAATTGCAATTGTCATGCGTCCACACACAAGCGCACAGAGAGTCCATCATTATAATTTATTGTTATGGTTATTTATATGCTCAATATATTAAACAAAAGAAAATTAAGAAAAACAAATTGATTCATAAAGCGCAGGGGAAATGATGCTGCTTACCCATCTACATACAGATTATATAACCGTTGCTTTCAGCCTCTTCGCCACAAACAGTCTTTTAAGCCAAGTTTATACAGGCAAATAATTTGCACAACACAAATTGGGATGCATTTCGAACATATTGTATCAAATTATTAATCAATGTTTACATCTGGCTAGCTCAAGGTCTATGGTTGAGTATAATTCTATATAAACAACACAAACCCACAAATATTAATTACAACATTTTGGAATAGCAATTGGGTATATCCGTACAACGATCGCTGTTTCGAGAATTACCAACTTCTCTCATCAGCGGACTTGATTTGCTGTTTACACTTCAAACAAATATACCAGTTGGTATTCATGCCGCTTTAGGCGGCGAATAAAGACATAGGAATTCCAATTTGGTTTAAGTTTCAGGTCCTACAAAATATGGAATCATGGCTTTTTAGCCAAATTGTGAACTTAACTTAACCCATAGACGAAATTGTGTAGTAATACGAATTAAGGCCAACATTTCCTACAAATACATAAAATTAGAGTAGCCTGCAGAGAATCCTGTTCAATTGGCGAATAATTAAATAAGTAAATTCATTTTTGTGCAAACTTTTTTGTACAAATTTTTTTGTTAAAAATTTTTTGTACTAATTTTTTTGTTACAAATTTTTTTGCACACATTTTTTTGAACAAAATTTTTTTTTAACATTTTGTTGTCCAAATTTTTTTTACAAATTGTTTTGTTAAAAATTTTTTGTACACATTTTTTGTACAAATTTTTTTGGTAAAAATTTTTTGCACACATTTTTTTGTTCTAATTTTTTTGTACTAATTTTTTTGACCCTTTTTTTTGTACAAATTTTTTTGTATACATTCTTTTGTACACATTTTTTTGTTAACATTTTTTTGTACAATTTTTTTTTGGTCCAATTTTTTTGTAAAATATTTTGTAAAAATTTTTTTGTACACATGTTTGAACAAATTTTTTGTTCAAAATTTTTTGCACACATTTTTTTGTACAAATTTTTTTTGTAAAATTTTTTTTGTATCTGTTGATTTGTTGTGGGCCGTTTTGTTCGTTGTGTGCTTGTTATGTAAACTAAGGTTGTTGTCACGGCCGTCTTCCCTTACTGCAGTCAAAACACTTTTTAGCTACAGTTTTGTTGTATTGGCACGATTGTTTGTTGTTGTATATTGTTTTATTCATTATGTTATTGTAATTGTTTGAATTTGTTATATTACTTAAATATTCTTCTTGTGATCGCACGCTGCATATATGAAGTTCGTCTGTTCAATATCTCTTTTGTCTTTTTCTTGTATTCGCAAGCTCTCCAATTTCATCCTCGTCTTTTATCTTCCATTTATTTTAATAATAATTTCAGAGAGAGTTCTCAACGTCACAGCTGACAAAGCGGACGCTGTGCTTTGTTCCCTGAAGACGAATCCCGAAGGGGTTCGAAATATATTGGAAAACCAAAAATCGTGTTTTGAAGCACGTTAAATACTGTTGACCTCGAGCCAGCAATATTTCCACAGTATACAAAACATAGGTCACTAACCACAACAACAATTTCAACAAATTTATCTTTGAAATCTCCATTCTATAAATGAAAGCTTTCTTTAAAGTAGTTTCCCAGCCCTTCCCAATTCTC
The DNA here is from genome assembly GCA_037044535.1 of Lordiphosa magnipectinata. Classification (NCBI taxonomy): domain Eukaryota; kingdom Metazoa; phylum Arthropoda; class Insecta; order Diptera; family Drosophilidae; genus Lordiphosa; species Lordiphosa magnipectinata. Next base: position 240,288 of record JBAMBO010001295.1, read on the forward strand.
GTTAGTATTAATTGTATAGTATATCATGTAGCTTCTCCTTTGTAAGATATATTTTACCCAGGAACTTCTTCCTAAAAAGTGAGTCAAATCCTCATTTTCTCTCCACTGAGCTATATGATATAGACGTCCGATCTGCCTGAAGTTGACATTTTTAAAAAACTTGATAAATATAAAGCTTAATTGCCAAGTTTTAGTCACATAGCTTTGAAACTAACATTGTGGCAAAGCTTTATTTAAAGGCATATTTTCATTTGTTTATAACTTCAAAAATTAGTATTTTTTAAACTATAAAAATCTCCAACTTCTAGGGCAATAAAAATGTATATTCTAAGAACCAATATCATGATGGTTAACACTGAGAAAAAATTATATAATATATAAACTTTAGCAACAATTACTTAATATTATTAAATAATTTAAAAAGTTATTAAATTTGGATTTTGAACACCTGCGCGTTTTTATTGTTCTGACTTGTGTGTATTCTGTCTCTTACTGTTTCCATTCTTCTTTGCGCCCAATTTTTGGCGCGTGGCTAGTGTTGCCAATTTAGCTATCGACTGTAAAAATGCTAAAACTTCCAAGAGAGTAGTTTAAAATAGTTAAATAGTTGCAGACTCTGGCAAAACTGAATAGTTTTCGGCTTTCGAGTTTACAATATAGCTATATATGGTGGGAAAAATAAATAAATTGACAACGTTGGGTATGGCACGCACTTCTGTTTGTATTCGGCTGACATGTTTCTGCTGTAGCATGCACCGGATTAGTTAGATCTGGCGCATATTTATATGTATAAGATGAAAAATAAAACGATCAATACATTGTACAGTGCATATAGGTGTTTACATTGAATTTGTAGTATACTTAGAAACTAATATCTCTGACTGGACGTATGAATGTATACGATATGTACATATGTAGGCAAAGAAGTACTTCATACAATGCCTTGATTCTTCACGTATTTAATATGTTTTACTATATGTTCATACATATATGTATGTATATTAATAACCATTGGGAGTGCGAAAAAGAGAAAATAACCAATCGAAGACATTTTTTTTTTGAACCGAACTAAAAGCTTGGGTGTGGAACGGTTTCGATTTCATCTATTTTCGTACTCGTGGGTCGGTTCAGGGTTTGGTTCATAGTAAAAAAAAACAGGAATTCCTGGTTCGAACCGGATCGGTTCAAAACCGGCTTGCAGCTCTGATATTTACATATTTTTGGACAAATTTTTTTGTACAAATTTTTTAAGCAAATTTATGCAGAACAAGTTTTTTGTACAAATTTTTTAGAACGATATTTTTTAGTACAAACTTTTTGTACAAATTTTTTGTACAAATTTTTTGAATAATTTTTTTTAGCAAATTTCTAGTACAAATTTTTTGAAGAAATTTTTTGTACAAATTTTGTATACAAATTTTTTTTTTTTAAATTTTTTTTTTGGAAATATGAATATTATTTCAGATAACTTGACAAATCCGTATGGAGCTTTAGGTCCAAATGATTTGTTTGTTATTATTATTATTAGACATCGGATTTTTAGGTGAAAACATATTTTTAATAGGTGATCCAACAAAATGTTTGTTTGCATTCAAAATTTGTTTCATGAAAAGTAGATTATACTACATCCTCATTTTTTTTGCATATATGACATATTTCTATATCTTTGACCTAAATACATATTAGAGAATATTGTAAACATATTACTTGTACATACTTAGAGAGTAAATATATGCTCCCAACTAGGCGTCTGCACATCTAAATATGCCTTTTGTTCAGGGTTCAAAACGAAAGTAAAGCTCAGAGTCCACAGGCAAAAAATTTGCCAAAAATTTGGCTAACAGAATTTGGTTCCAAAGACCAAATTAAGTAACTTTTGGCCATAGCTGATCAACTTATTTTCGTTTGGAACCTTAGTCTTAGTTTTAACGCCAGCAAAATCTGCAATCTCATGGCTATTTAGCCAAATTTTCATCACAATATAGACAAATTATTTGCTAGCTACCGTACACTGGCTAGTAAGACAAGCTGATAGCGAGTACAAAATGTTCTTGAAACATGTCCAAGTCGTTCATAAAGTGACCACAAAATGTTAATTAGATAAGACCAAACCGGTCCTTAGTGAGAACTAAATGTTAATGTAATAATGTGAACCAATGTTCATATATAGATAAAAAGTGTGCTTAATACCGCTTCAAGCTACTCTAATGGAAAACACACACACACACACACAATGGTCAGGCTTTTAACGGAAGTTCAAATCAAAAGACTTAAGCAACAAACTTGCAAACGGCAAACTGCAAGCAGGGCGCATCCATTGCGCAAATGCACAGCAACATAAAAAAATACGTATAATACGAAACACTTGCGAAATGTATTTTTGTTTTTTTTTTTTTTAACGAGGTTCTACTAATTTGGCCCGCTCACAAGCTCCAAACTCCTCCAAACAAAACTGGGTCAAGCGAAGAAGCTGCGTGAGCAGCAACAGCAACAACAACAGCAACAACTAAAACTGGTCAAGTCAAGCGCCAATTTATGTAAATCCAAAACCAATCAGCCTCAAAACGGCAACGGCAACCGACAGCTCTTTGCTTTGGCATCGGCATCGGCAAACCGCTGCATGATCATTATGTTTCATTATGAGCGCTGATAGGCTAACGGTTTACACCGTTTTCGACTGGAAGAATTCAAAGTAAAACCAAAGCAAAGAAGAAAACAAAAAAAAAAAAGGGAAAAGACCCTCAGACTCTGAGTTTTCACTTCAAATACGAAGCTCAACTATCGCAATTGGGTCATCAAGTTGGAGGGCACTTGCACTTTTCAAAAACATTTTGTAATTGAAGCGGCAAGAACTCTGCAAAGATGAAGCAGTCGACGAAGCGTGGGCGTTTGGCAATCAGCGCATGACGCTGTACCAAGTGCGCCCTCCCCATCTCTAATTAGCGCCTGGGTCAAGCAAGCAGTTTACCCAACGAAACTGAAACAAAGAAAGCAGTTCCCAACCATTTGCGCCTCATTTAAAGACCCCCCCCCCCCCCTTCCTCACAGTCCCTGTGTGCCCTGCCCGGCATGGCAATTAGGCTGCTGCTGCTGACTGCATTGTGGTCTCTGGTCTCCACTTCTTTTGTCGTTTCCAATGGTGCACTTGACGCTGCGCATTTAAAATGAAATTAGCCGCCATACGCAAATTGCGGACTTTGTGTTTTGGTAAGGGGGGAGTGGAGTGTGTTGGGTTTAACACAACTCGACTTGGGTTGGGTCATTTTGTCTGTCTGTGTGTGTGTGGTAGAAAGTTGCAACAGAGTATGCCAACTGCATACCAAAGATTGTTCAACATTTAGTTATGGCTGGAAATTTTAACCCAAAAAACAAATTTTGGTTACAATTTTTACACTTTTGATTCAGTTCGAACGGGTTTTTCTTTTGAAAATGATAATTGCATGGTGTTTTTACTAGACAGCAAAACCTTTTACTTTGGCCTGAAATTTGTATATCATTGGTTTCCTGTTACCACTTTCCATTGATACGGGTTAAAGACAATATTTGCCCTTTCGCCTGAGCCACGTTTCCGGCTGATGTTCCTGTTGCAAAACTGTTTGCACTAGAAAATAGAACAACTTCTTATGTACAAGAACAAAAAAGCTTTAAAAGAGAAAACATTAAATTAAAAGTTTACATTTGACTGGCTCAAGGTCTATGATTGAGTATAATTCTATATAATTCAATTGAGCCAGCTAATGTAAACTTTGATTAATATCAAAACAGGTCACTAAAACACATAAACATTAGCTTAAAGCATACATTTTATATCGAGAATATATGGGTATAAAAGAGATTTTGTTGAGAGAATTGAGTTGTTCACTAAACTTAACAAGTGAACCTGTTCTTCTTCAATTGTTCATTTTTGTGCAGTGAGTCTTGTTTACTCTCTGTGGCTCAGTAAGTTGTTTCGTAAATTGTACAGTCTCTTTTTTGCTCAGTGAGTTGTTCAGTGATATGTTCAGTCTCTCAACTCAGAAGCAAGCACCCGGCAAAAACTCTGCCCTTGTGGAAAATGTTGAGCAAGTCGAACTTACATATAAGCCAACAAAGGATTTCAAGCTTTGTGTATCAGCCAGCACCTGCAGGTAGAAGCCAGCAAATAGACCGTCAATTGGTTCAAATGATTGCTAATCGTCATGTCTTGGGGTTAGTTGAAGGGCAAGTGAACAGCTGAACAACTAAACAGCCGATCGAGGGAACAACTCTACAACTAAACAGCTGAACAACTGAGCAATTCAAGTGAGTTGACTCACTTTGAAAAAAGATCAAATCAAAATGTTCAGTAAAATGAACAACCTTGGTCCAGCACTAATACTCAGTACCCCATACTTAGGGCTGCATACTCAGTACTCAAAACTAAGAAATCGATATTCAGTACTTGATACTCAGTACTCCATACTCAGTACTCCATACTCAGTATTCAATACTCAGTACTTAAAACTCAGTACTCAGGACAAGATACTCAGTACTACCTACTCAGTACTTGATACTCAGTACTCCATACTAAGTAATCGTTACTCAGTACTTAACACTCAGTATTCAATACTCAGTACTTAAAACTCAGTACTCAGTACTTGATACTCAGTACCAAGATATACTTAACAAGGTAGCCGTACTCGCTCTCTCACAACTTCTTAAATAAGAAGCTGAACACAAAAAAATTTCGTCGGCGGAAAAGCGTCGCTCACAAGGGTTGTTTACAGAGTGACATTTAAGGAGTAAGCAAAGAGAGCGACAGAGCGAGTCCGGCTACCTTGTTAAGTATATTTTGCTCAGTACTACCTACTAAGTACTTGATACTCAGTACTCCATACGCAGTACTCAATACTCAGTACTGCATACTAATTGCTCCATACTAGTACCTCCTTACTCAGTACTCTATACTCAGCATTCAATACTCAGCACCTGCCTGGTGATATGGAATCCAAGTGTATAGCTGCAAAGTACCATACTTAGTACTCCATACATAGTACTCGATACTCAGAACTCGAAACTTGGTACTCAATACTCCATACTAAGTGCTCCAAACTAATTACTCGTTACTTAATACTCGATACTCAGTATTCAACACTCAGTACTTGATACTCAGTAATCGGGACTCAGTACATGACATTTAGTACTACATACTCAGTACACAATACTCAGTACTCCATATCCAGTACTCGATACTCAGTACTTGATACTCATTACTCGATACTCAGTGCTCGATACTAAGTACCCCGGACTCGATACTCGATACTTGGTACTATATACTCAGTACCCCATACTCAGTATTTATGGAAGTATGGAGAATCCATACTTACTCTGGTACTGTAATTTCGAAACTTGATTCTTGATACTCAATTCACGATACTCTATTCTCAATACTCGTTTCTCCATACTCGATTCTTGAAACTTGAAACATACTCGTTACTTACTTCTTGGTACTCTATAGTCGGTACTTAGTACTCCATACTCAGTCCTCGATACTCAGTTTTCAAAAGTCAGAACACAATACTCAGTGCTCGATGCTCGATACTCAGTATTCGATACTTAATACTCCATACTCAGAGCTAGATACTTAATACTCGATAGTCGAACGTCCGTAAAAGATCTGTACGGTACGAGGCATGCACTCACACAAAGTCGATCTGTGACTTGGCGATTGATTGAATGGTGGTGATTTATGAAAAAGCAATATAGTCAACCAGCCTCCTTTGTGCTGTGTGTGAGTCTTGTTTTAGAAAAGTTATGAACAGAAATCATAGCTTATTGACCTGTAGCCTGCTAATAGCTCTCTGATTGATATTCAAACAGTCACATTGATTTTACTTTTGTTTTGAATATAAAAAAAAGCAACAGATTGTAGGCTAAACTTTAGTATGGTGATTCTACACTCAGAAAAAAAACAAGTACAAACGGTGTCAATACGTTTACATACAAATACAATACAATTCAAGTACTAAGATCTAAGACTGTTTCGGGATATATTCGGGGGTGTCCTGCAAATCTCTATAGATTTTGGCCACGGTTGGTTTGCAAAACGCTCGAAAAATCCGTCGGTGTTCCAGAACTTCATGAGATTTCATTTTCTTATTTAAAAATCTAGTTAGAACATAATCTGTCCCAGTTAAAGTGTCATCTCTAACAACAGGGCTGCATCTCTTGCAAAAAAATTTCCCTGTTTTTAGTTATGGGTTAATTTGATATTTAACTGAAATTTTTTGATTGTGTTATAAATTTCAAATTTAGATATATTCATATCATGTTCTTCGCGCCACTCATAAAGTATAACTTTCCAGCCCTTAGTCAGCTGGCTGTCACTTAGATGGCGACACAATCGTTAGATGGCGCAACCTGAGGTGGTTGCTTTTGACTAATATGGAATGACTTTGGTTGGTTTTGCGAATAATTATTAAAACGTAAATTGCAATGTTTAAACTAATCAAATAATTTATTCATTTAATGCAACAAATCCAGAAAAATAATGTTGCTTACATTTCCAAATCGAATTTTGCTGGTCAAAATTGTTTGGGTGGTGAATTTTGCTAAATTTCCTAACAAATCACGAGAGATTTGAAACCAACCGAAAGAGATTTCTGGGACACCGAGAATTGGGTTTGGGTTGGAAGAGATCTCCGTAACACATTTCGAACTGCTTAAAATTTTTTTGATCATACTATACTTTAGCTTGTAATGGTCTTAAGTTCAACTCGATTTACTCTAAAAATAAAAGTTCATAAAATAGATACAAAATGTTCTTAGCTTAAGTTCAGTAAATTCTAAAGCTATTCCCAATTTGTTCTTAGGATGGAAAAATCCTAAGGCTGGGATGACACATTCAATTCTCGGTTGACATTCAATGGATTATTAAATATGATAATTATTTCATTACTCAAAACGAAATCGCAAAAGACGGTATATTTGAATTAAATATACAAGGCATATTGCATTGCCACAAACAAATGAGTTCGAATCACGCCTACGCTACCTATCCACAGGTATGGATGACAGTCTCACTCATATTAGGTGAATCTCAACTAGGGTTTAACAGTCAAAGATCTCTAGCACTATATAATGCCCTAGACTGGGAGAGCATAGCAATCGATTTCTTCAGTATAAGGGGATTCGCAAGTTGCATTGGCGCAGCTAATGGTACAACAAAAGAAAGTTGTTTGAAACAAATATTATGTTCACAAGGTAAACATTTCAAAATTCGGCCAATGAAGAATGCAGAACCCACATATTCAGAATGTTGTCAGTAGCGGATGTCCCGAAAAGATAATATTTGTAGATTATTCTTATAATCAACTGATGATGAGTCCCAGAAGAAGCAACCGTTTCTGACAGTATCAAAAAGGCAATTAAAACTAGCTGTTACGTGCATTGAGTGTGACCCTGTCATTTCAAAATACCAAAAAAATTACCCAATATGCTAGATTTATAACATTTTTGTCGCGTTTTGGGGATTTTCTTTGATAACTTTTTAAAGTATGCGGCAAATTCGTCGGTTTCGCTCAACAATAAGTTGTGTCTAGAAATTGAATGTGTCATCCCAGCCTTAGGAAATGAATTTAACAAAGACCAAGATGAATTTACTGTATGTCAGAAATCAACCCTCATTCCATAAGCAAAGTGTTAAGGCCAGGAGGGAATTTTAAGGACAGATTCGATTTAAAATAGTTGGCATATTCCGTAGCACACTTTTTGGAGCTAGCATTGTAAGTCTATTTTGTCCTCAATCCAAGATATTTTGTACTTGGAATAAAAATCTTACATTTTTTGGCAAAAAGTTCTTCATTTAAGAACGTTTGTTCTCATTTTAATATCATAAACATTTCGTACTTAATTTAAGTGCATCCAAGAAGAAAACATACTTAAAATTGTAAGTACATAAAGGTATAAATTCTATCGACCTAGAACTCTGTCAGTCGTTTTTTGTCTGAATGTATATATTTCATAATATAAGTACACATTTCCAGCGCCAATTCCAATTGTAAGCTTACTTTCCAACCTTCTGATAGTATGAGGGAAGGGCAATAGAAAAGTTCAGTCTCGTTTAGTTGTGCTAAGTCATATATGTATTCTCTTTAACTTTGTAGAATCAATTTCAAACAAGAAAAAAAGTCGGTCAAGCCCGACTATAACATATTCTGTACTCTTACTACCCTCGCATTTGCTCACGAGTCAAGAAAGGCAATCTTAGTGAGAGAGAGAGAGTGAGAAACTAAGAGAGCGCAGAACGCGGTGCACAACGCGGTGCGCTCTCTAAGTTTCTCTCTCTCTCTGAGATTGCCTGATTGCCTCTCTTGAACGGAATGTTGTGGTTATGGGTGGGCGGTGTTAGCTGCCCGTTTTTAGCTCATAACTTGAGTATCGTTCATCCGATCTTTATCATTTCTTCAGCAAATCGATAAATAATTTAGATTACTAGATATCTCTAAAAGGTATAAACCATCTATCATCAAAACTGTAGGAGGTATGACGTATTTTCCAAATTGCGTTGGCTGGAAGGGGCGTGGCAAAAATTGAAAATAAACTTAATCTGCCTGCAAGTATAAGAAATATATGTTCCATACATGTCAAACCTCTATCTCTTACCATCTCAGAGATCTGTGCGTTCATACAGACGGACATGGCCATATCGACTCGGCTGTTGATGCTGATCAGGAATATATATACTTTATAGGGTCGGAAATTATGCCTTCTCCCTGTTACATACTTAATATACTCTGTGTACCTTTGGTACAGATTATAAAAAAGGGTCTCACGCTAGAGATGTTGCGCATTAGATATGCTTCAACTTGAAATCATGGGGCCAGTATGATCTCTTATCATTGTTCAATGTCTCAATTAAGAGGCTTAGACCATTGTTACCTCGTTACTTATATACTTAAATTTCCCAGCTCGTTAGGCATCAAAATTTAATTAAAGGGAGCATAACAGCAGAAAAAACAACAAGTAAGTGCGCTGCAGACGAGTGACACGACTCCAAAATACCCTGTACAGTTGAGACAAACATACATAATACAAACATACGCCCTAGCTGCCTGTAGTAGGTACAGTGAAGCTAAGAATGTTCAATGAAAATCATTTAAAACCCGAATATAAACTTTGGTCGAGCCGATTCTCAATTTCCGTTTTTGATTTTATAAATTTTCTACCAACTATTGTAAAAATCTTAACCCAGTTCCTTTGAAACACAGCTGATGAGTTAGTGCTGTAATTTGGGTAAATTGTCACCTGTTGCCATAAATTTTGTGCATCATTTCCCACCCTCCCCCATTAATCTGGCACGCTGTCATCACTGAGGTACTGAGTGGGTGCTGCTGTGTACCGTATAGGTACACATGTCGGTTTTGGTCTGTATTCATAGTTACTTCCACTTGGCGGCATTTGTACTGAGTATTTATTTTGTATTGTTGTTATTTTCGTTTGCTTTGCTTTCATTTGCTTTCTACGTGCGCGAGCGAACTAAGTGAAAGTGATACACCACACACACACACAACACACACACACGCACATACTGCCAGAGCAATTTGTACAACAAGCCAACATACAGACGGAATATTCATTGTGCGATAAAAATCATATAATAATAATCATAATCATAATAACCGTTATAATTTCCAACTTGTTTTGGACATGGTCCGGTTTGCTGTAGCTGTTGCTGTTGCTGTTACTGCATTTTGTTGTAACAAATTGCCCATCAACGCCTTGGCCTTTTCTTTGATTGTTTGTTACCATTTATTTGAGAGGGGGAAACAAAAATTCAAAAATGGTTTGCCAAAAGGAAAATATTACAAACAAAAAAAAAAGCGAAAGCCTGGGTCAACAAGGCCAACACAATGAACACTAAACTATAGAAAAAAAACCCAAGCACTTTGAGTACTTTAAGTGGGGGCGTCTTGCGTTTTGTGTGGTTTGACAATTTGCCAAAGCTGACTGCAATAAATGGTCTGAGAAAGCCAAGTAGAAACTTAACTTGTGAATTTTATTCCATTTTCCTGCTTGAAATCATGAATTTGTAATATCAAGAGTTTGGTGTTGTTGTGGTTAGTGACCTATGTTTTGTATACTGAGGGTTACTGCTGGCTCGAGGTCCATGTTTTTAAGTTGAGTAAGTTGAGTTCTCAACTACACAGCTGACGAATCCCGAAGGGGTTCGAAATATATTGGAAAACCAAAAATCGTGTTTTACTATTGTATAATGAAGCAAGTTAAAAACATTGACCTCGAGCCAGCAATAACCCATAGTATATCAAGAGTTCGGTAAAATGAAATTTTCTTGGATCCAAAAACAAACTACTAAAATCCAGCATGAAATTTTGAAATCAAAGTTCTTGGTTCAACACATTCTATATCCCATATCAACTCAAGAACAAATTCAAGCATGATAGGAAATTCTTACAATTTAGGTAAAGATTTGCTTGGTTTCAAGTAGAATTCATTCTCAATAGTTCTCATTTTTGCAAAGGTCAATTGAAATCGTTTTCAGTCTAGTCTATTTGTGCTACATTTATCTGAGTAATCTGTAGTAATCAGCTCAATTATTAACATCAAGGAACAAGCTCTGCTCTGCTATTAGATCCAAAAACAAATTTCCATCTAAGCTTAACGAACAAGTGTGAAAACTGGCAGCAAATTAGACTGTACTTTATTCAAAATAATCTTTTGTTCATCAAATATCTATCTTAGTTGGAAGTTCTAGCTGATCTTAAGCTGCATTGAAATTTAAAAATAACAAAGATCGCTGAAGATTGAATTGTAGAAATTCATGAAATAGCTATACGATCAACCAGCCTCCTTTGTGGTGTTATGTACAAAATCATAACTCATTGACCTGGAGTCTGCTAAAAAGTTATATAATTGATAATCCAAAGGTCATTAAAACAGTCACACAAACTTTAAATCAATTCTGCAATTAACTTTTTATGCATTCAAATTTTATTATTGTAACATTGACCTCGAGCCAGCAATAACCCCCCAGTATGTATGTATATATTTCATAATATAGGTACACATTTCCAGCGCCAATTCCAATTGTAAGCTTACTTTCCAACCTTCTCATAATATGAGGAAAGGGCAATAAAAAAGTTCAGTCTCATTTAGTTGTGCTAAGCCATATATGTATTCTCTTTAACCCCTTTCAAAAACTCAAATGGTTCAAACTTTGTAGAATCAATTTCAAACAAGAAAGAAAGTCGGTCAAGCCCGACTATAATATACTCTGTACCCTTACTACCCTCGCATTTGCTCACGAGTCAAGAGAGGCCATCTTAGTGAGACAGAGACGGATAGACGCTCTCTAAGTTTCTCTCTCTCTCTCTCTCTCACTAAGATTGCCTGATTGCCTCTCTTGAACGGAATGTTGTGGTTATGGGTGGGGGTGTATGAAATGCGAAGCATTCCAAAAAGCGTTTTTTGCGTTGTTTCTTGAAACTTTTGTTAGTTTTGTTTACAAAGTTTGTGTTGTTGTTTTGTAGATTGTCCCGGCACACACATACTCATGGGAAAGAGGGGGAGCCGTGACTTAACAGTGACTAAACAGTGTCTAAACAGTCATTCAACAGTGACTTAACAGTGAGTAAACAAGGACTTAACACGGAACTAACACGGACTTAACAGTGACTTACCATTGACTTTACAGTGACCTAACAGTGACTCAACAGTGGGTGAAGAGAGAGTTTTAAATTATTTCTATGTTTTGCTATTTAAAGATTGAAATTGGTATTTCTGCCTGTTATTCCTTTGCGACTGTTGCTTTCATTGATCTTTGGAGCAGCACAATAAACAAGAAAGAAAACAGCAGCAAGTGATCTTGTTGTTGGTATTTTTACTCCCTTTAGGTTTTCTTCTTTTAAAAAGATTGCCATTGCTCATTTATATACCATTAAGAGAGCTTATGATTTGGAAAATAAGCCCTTAAATTAGCATCATGTTTTACATCAAAGCCTCGTGAGTGTTGACGACACTCCCTGTTTTTTTTTTAGAGCGAAGCTCTTTAAGGTCGGTAGTGATGCAGCGTCAACTTTACCAGCTTTTGGCGACAGCTGTGAGTAGTAAGTATTGAGTATGGAGTATTGAGTAAGGAGTGCTGAGTATTGAGTATTAAGTATTGAATACTAAATATAGAGTAATGAGTAATGAGTAATTAGTATTGAGTAAAGAGTATCGAGTACTCAGTGCTGAGTATAGAGTCCTGAGCACTGAGTATTTAGTACTGAGTATGGAATACTAAGTATCGAGCACTGAGTAACGAGTACCTTGTATAGAGTACTTAAAATGGAGGACTGAGTATGGAGTACTGCGCATGCAGTACGAGGTATCGAGTACTTAGCATAGAATACTGAGTATTGAGTACTAAGTATCGAGTACTAAGTATCGAGTACTGAGTATCTGAGTAAAGAGTATTGAGAATCGAGTATCATGAATCGAGCGTCAAGAATCGAGTATGGACAAACGAGTATTGAGAATAGAGTATTGTGAATTGAGTATAAAGAATCGAGTTTCGAAATTAGAGTATCAGAGTAAGTATGGAGAATCGAGTACCGAGAATCGAGTATTGAGAATCGAGTATAGTGAATGGAGTATCAAGAAACAACTATGAAGAATCGAGGATTGAGAATAGAGTATCGTGAATCGAGTATCGAGAATCAGGTATCGAGATTCGAGAACGATGGAGAACGATTCTTGATACTCGATTCTAGATACGAGAAATCATTTCTCGAGAATGGAGTATCGGGAGTAGAGTATCCACAATCGATGCACACACACACACACACGTAATGCAAGTATTCAGATTTCTCTTCGTAAAGAGCTTCGCTCCAACTCTTCCTCTTTTCATTTCGTTTTGTTCTCGAACTTTTGCCCAGGTGTGCGATAAAAATGATTCTTAAGCTTAAAAATTTAGTCTTTTATTTGTTATATAACAAAGTTAACTTTCTAGACTCCCGTTTGCACTTACTGAGGTCCACCCTAATGTCGCTTCCGATCCAAAATTGTTTTAATTCGAAATAATTTTCGGTCGAACCGATTTGTAGAACACATGGAATAGTGGTACCTGTAAATTTGAGGGCCATTTTTAGAACTAGAATTATAAATAAAAAAATTTAAATTTTTACCATCAAGTGGATTGTTCTGATAGCTTTTAGCTGGGATCATTTCCTGGAATTCTCTAAAAACAAGTATATTAGCTTATGGATTTCCAAATGAAGTTGTATGATTGACTATATGTTAAGCTATAAAACGCAAGAAATCTGCACTCAAGCCCCCAACTGATAGCCTTGCTACAATCGCAAAACATTCAACCACATTCTTGAATGTGAATAATTTCTTGTTCCACTGACGAATGCTTATCATGTTTATCATGTTTATGAATCATGTTTATGAATGGTCAAGTAAGATTGGGTTATTTTTATACATAATTGTTAATCAAAGTTGCCCTTTCACATATCCAAAGGTCTGGCGCTGACTTGGACAATCCAATTGAAACAATCAGCTGTTCCTATTACTGACGTGGGTAGATAACACATCAGTAAATGAGGATTACGTACCTTCTGTTCTCTAACCCTTTCCCTCTTCCCATTGGCCTAGTGTCTTGACACAATCAGCTGTTCCTATTGCTGACACTTGGCGGTTCGATAACATATCGATAGTAATTCTAGCCATAAATTTAGCTATAAACTTAATATGGTTTCAATTTCTTGACGAATTCATTCAGCTCTTTTAAGAAAACACACCGAACGAATGTTAACATTAGGAACATTCAATGATTGTGATCGGAAACGAACTTATCTTTAGTCCTATAATTCAATTACAGATTACTAGATTACGAATTGTAGCTTAATTACAGGTTTAACCAACAGTTGAGTTTTGCTCACGCTGTCATCTCTCGTCCACAAAACAAAAAAAAACCACAACCTCAGCTCCTACAACTTACCTCGCAGCCACATTGTTTATGCTTGGCTGCCCTGGGGCAACCTTTTGGTCTTCAAAGTCTCTAAAATTAGTTGGCGTGGGAGTTGCCTCCCTTTTTAAGTAATTTTTTGTAACTGAAACTGAAATTGAAAAATTGTTTCATGAACTTGATTTCTTAATTTGCGTGACAAATGACTCAGTCATACTTTGTATTTGTTATTTTCGGAGATTTTGTTTCAATTTGGCTGAACTAATTTGTTCGGCGGGCAAATGAATAAGCAACACACAGAAACCGAAACACCGTTATGATGAAATTGCATTTGGCATTGGTTAGAGTGTGTCTTAGAAGAAAGAAGCTGCTGCTGCGAAAGGCATCTGGAAATGTGTAGCAACTTGTTTATTTTTTTTTTTCTTGCTTTTTAATGGAGTTGCAGCTGCCGCTGGAGCTGCTTGGAGTTGGAAAGTTGCACTGGTCAAATGATGTTGCAGTTATTCGACCATTTATGGCATGCCTGACTGGCTGGCTGGTTACCTGATGAGTGTGGACTTTGAAGTTGAGCTAAACTGCAATATATAAACCATACTCAGCAATTCTTAATGATTTGCCAGCCTCTGTCGGTCGGTGATTATGTAAAGACCAGCTGTGTGTGTGTGTGTGTGTGTAGCATATAAGAAACCAAAAACTGGTCAAAAGAATAAAGCAATTGAGGTGGATGGTGGATGCAATACCCTTGCACAGGGAGCACTAGAGCTAGAGTTAGCTGGTTTCGAACACTTTGGCAGTATACGATTTTCATTTAGTTTCAAAACTTGACCAGCCAAATGCTTTCACTAATCAAATGATTGTGATTAGTGGGAACTAGGGTTGGAGTTCAGTTTAACAGAAATAGTCTGTTCTTTAAAGTGCTGAGCTGAACCGACTAGTTCGGTATTTGGTTGCAGATTTAAGTAAAATATTTCGATCAAATCGTGCGGAATCAGAAATGTTTCCGCTTATACGGCTTTTAACTTGAAAACCAGATTTATATTCATTCGACCCTCTTGATGGCAAAGCGTTTCTAAGAAATTTCAATTCTTTTCAATTCCAATTAAGCGAATTTGAAAAGGAATACTTCTCACAGCGGCAATAATTTGTACTTTTCACAGTTCATTTGACACTACACTACTTCAAAAAGTTAGTCTGACGCCCCAGCGAGGTAGGGCAGTACTTCACAAAGTTCGTGTGGCGCCACAGTGGCAATAATTTGTACTTTACACAGTTTATTTGACACCACAGCTCATCTGACGCCACAGCGACTTTAGATAGTACTTCACACAGTTCGTGTGGCGCCTCAGCAGCAAGGATTTGTACTTCACAAAGTTCGTATGGCGCCACAGTGGCAATAATTTGTACTTTACACAGTTTATTTGGCATCACAGTTCAGCTGACGCCACAGCGACTTTAGATAATACTTCACACAGTTAGTGTGGCGCCTCAGCGGCAATGATAAGTACTTCACAAAGTTCGTGTGGCGCCACTGAGGCAATAATTTGTACTTTACACAGTTCATTTGACACCACAGCTCATCTGACGCCACAGCGACTTTAGATAGTACTTCACAAAGTTCGTGTGGCTTCACATTAGCAATAGTTAGTACTTCACACAGTTCATTTGGCGCCACAGAGGCTGTGTATATCACTTTATACAACTCGTGAGGCTGCACAGAGGCTTTAAGTAGTACTTCACAGAGTTCATGAGCCTCCACAGTAGCAAAGATTAGTAATTCACACAGTTCAAGTACCACCACAGTTCGTATGGCGCCACAGCCGCAATGATTTTGACTTCACACAGCTTAATTGACTTCACACAATTCGTGCGCCATACATTTTTTGACACTACAGCTCATCTGACGCCACAGCGACTTTAGATAGTACTTCACACAGTTCATTTGGCGCCTCAGCGGCAATAATTAGTTCTTCACAAAGTTCGTATGGCGCCACTGTGGCAATAATTTGTACTTTACACAGTTCATTTGGCGCCACAGTGCTTCACACAGTTCGTTTGGCGCCACAACGATTTTGGGTAGTACTTCGCACAGTTCGTTTGGCGCCATAGGGGCGATGGTTCGTGCTACACACAGTCTATTTGGCGCCACAGAAGCTTTGGATAGCTTCTGTGAGGCTCCACAGCCTCAGTTCGTAGGGCGGTTACAGCGGCAATAATACACACAGTGCTTCACACAGTTCCTGTGGCGCCACAGCGGCAATGATTCGTACTTTCCGCAGTTCGTGTACCGCCGCACTACTTCGTGTGGCACCACAGCGGTAATTGGTAGTCTTCATACAGTTTGTGTGGCGCCTCAGAATCAATGATTAGTACATCACAAAGTTCTTGGCAATGATCTGAACTTCACACAGCTCATTTGGAGCCATATGTCTTCACACAGTTCGTTTGACGCCACAGCGGCGTTGGGTAGCACTTCACACAGTATGTGTGACGCCACAGCTGCAACGTTTAGTACTACTACACAGTTCTTTTCGCGCTATAATGCTACACAATGTTCATATAGCGCCACAGCGGCAATGGCTAGTACGTTACACTGTTCGTGTGGCGCCATAAATGCTTTCGGAAGTACTTAACACAGTTAGTGTGGCTTTACAACTGTTTTGGGTAGTGCTTTACAGAGTTTAGTTGGCGCCCTAGCG
Organism: Lordiphosa magnipectinata; assembly: GCA_037044535.1. Lineage (NCBI taxonomy): Eukaryota > Metazoa > Arthropoda > Insecta > Diptera > Drosophilidae > Lordiphosa > Lordiphosa magnipectinata. The sequence goes on from JBAMBO010001295.1 coordinate 256,914, forward strand.
GCAATAAGTAGTTCTTCACACGATGGGCAGTACTTTACACAGTTCGTGTGGCGCCACAAAGGCTTTTGGAAGTACTTAGCACAGTTCGTATGGCTTCACAATGGCTTTGGGTAGTGTTTCACAGAGTTCACTTGGCGCCCAGGCGGCAATATGTAGTTCTTCACACGATGGGTGGTACTTTACAGAGTTCGTGTGGCGCCACAATACTTTACACAGTTCGTATGGCTTCACAAAGGCTTTGGGTAGTGTTTCACAGAGTTCAGTTGGCGCCATAGTGGCAAAAAGTAGTTCTACACACGATTGGTAGTACTTTACACAGTTCGTGTGGCGCCACAATACTTTACACAGTTCGTATGCCTTCACAAAGGCTTTGGGTAGTGTTTCACAGAGTTCAGTTGGCGCCCTAGCGGCAATAAGTAGTTCTTCACACGATGGGTAGTACTTTACACAGTTCGTATGGCGCCACAATTCTTTACACAGTTCGTATGGCTTCACAAAGGCTTTGGGTAGTGTTTCACAGAGTTCAGTTGGTGCTATAGCGGCAATAAGTAGTTCCTCACACGATGGGTAGTACTTTACACAGTTGGTGTGGCGCCACAATTCTTTACACAGTTCGTATGGCTCCACATATGCTTTGGTTAATGCTTAGCACAGCTAAAATGTCGCCACAGGTGCGTTGGACAGTACTTCACACAGTTTGTGTGGCACCACAATAGCTTTTGGAAGTACTTCACACAGTTAGTGTGGCTTTACAACTGTTTTGGGTAGTGCTTTACAGAGTTGAGTTGGTGCCATATCGGCAATAAGTAGTTCTACACACGTTGGGTAGTACTTTACACAGTTCGTGTGGCTTCACAACTGCTTTGTTTAATGCTTAATGGCGTCACAGCGGCATTGGGCAGTGCCTCACACAGTTTGTGTGTTGATTACCGATTGGAAAAATTGTAAACTTTACAATCTTTATCACACACTTCCTCCCTCCTACAGTTGGCACAACAATCTCCTGGCAAAAGTTGCCCCTTTTAAACAATTAAGCAAGTTCCGTTCCAGTTTTCATTTGTCAGTTTTTGTTGTTATTATTGTTGTTGCTTTTGGTCACTTGGCTCTGTGGCTCGGCGGCAACGACACTCAAAAATGTTTGGTATTCAAAGATTGCAAAATGTTCTCGACTTGTTGCCGTTGTTGTTGTTGTCAATGCAAAGCGTGAGAAAATGGCCACAACAACAAGCGGCAACTGTCAAGCATAGAAAAAAGCCATCAATTTAGTTGGCATTCGTTGATGTTGCTGTTTTTTTTCATTATTTTTTTTCGTCTTGTTGCTTTGCCGAGTCGTACGTTGCGCGCTCATGAAGTGTTGTGTATCTTTTTGCATCTGCGAAAGATATGCAAAAATTGTGAGCGCCGTGTGCAATTTCTATGATTAGTTTTTCGATTTTGCATTTTTCAATTTAGTTCCCAGGCTGAGAAAAAATAGCCAATGTCATGAGTTTTATGTATGATTGCCTAGAATATGTACTAATTACTTTGTTTATTTATTTACAGAGTCCGATTGCAGTTTTCCCGGCTCACCGGCTCACAGTAGTGTTGTGTTCTCCAGTGCGAATTTAACGCAGGGTACAGTCGCCTCCTACAGCTGTGAGCGAGGATTCGAGCTATTGGGTCCGGCCAGGCGTGTGTGCGACAAGGGACAATGGGTGCCCGAGGGTATACCATTTTGCGGTAAGTTATTAGCGGCAGTAAAGCAAAAACAAAAGACTTAAGACACGAACTACTGGCTATTGGCCAGTCAATTAGCGACTCCAAAACTAGCGCTGACACACGCATCACCAAAAACGCAAAAAAAACAAAAAAAAACTTTCACCAAACAGACAAAATTTTTATCGTGAAGCGTTCTCAAATCGAAGCAAACGAACGAAAAAGTGAAACATGATTAACACAATAAGCAAATCGAGTCGAAGACAGCAAGACAGAGTGAAAGAGTCAACTCGCCACACAAATTGACCCACTTTTGAAGAATGAATTTCTATGGCCTGACATGCACTTCCGCCAGGCAAACAACAAACAAAACTTCCAAATTGATTGACATAAACGGAGCAGACAAATAGAATTTAATGAATGAATGGAGTCGCCCCGCCAAATGTGTGAACGAGTGAAAGAGTGAGTGAGGGCAGCCTTGACCCCCAAAAGAGATTTTGATCAATGACTGTTGCTGCTGCTAGCTGAAATGGGGTGGGGGGGAAAAAGTATGAAAGCAAATGTTCAAGAGTATTATGGATTTTTAATTACAATTTTTTTGTTTTTTCATTAAGAAAAATGCTTTAATTTCAAAATTGAAAAGTTAAGACTTTGCCTTAGCCAATTCCTAGACTTTCATATGTATACTAGTCTCTTCTAGACCTTGGATCTGTGACCTGTTTGAAGAGTTCTATGAACTTGAATGGAGCATTGACTGATTCCCATCTTAAGAGCTTGTTCTTTCAAAGAAATCTAAAAAAAAGTCATTCTAGAATCAAGTATTTGATTATACCTGTATAAATATTGGAACGGTTGCCTTGTAACTTTGTGATTGTCGCTTTGTTAGATTTAGTTTAGTCACACCTGGCAGGATTGCCAATGTAAATAGTGAGTTAATTGTTCACATACTTAGTTGCCATATAAAATTACGTCAATCGTTTCGAAACAACCCCGTATTCATGTGTTTAAAGTTGGGACAGAGCCGCAAACAGACCCTGCCACAAGTATCAGCCAACTTCCACTGATTTATGTATTTAGAAATGTCTTGGCCAAAGGCCTTATCTTAATACTGAAGCGCAGACATGTATATGCACGTAATTATGTGCGTTGGCAAAGTGGACAAAGAGTTTGCCAACTCAGGGGCTTGACCTGCGCTGTTTCTCAGCCTTTGATTATGTAATAAACAAAAGATCTCAGGTTTCACATGAAAACTGATGTCTGACGCGTTGACTATGATATGTAACATTGCAAAATTTTGAAAAGAACCATGGTCCATGATTGGAAATAAAAGTCTTAAGACAGTTTAGCTAGTGGAACACTGAAATGAATAGTTCTACAGAACAGTAGTGTGGAACAGAAACCGATTGCACAAACTGCTTTCAATCCTAAGCAGTTTTATACGTTTGTTAACTCTAAACGCAAATCTTTCACTATGCCCTCTTCTGTGCGGTATGGTAATGTGAAAGCAAACACTGATCAGGCCATAGCCGATCGCTTCTAGCTTCTTTGCGAATCAACCATACCCCTATCAATTGAATGGGTCTAATTGTATTTTTAGCCCTGTAATCACTGAAAGCTCTCTCCTTTGCGATCTTAACTCTGTTAAACCTGTGTATGCACCGGGTCCCGATGGAGTACCTGCTTGTGTACTTAGATTTTGTGCATATAAATTATTTGAATTGTCCCTTGAGTCATTCTCTTTCCCTGTGTTGTGAAAGGAATCTTTTATCATTCCTCTCCACTAAAAAAAGGTAATAAGTCGGATGTTGAGAATTAAAGGGATATTCCTAAATTGTCTAGAATTGCTAAAGCTTTTGAGAGAATTATGACATCTTAATTGCAACATTTATGTAGTTCCATTATTTCACCCTATCAACATGGATTTGTGAAGCGTCGATCTACTATCACTTACTTATTAGAGCTTACATCATTAGTGATCAAACTGACGTCATTTATACTGATTTTAGTAAGGCTTTTGATTCTGTTAATCACTCCTTGTTGCTTCTTAAAACTGAGTTTAATTGGTTTTCCAACTAATCTTCTTAGTTGGATCTCTGATTACCTAAGTTCTAGAACACAAAAAGTTATATTTTGTAATTCATATTCGAAACTAATCCAGGTTACCTCTGTAGTACCCCTAGGTAGTCACTTGGGTCCTTTTTACTTTCTTCATAAATGATCTTCCGTCAGTCTTGGCTCACTCTCGTGTGCTTACGTACGCCGATGATGTGAAACTATGTTTAACATATAATGTTTTGGTTTCCCGCTTTAATTTGCAAGCTGAATTGTATGCATTTCAGGTTTGGTGTAAAGATAATCTATTAAATCGGTCGAAAAAGTAGTTTTAGTTATAAAAAACTTTTTTGACTTCAACGCAAATGTGCCCAAACCTCGTATTTTTAAGTTTTCTATGCTTTTACATAATTCCATCAAGTTTTATGAAAATCGGCCAACTATATAGTATAGCTGCCATACAAAAGATATGTCTGAAAAAAGTCTTACTACGAAAAACTTTTTTGTTTTCAATGCTATCGCTCCTAAACTTGTTAATGATCAATATTATATGCTACCACACAATTCTGCCAAGTTTGATTCAAATCGTATGACTATAGCATATAGCTGCCATAGGAACTATCGGTCAAAAAAGAAGTTCTAGTGACAAAAACTTTTTTGTTTTCAATGGTAGCGTCTTTATACCTTCCAGTTGTGAATTTTATCAGTTTCCACACAATTTTTAGAAGATTGGTCAAAATCGAATGAATATATCGTATTGCTGTTCAAAGTAGTGGCGCCATCAAGCTGCACTTCGGTAGAGCCGTTGTTAGCTTTCCTCTATTTTTATTGTTAAGGTTTTTGATCTGACACTGAACCTCCTCCAATGAGGTTCTGGGGGCGTTAGCTGCCCTGGGGTGTCAAGAACCTGATCTACAAGCCTCCTACGGCTGACCGAAGTCGTTTCGAGGGTCGTAAATCTGTCCTCTAAGTTTACCGCAAATGCTTCTGCCCTTTCCTGAGGAGATTTGGTCCAAGTACCGTCAGCTGTGCGGATTGGAAGTTTTCGTTGAACTGACCACTTTTGTTATCTGATTAAGCATTCTCGAATCTTAAAGCAGGGCAAAACTCAGTTTGAAATGGACTCAATTAAATCAATTCTCGGTGTACCGAAAATGTCTTCAGGTGGTCTTCAAACCTCTATAGTTTTGGAAAGAGATTTCACTAAATTCACTAATCAAACAATTTTCATAAGCAAACTAGTCTTAGAAATGTAACCAACTTTATTTCTGTGGTTGGATTGCATTAATTGATTTAAATATTATATTACATTTGTTTTTCTAATCAAATTTGCACTTGAATATTATATGGGTCTAATATCGACCTCAAGCTTTGAAAACATTGAGAGATTTTGTCTTTTCCAACTGAACTGCAAGAAAATTATTTGTTTTTTCTACTTAGAAATTGGGAATTGGTGAAGAAAACTATGTCTAAATATGGTAGCTGAAAAATGTTACCGCCTTTCTCAAAGTTTTAATCAGAAAAGTCAGGCAGGGTAGCCTCGCCGTCTGTTCCTGACCTTAGTAGGCATGAAACTGATCCTACTTGAAAGTTGAACTTTAAACTTTGATAAAGCTTTGATTTGCTTTTCTCCATTTGCTTCAAGTAAAATGTAATCTTAATAATTGTCTGAATGTACCCATATACCACCTCACTCAATTGCGGTCATGGGTTGAAGCTATACAATTTAGTTGAAAATGTACAATTTATATACTGAAAAGCGACTAAAAACATTCACGACCACCGAACTTCATGAGCCATAACTTTATTGTATTGTAACTCGTGTAGCATGTTGCACCACACTGTTGAAGGTAGAGGTCAATTGTGTCAATTGTGGCACTCTTTGGTTGTAACAGAAATGTTTGATTTCTTCTTTGTTGTACACGAGTTTCCCTGGAGTCCTACCACAAAGATTAAGGGTGATGTATCAATCAAGTCTTCACTGTATTTACTTTATGCAGGGGTTAACTTGTAGTCCTTGAAGTTTTTGAAAATAGCCGCCAATTGTAAATGATATTGATAAATATTTTGGCTTCAAGGTGCTTTAAGACAGAGACGATGGTCACACTGGATGGATGACGCTAGCAGAGGAGAACGGAGTAGCAGAAGGAGTTAATAGATTATTAGTAGAGACTGAGAGCCGAATGAATGGAATTCGTTGAATATAATTGGACAGACAACCAGTAGTGATAATGTAAATAGTGACCCTTAGGTGTATATAGCAAACCCGTGTTTTTTTTTTTGTTTTGTCACCCACTAAAACCACCCCTTAACCTCCGTTTCCCTCTCGCGGTACCACCGCTAAGTACGTATTACTTCACGAGGGGGGAGCTGGCATGAAAGCCTCAGCTAGATTCCTATCTAGAACTTGAAATCATTCTGCGCTGTCTTTCAGCGCAACGCAGGGATAGCTAAAAGCAGACCAATTGTTTTGCGAGCTAAGTAGAATACCCATCAAGTCGTTGACCATGAATGGTCTCCCAATCTTCCCCTTCAGCAGCGAATCTAGCACAGACAAAAAAGACATGCTCAACGTCTTCTAGGATCCCTGCACAGTGTGTGTCAACAAGGATCCGTCTCATGCTTAAACCTAAACAAGTAGGATATAAAACATTCATGTACCGTTAGTGACTGCGTTATGTAAAAGTCGGTATGCCCGTGCGTCCTACTAAGTCCGGTATTATCCGTCATGTCCATTGCCCGTTGGTAGCAGTTCTTCATTTTGACTCCCACAGCGCAAACGTCTCTTCCCGGCGGCCAAGTGGCGTGTTTCTGCTGCAGGCTTCTTTTGCAAGTAGGTACAACTGCTAGGACCACCGCAGCGTTCTCTACACTCTCCGGACAACACTCTAAGTGCGCACCTGCGACTTAGAGGTACGAGATTACCTCCATTGCTGGTGCCCATATTAGTGATCCGTAAAGTACAATCGACTTGACCACGTTTGCGTGAAGCATACTGCTTCGCTGAAGGTTGAGGTCCCGCTAACGCGGTCGAGGTTCTGGCAGCTTTCTCGCCGACATGCTCAAGATGTTGCTTGAAGGTAAGCCTATGGTCCAATATTAGGCCCAGGTACCTAATGGCAGGCTTCGACCTATGGAGGCAGATTCCACTATCTTCCTGCTATTGGAATCGGTGCTACGATTCCGTCTTGTGGGCTGCCAAACTCAGTCCATTATCTCCGAGCCATGAGATAACCTCACGCGTTTGTGCTGGCTTCAACTACTTCCACGTGTTTAGCGACTGAGATGACTGCAATGTCGTCAGCGAATCCCACTATTGTACAGCCATGAGGTAGCAGTAGGCGCAGTACATGACATTCCAGAGAGTTGGGCCTAGCACCGATCCTTGAGGTACGCCTCCAGAAATCTCACATTTTAAATTGTGATTTAGTTCCTAAATTCTTGGCCTCTGCTATGAATGCCCTTCACTCGCTTCTGCATTGTGCGGGCTGGCACCAGTTGTTCACATCAAGGTTGAAAATGTCTTTCCGCGCTTGATCATCCCATCTTAGTGTTGGGCGACCCCTCCTGCCTTGTCCTCCAAAGTCAGCCGCCTTCGCTTTGTACGTCTTTTTTACTGGAGCTTCTTCATCCATCCGGATTACATGTCCTAACCAGCGCAGCCGCTGTTGCTTTATGCGCTTGACTAGACTGATGTCACTATAGCGCTCATACATCTCGTGATTCATTCGAATGCGGTATCCATCGCCAACTTTTAAAGGTCCATAGATCCTCCGATGGATTTTTCGCTCGAGCACGCCAATCGCCTCCTCATCCGCTGCTGTCATTGTCCATGCTTCTGCGCCGTATTGCAGGACTGGGATGATGAGCGACTTGTATAGCGATATTTTTGTACTTCAAGCAATCGCTCTGCTTTTGAACTCCCTACTGAGCCCGTAGTAGCATCGGTTTCCAAGAGTAATTCTTCTTCGGATCTCCAGGCTGATGTTGTTGTCGCCGGTAATCATCGTCCCGAGGTAGACAAAATCCTCTACAACCTCAAAGTAACAAATTGTCCAAGATGCGTAGACTTCTTGTCTGTGGATACTATGTACTTTGTCTTGTCCTCGTTTACCGCTAAGCCCATCAGTTTAGACTGCTTCTCAATCTCTGAAAACGCCCTGCTTACCGCCCGTTCGTTTTTGCCGATAATGTCAATATCATCGGCGCATGCGAATAGCATTAGATCTTTATAAAACATGGTGCACGAGCTGTTGACATTTCGACACTGGCTTAGTATATGCTCCATCAGTAGATTAAAGATGTCACACGATAGGATATCACCCTGCCTATAATCTCTCTAAGTATCAAATGGTTCGGAGAGGCTCTTTCCTATTTTGAGTGCTTCTCAACTTCGAACGTACTTTGCTGGTATACCAAAGGTAGACAGGGCGTTAAAGAACCTTGACCTTATCGGTATGTCAAAGGCTGATTTATAATCAACAAAATGATAGTAGGCTTTGATATTTCTCTCATAGGTCTTCTCCAGGGCTTGTCGTAATGTGAATATCTGGTCTATGGTGGATTTACCAGGCCACACTGAAGCCACACTGATAAGGTCCAATTCGATGAAAACTGTTCCATCTTGTGTTGCTACTGTTCTCAATTTATATGTTACTACTCTGGATCTGCTAATAGCATTCCAAGTTGCCGTTGCTTTCGCTAAGGAAGAATTTAACAACCGCATGAATAATGTGCTGAACTATTCCGCTATATAACTTTTATATCAGATTCGTCCAAAAAACTCAGGCTTCACGTATTTCCTTCAAATCTGTACACTTTAAGTGTTTTTTTGAGAAGTTGGATAAATTTCTATAACTGTTTAACATTTGGATATCTCTAAGTTCGTATTTGCTATGAACTTTAACTAATATAGGAGCAACAAGAAAGAAAGTCGGTCAAGCCCGACTATAACATACTCTGTACCCTTACACTCGCATTTGCTCAGGAGTCAAACGGCCAGTTAACACCCCGCGCACAACGCGGTGCGCTCTCTAAGTTTCTCTCTCTTTCTCTCTCGCACTAAGATTGTCTGTGTTGAAAGGTTAGGGTATGTTGCTGTGGTTGTTGGTTGATTGGGTGGTGTTAACTGGCAGTTTTTTGCCCATAACTTGAGAATGGTTCATCCGATCTTTATCATTCCTTCAGCAAATCGATAAATAATTTTGTTTACAAGGTATCCCTAGAAGGAACGAATGATCTATCTCCAAAACTGTAGGAGATATGAAGTTTTTTCCAAATTGCGGGGGCGGGAGGGGGCGTGGCAAAAATTGAAAATAAACTTGATCTGCCTGCAAGTATAAGAAATATATGTCCCATACATGTCAAACCTCTATCTCTTACCATCTCTGAGATCTGTGCGTTCAAACAGACAGACCGACAGACAGACGGACAGACAGACAGACGGACATGGCTATATCGACTCGGCTGTTGATGCTGATCAAGAATATATATACTTTATAGGGTCGGAAACGATTCCTTCTCCCTGTTACATACTTTTGCACAAACTTAATATACTCTATGTACCTTCGGTACAGAGTATAAAAATACAAAATTCTTGAAATAATAATTTCTGCATCAGCTGAACTATGCCGTTCTATTACCTTTAAGTCAGGCTCTTCATGTGTTTCATTCAAAACAGTACACTTTAAATGCTTTTCAAAAGTTGGATGCATTTTCTGTAACTGTTTAAGATTTGGATATCTCTAAGTCTGTATTTGCTATGAACTTCAGCTAATACGCTGTTTACACTGCGGTCGTACGAACTTTTTCGGTATTTTTTGCCTGAGACTGGACGTCCGGCATTATGGCAGTTGACTTTGAATTTGGAACGATCGTAGACTCTACGACCGAAAAAAAACAGTGCTGCCAGATCATATTTAACACAAAAATGTGACAGCCTAGTGCAATTTTTATCGATAGTTATCGGAATATGCAACCGCGTGCATTCGAAAAAATTCTTTAAGTTTGACAGGAGTTGCCACGAGCAAAAACACAATAGATTAGCTAATGATTCATTATAATGGGAATTATTGTTGTTACATGCATCCACAAAGCTCTTAGAATTGGTTCTGATTAATAATATGCTAATTGGTAGTCAAATAGCTGTTGGCTAATGTGATGCAGTTCCAGATTTCGGTTCGCCACCCTGGGTACTTATGGTAGCTGTGACCATGGCAGTTACCACGGATGGATTCCATGGATTTTGCTGTGGGCAGTATCGGCTCATGCTCCTCAAACTTCTCGGTGGTATCACGCATTAGCTGCAAAGCTGGCTTAGATATTACAGCATTCATTCACATAGCGATTAAACACATCCAGCTTATAGGCATAAACATGGATGGCCAGCTGCTGTAACGATTTTAATGTTCACCGTTGCAATTTAATCATTTCGTCCGAAGAGGAGTCGATCCAAGAGCGAGAGCCGTATATGTTAAGTGATGGGCATGTCTCTAGGCCAGAGCCGGCCAGCCATAGCTACCACGAGCCGAAGCCGAACTCATGATTGTGTGAATCGGTGAACATTGAATTGCAAGTAAAACCGCTGTAGTCTGGAGAGAGCTGTCTTGCTCAACAACACGAGCACACTTTTTTGTCCTCTCCATTTGGCCGGCACTGCTCTAGGCACATCTTTGTTGCGATTGAATTTCATTATGTGGTGTGGAATGCGGATTCGGGGCAGCAGATTGATGTCCTCGTCAACGGGCCTGCGGAATTCACGCATTGTTCCCATTAAATGACGATTAAGGAAATTTTCGAAAAACATTTCATCCTCACTAGCCAAGTTTTCAATTATATTCACAAACATCTGCATCTCTTTAATCCCGTTAAAGAATGTAATTTTCGAATTAACGAATTTAACAACGAAATTTCAATTGATTGTAAAGAAAACAACAAAAAACAGCTGATTGACGTTTGCGACTATTTGCGACTGTTCGCTCAATGCAAACAACTAAAAGGACCCCAGAAAAAGTCGCACGACCGCAGTGTAAATTCTATATAATATAGTAGCAATTATTTCATGTGTGTGGGAGAATCGCACACGCTTTCTTTTCGTACAAAATTTTGCGATTTAAAACCGGTTTCCAATACAAAATTGGTCTAAAAATCGCAAAACTTTGCATAAGTGAAAATGGCAGCACGGCTGAAAGTCCGGCTTCCTCTTTTCTAGCATGAAGCATATAGTTTTTGAACATGGAATATTTACCGGACGTACAGTTAAAGCCACAAACAGGTCCCGGATAGTTTTCTTTTTCAATATATCAGAGTAAAAGTACTTACTACCTTACCTATTGACAAGGTAAATGAAAATTAAGACCTAGGTAAGGTAAAAGGTACACAAAATATGTATCTAGGTATGTACCTAGGTACTTCCAAACACTGCTTATACAGTAACTTGCTGCTTAGTTGGATTGTTGGGTACAAACAGCCTTCACACTTTCGACTTTAGCTAAAATTTACTCAACAATAAGTTTTTGGAAACAATTTCTCATATTGCCCTTTGCTCTTTATTGTTCACACACAACAAAAAACAAAACAACAAAAACTAAAATGGAAACCCATTTTCAACTGCAGTGCAGAGATGGCTACTGTTGGAATGTGCCTGGGAGCGGCGGCTCTAACCCACAGACCCACAGAAGGTGAGGAAAACCAAATTGAATGATTATGACTGAGATTCGTGTTTGAAATTGGTCATGACACAGCAGCGGGCCATAGAATTTCAAAATGTATATAGAAATTTAATTAAAAGGCAATTAAAGGCATTTGTCACAGCGCCCGACCGACAGAAGAACGAAAGTGCGGACAGTTGTGCGCCACCTGCTGACTGCTGACTGCTGACGACTCTGAGAGCAGAGAGGAGAAAGCAGCTTTACGATGCCATCTCTTGAGCGCGTCATGAGCCGCTGAGCTGAACCAGCCCAGACTTGGCTTGGTTTATCCGACAGATGCATCTGATTAATGAATCTCAATGCGTAGCAATGTAATTAAGGCCCATGTCAAGTAAAAGCAATGAGAAATTTCACTTTTGTTTTTCATATACATATTTGGACATGGAATTAAGCTGCCATTTAAATATTCGAAGGTTTTTGTTTTGGCCAAAAAAAAGCGTGTCAGGGCTCAGGCATAGTTTGGCCAATTAGCCAAGAGACCTTGAGGTTTGGTGCTGGGAAAACTGAATTGACAAAGACAAGAAAAAATCTTGCCATAAACCATTCATGGCTTCTATCTCATTTTTTTTTTTCTCTTCATTTGCAGTGCTTAATGTGGCCGCTGGCAAGGCGCCCATGCAGATATCAACCGAGGGCGCTGGTGCCCCACAGAAGGCCATTGATGGCTCCACGTCGGCCTTCTTTACGCCGGAAACTTGCTCGTTGACCAAGTCGGAGCGTTCACCCTGGTGGTATGTGAATCTGTTGGAGCCGTATATGGTGCAGCTGGTGCGTTTGGATTTTGGAAAGTCCTGCTGTGGTAAGTTCTAACAATCATCACCATGGGAACTCGTTTACCTCTCGCCTAGTGGCCCCCCAACCATCAAGTTCAATGCACTTTTTTCCCAGGCTGCCAATCGCTAAATTGAAATGGCAAGCGCTGCACGAGCTTCAATGGAAAAAGGGTTGCCAAAAAAAACAAAAACAAACAACCGCCAGCCAGTTTTCCCTAATGCTTTCACTTGCAGCAGCCAGCAACCTGAAGTCGCTATCGAAGTCGTCGCCTTCGTCTCTGCTCGTTGATATTATGTGACGACAACATCGTTGTTGTCGTCGTTGTCGTTGTCGTCGTTGTCTCAGTGACTCAGTGTGGAAATTTATGATTACTTTCACTTGGCTGAACCCGCCTGACCTGTTGACAGCTCACCCAAAACCATAATAACTAGTAAAACATGCCCAAAGAGCTAACTTCTACACATTATTCGTTTCATTAAGCAATGAACCAGGCAGCTAAACCGGTTCAAAAGTGGTTCCAGAGTCATTTGTCAAAAATTACTTCATTTACTAACTAAAAATTTGAACTGTAGTTTGGTAATAAGCATTAAGTTACATATTTTACTGGTTCTGGAACGGTTTTGAACTGGTTCAAAAGTGGTTCAGAGCCATAACTCAGCAAATAATGGAGCTATAAAGTGCAACTTTGGTGTGTAGCTTGTTGATATGAAGTTTAATATATTTTTCATACTCCGAACCAGAAAGCTGAAACGGTTCCAAAGTGGTTCAGAGCCATATTTCAGAAATTATTTAAGCTATAAACTTGAAATTTGGTTGTAGGTTTGTAATAAGAGTTTAGCTAGATATTTTACTGGTTCAAAACCGGTTTCGAACCGGTTCCAAAGTGGTTCGGTGCCATATCTAAGAAACTAGTTAAGCTTTGAACTGGAAACTTGGTTTGTAGGTTGGTAGTATAAGCCTTAATATAGTTTTCCTGCTCTGAACCAGTCTGCCGAACCGGTTCAAAAGTGGTTCAAAGCCATAACTCAGAGTTTATATAAGTTATGAACTAGAAATTTGGTCTAAAGGTTGGTAAAAAGTAAAGTTAAATATTTCACAGGTTCAGGAACGGTTTCGAACCGGTTCAAAAGTGGTTCAGAGCCATATCTCAGAAATTATTTAAGCTATGAACGGCAAACTAGGTACGTAGGTTGCTACTATGACGTTTTATACATTTTTCCAGCTCCGAACCAGTCACCTGAACCGGTTCAAGAGTGGTTCAGAGCCATATTTCAGAAATTATTTAGACTATGAACTAAAAATTTGGCCTGTAGGTTGGTAGTAAGTATTGAATTAGATATTTTACTGATTCTGAACCGGTTTTGAACTGGTTCAAAAGTGGTTCAGAGCCATATCTCAGAAATTATTTAAGCTATGAACTCGAAATTTGGTCTCTTGGCTGGTAAAAAGTATTTAGTTCGATATATTATTGGTTCACGTTCGGTTTTGAACCAGTTCAAAAGTGGTTCAAAGCCATAACTCAGAGATTATTTAAGTTATGAACTGGAAATATGGTCTGGAGGTTGGTAAAAAGTAAAGTTAAATATTTAGTTTAATATTTCACAGGTTCAGGAACGGTTTCGAACCGGTTCAAGAGTGGTTCGGAACCATATTTCAGAAATTATTTAAGCTATGAACTCGAAATTTTGTCTCTTGATTGATAAAAAGTGTTAAGTTCGATATATTATGGGTTCAAGTCCGGTTTTGAACCAGTTCAAAAGTGGTTCAGAGCCTTAACTCAGAATCTATTTGAGCTATGAACTGGAAACTTGGTGCGTAGGTTGTAAATATGAAGCTTTCTATATATTTCCTGTTCCGAACCAGTTAGCTGAACTGATTCAAAAGTATTTCAGAGCCATATTTCAGCATTTATTTAAGCTATGAACTAGAAATTTGGGCTGTAGGTTGCATATAAGTATTTAGTTAGATATTTGACTGTGTCAGGTGCGGTTTTGAACCAGTTCAAAAGTGATTCAAAGTCATAACTCAGAAATTATTTGAGCTATGAACTTTAAACTAAGTGTCTAGCTAGATAATGTAAGCGTTAGACAATACGCTGTTTCAAGACTGAATCCGAAACATAATTATTCGTCTCCAAATTAAATCAAAGACAGAGAAAATTCCTCAAAAATGTGGTTCCAGTTATAGTTAAAACTCTTCACTTATTGTAGAACATCACATAAATATGCAAAGTTTAATAAGCAAAGTAAATGGACTATGCTATTCCTCCCGCCGGTTTCACCTTACTTCAGATTCTAACATTTTATTTGTTTAGTTTGGGTCGAACGCTAAATAGTACTTATAAGCTCACCTACTTTTGACATCGTAGTCTTTCCAGTTTAACTTTTCACAGAGTACTTGATCGGTTTTTAGTCTGCCATGCTGATGAATGGTCCTTTTAGCTCATTTGACTACCAGTCTTCTTTGGCGTTCTTTATAACAGGGTTCCCCAAGAAGAGAGAACGGAAAATGAGACGGTCTCTCTCTCTCTCTCTGTCTGACACTTAGTGGTGCTTGACTTGGGCAAGCATTCGGTGTGAATTGGCGAGTGTGTTTGGCCACAGGGGCTATGGCTGGGGAGCGCTGCTTTATAAGCTTACTTTCCAGAGCTTATAGATTGCTAACAGTTTGGATTGGCTCCTAAGAGCGACAAACATCATACCGATATGGTTCTGGAGCTCTGCCTGTGTGACTTCTTCATTAAGGTCGCACGCACACATGTGACTGAAAGCTGAACTGACGGCTGACCATGATACTTTAGTACATCAGCAAGCCGAAATAAACAAATATGCTTGCTAGAATCAGCAAAGCCGAACTTACAACTGATTTTAAAGACTAAAACAGTGCTTGTTGTGCACAATAGC
Source organism: Lordiphosa magnipectinata (assembly GCA_037044535.1). Classification (NCBI taxonomy): domain Eukaryota; kingdom Metazoa; phylum Arthropoda; class Insecta; order Diptera; family Drosophilidae; genus Lordiphosa; species Lordiphosa magnipectinata. The sequence goes on from JBAMBO010001295.1 coordinate 272,047, forward strand.
ATGCACGGAGTGTGCTTAATTGTCACAAGCAGCCATAAGTTCAAGAAAACGACTCCAAAAGGCCTCATCCAAACTTTGGACACTTGGCTCACCCGTATGTGTCTTTGCAATGTCACTTTTCTCAGCCAGCTGGCAGTTTGTTTTTTCTGTTTTGTAAGCGGATCCTTACACAGACAGTGGAGCGAAGCTTTACCTACAAAAAGCTCCGCTCTGCTAGTCCACGCTCTATTGAGAACTTTCAGAGCTTCGTCCGTCTACGCACAGCTTTTGCTTACATTCTGTTACTCTCTTCTCTCTTTCTTGCAGGCAACAAACCCGCCACCATTGTGGTACGTGTGGGCAACAATCGTCCAGATTTGGGTACAAATCCCATTTGTAATCGCTTCACGGGTCTTCTGGAGGCCGGTCAACCGCTCTTTCTACCCTGCAATCCACCCATGCCGGGTGCCTTTGTCAGTGTACATCTAGAGAATAATACCCCAAATCCGTTGTCCATTTGTGAGGCATTCGTCTATACTGATCAGGCCCTGCCCATTGAACGGTGTCCCACATTTAGGGATCAGCCGCCAGGTGCTTTGGCCTCGTACAATGGCAAATGCTACATCTTCTACAATCGTCAACCATTGAACTTTCTCGATGCTTTGTCCTTTTGTCGCTCACGCGGTGGCACTCTGATCAGTGAGAGTAATCCCGCCCTGCAGGGTTTCATCAGCTGGGAATTGTGGCGTCGTCATCGCAGTGATGTTAGCTCCCAATACTGGATGGGGGCGGTGCGTGATGGCAGCGATCGCAGCAGCTGGAAGTGGGTGAATGGTGATGAGTTGACTGTATCGTTCTGGAGTCATCCGGGCGGTGATGAGGACTGTGCACGTTTTGATGGTTCCAAGGGTTGGCTGTGGAGCGATACGAACTGCAATACGCTATTGAATTTCATTTGCCAACATCAGCCCAAGACCTGCGGACGTCCGGAACAGCCACCCAACTCGACAATGGTGGCGCTCAATGGTTATGAAGTGGGTGCACAGATTAAGTACAGCTGCGATGCAAATCATTTGCTGGTGGGTCCGGCTACACGTACCTGCCTGGAGACGGGCTTCTATAATGAGTTTCCGCCAGTGTGCAAATGTAAGTATGAGCTGGAGATGGGTATGAAGTGTGTGGTGATATACAATGAAATCTTCTTCTTCTCCAGATATTGAGTGCGGTTTGCCGGCCAGCATAGCCCATGGCTCGTATGGTTTGCTCAACAACACGGTGGGCTATTTGAGTTTGGTGAAATATGCCTGTGATGAGGGTTATGAGATGATAGGACGTGCACTGTTGACCTGTGACTTTGATGAGCGCTGGAATGGACCGCCACCACGCTGCGAGAGTGAGTATTGAGCTACATAGAAAGAAAAAAAGGGATAGTTTTTGATGATTTGGACTGGATAGTTGCATCTTTTTAAAGTCGATTCTAAAAACTAACCATTTGAACTTTGTTTTTTTGCATATCTTTTTGATCTTAATGAAATATCCATTTGATCTTTTATTAATATCCATTTGATCTTTTTGAAATATCCATTAAATCCAACTCAAATTTGAATTATAATTGAAACATGAACAAAAATAAGATCAATTTGACACAATTTCGCTTTCCCTTGGAGCATTTTCATGTAAAAAAGTATTTTAAATTGATCTTTATTCATCATCCAATGGAGCTGATTAACGTAAAATGCATATTTCGGGAATGCAGACAGTATACTAATCCCCCCATCTCTCTACCCTAGTTGTGGAATGTGATACGCTGCCGGGTAACTACTACAACACCATCATACATGCACCCAATGGCACCTACTATGGCTCCAAGGCGGAAATTAGCTGTCCACCGGGCTATCGCATGGAAGGACCACGTCTGCTTACCTGTTTGGCCACAGGACAATGGAGCAGTGCCTTGCCACGTTGCATTAAGCTGGAACCCTCAACTGTGCCTACAGCCGCCACCACGGCCACCACCTCAGTGGCCACACCGCCACCATTTAGACCCAAAATCACCAGCACTAGCACCAGTCGTGCACCTTACAGGCCCAGCTCTACGGCTGGCAGTACCTTGGCTAACTATCCCAGCATAAGCACACCCCAGGTGGAGATCAATGGAGAAGGTGAGTCATTAAACGTGCCACTTAAAAACCATACTCAACTTTGACATTCTAGCCGACTCTGAGGAGGAAATCAATGTGCCAGTGCCGGGAACAGTAAGAGAAGAGTTCCCACCACGACGCACCGTACGTCCGGTGTTGATACCCAAGAAACCCAGCAGCACTGCCTCGTCGTTGCCCACCACCCAGCAGGTGGTGCCCTCAACGTATGCACCCACGCCACCACGCAGTCGACCCACAAATCCTACACTGGAGACCACCACCCGAAATACACAACAAATCATACAGAACTCACATCCGCAGGATAATGAGATTGCAGACAGTGTCAATATTAGGCAGAATCAGTCGCCGAATGTGAATGTACCCTTCGCTGTGGACAATCCCGATCGGAAGGAAACCAAGGAGGCCAAACTCAATCTGGGTGCAATTGTGGCCTTGGGTGCCTTTGGTGGCTTTGTGTTTTTGGCCGCAGTCATTACCACCATAGTGATTCTAGTGAGAAGGTGAGTCGAAGGAAGAAAGAAAAAAAGGATTTTTTTTTGTTTTGAAGGATTTGCTTTTGCCGTTTTTCTGACCACCACCAATCCATCACCTGTTTCTAAGAGACCCTCTCGACACATATATGTACACACTCACACACACACACACACAGAGAAAAATGTATTAATCTATAACCTAGATTGAGAATCTCTTTTTCGAGAAACTTGAAATCTTCAAAAACAAAAGTACAAGATTGAAATATCTTTGATTTCTTTATGAATTCGAAGTCAAAATTGAGAAAAACCAAATGGCGAATCCAAAATGGCGGACAATTTCTTCGAAAACGTATTTGATTTGGTGGAAAGTTTGTACTCGGGAGGTTTTCGGGGACGCTGATTACGAATTCGAAGTCAAATTTTAGAAAAACAAAATGGCGGATACAATATGGCGGACAATTACTTCGAAAACGTATTTGATTTGGAGGAAAATTTGTACTCGGGGGGTTTTCGGGGTTGCTGATTACGAATTCAAAGTCAAAATTGAGAAAAACAAAATGGCGGCTCCCATATGGCGGACAATTTCTTCAAAAACGTATTTGATTTAGTGGAAAGTTTGTACTCGGGGGTTTTCGGGGTCGCTGATTACGAATTCGAAGTCAAAATTCAGAAAAACAAAATGGCGGATACAATATGGCGGACAATAACTTCGAAAACGTATTAGATTTGGTGGAAAGTTTGTACTCGGGGGGTTTTCGGGGTTGCTGATTACGAATTCGAAGTTAAAATCCACAAAAACAAAATGGCGGCTCCCAAAAGGCGGACAATTTCTACAAAAATGTAATTGATTTGGTGGAAAGTTTGTATTCGGGGGTTTTCGGGTTCGCTGATTACGAATTCGAAGTCAAAATTTAGATAAACAAAATGGCGGATACAATATGGCGGACAATTACTTCGAAAACGTATTAGATTTGTTGGAAAGTTTGTACTCGGGGGTTTTTGGGGTCCCTGATTACGAATTCAAAGTCAAAATTTAGATAAACAAAATGGCGGCTCCCATATGGCGAACAATTTCTTCAAAAACGTATTTGATTTGGCTGAAAGTTTGTACTCGGGTGTTTTCGGGCTCGCTGATTACGAATTCAAAGTCAAATATTGAGAAAAATAAAATGGCGGATACAATATGACGAACAATTTCTTCGAAAACGTATTTGATTTGATGGAAAGTTTGTACTCGGGGGGTTTTCGGGGTCGCTCATTACGAATTTAAAGTCAAAAATTGAGAAAAACAAAATGGCGGCTCCCAAATGGCGGACAATTTCTTTAAAAACGTATTTGATTTGGTGGAAAGTTTGTACTCGGGGGTTTTCGGGGTCGCTGATTACGAATTCGAAGTCAAAATTGAGAAAAACAAAATGGCGTATCCAACATGGCGGACAATTTCTTCATGATTTGCTGGAAAGTTTGTACTCGGGGGTTTTCGGCGTCGCTGATTACAAATTCGAAGTCAAAATTCAGAATGACCAAAATAGCGGATCCAATATGGCGGACAGTTACTTCGAAAACGTATTAGATTTGATGGAAAGTTTGTACTCGGGGGGTTTTCGGGGTCGCTGATTAAGAATTCAAAGTCAAAAATTAAGAAAAACAAAATGGCAGCTCCCAAATGGCGGACAATTTCTTCAAAAATGCTCATTTTACCTTCTACTACAAGTGATAATGCTTCGTTGCCTGACAGCACATTTTTTTTTTTTTTTTTGTATGTAGTCAATTTTTATATTTCGATGTAATGAATAAGATGATGATTGGGATTAAACAATTTCCATTTCACGTTTAATGCCGACGAATTTCAATTGGTCCGATGTAAAGAATAAGTTGGGGATTCAATGCCCACGAATTCTGTTTAATTCGATGTAAGGATTAAGTATAGGATTAGAAATAAAACAATTTCCATTTCACGTTCAACGCCAACGAATTTCAATTGGTCGATGTAAAGAATAAGTTGGGGATTCAATTCCCACGAATTTCAATTGGTCGATGTAAAGAAAAAGTTGGGAGATTCAGTGCCCATGAATTCTTAATAATTCAATGTAAGGATTAAGTTTAGGATTAGAATTAAACAATTTCCATTTCGCGTTCAATGCCCACGAATTTCAATTGCTCGGTGGGTCCATATCTGTAGTCAAAAAATAGCTTCTCGCCGGGCTGAATGGCTCGCTTGGCAAAGATGCCAATGCGATGATCACCCGTCACCATCATCACCTTTGCATAGCAATTTGGATTTATCGAATGATTGGCAAATCGTATTTTGTTGCCTTTACGTGTGGCATCCACCACAAAATCATTGTTCAAATTGAACAGGAAGGAGCACATGTACTTGTCATACACCTTCCCGCGACGATCGGCCTCATCCTGAGAAATAATCTCACCGCAATATTCCGAAATAAATTCGTATTTCTGTGCTCCTTCTTTGAGGAAAATGCCCCAGCCGGCTATGTCCGAGGGAACCATTAGCAAATGTTTGTGTAATCCTCTCTGGACGCACACATTCTTGCAGGTAATCTTCTGCAACTTAAACTGATCTGCCCCACAAGCCTGACACAAATCCGGATCACATTCACGCACAGCCAAATAGCAAGGACACTGCTTGGTGTTGAACTGAGCCTTGCAACGGCAGCCAGGAAAACGATTCTGACAATCGCTGCTGCAGTTGCAGAATTTCTCACAAAAGTTCTGAGTTTGTATGCAGGAGCAGTTCATGTCACAGGGTCCGGCATGATCGCAGGGTGTGTAATTGTACACATGATTTGAAGTGAAATCCTTCTTCAATTGAATCTTGCGGCAATGCAAGGACCACAAACGTTGCTTCTTCTTCTTCTTGCGTGGTGGCGTAAAGTCCTGACGCAAATCCTCAAAACTAAATTCAGCCGCTTCCTTCTGAGCAAACTCATAGACCTGACGGCAAGTTTTGCTCAACATATTATGCGCAATGGCGCAATAATTCTTCAAATAAACTTTATGCAGCACACGAAAGAGAGACTGATCGGCTCCAGTCCACACACACTGAGTGCTGGTGATGTTCATCATGCCAGCCAACATGGAATTAATCTCGGCCACGGCAGCACTATTCACAGCTATGCCATTATCCTTGCCATTTTCGGGATTGAAATCCTTGTTGCTAAACTGACTATTTCTGTCATTACTATCCTCCGAACTGGCCTCATTACAGGAATCGATGGGAGGAGTTTTGCTATCAGCAGCCAGTTTTTCCTTCATGCCATCAATCAGCATATAGCAGATATTGCTGCAGGGTTCAGCAAAGGGTTTCAGCTCTGGGTAGCGACGCTTCTGTAGATTAGGTCCCGCATGGCCTTGCAAACGATGTAGAAAGCAATCATATTTGAAGCAGCGACGGCAGAAGAGAGTGTGAAAGGAGTGCATGGTGCGCTCACGAGAAACGCTCTCGGCCTTGACGCCATCAATGTTGGGAGTGCACTCCTGGGGGCGCTCAGGATCCTGATGTTCGGTCAGCTCACGTGATGTTTCTGTAACACGTTCTGACTGGTACTGCGATGCTTTCGATGGGCTGCCTTCTGTGACATAGATAATTACTTTTGAACCTTGTTAATTTCCTGAAGCCCAGAGACTCATTTGTTTAGCAAAGGCCATTTCCTCGGGAGGTGTGGTCTCTTCGTATCTTTTACGTCTTCCTCCGTTTTCGACCCCAGCTTGTGGATGGGCCCCCACTTTCCGTGAAAGTTTTCGAATCTGCATTTTCAATTGTAAAAGACACTGGAACGTTGAGTTACTCCCTGAATTTTCTCACATTTTGCCACTTCCATCTGAATTTCGATAAATTTTGTAAAAAATTAAGTTTTTTTTCTACATTTGTGCCCATCGCATTAAAAGCACTCACCCTATCACATTTTTCTCTGAAAACGAAACTTTCGGCCAGGTTTTTTCTACTTAAGTTTCTTTACAACTTTTCAATCGGTGCAAAAAGAAAAAAGTTATGCGAGCTTAAGTGAAGGCAGCTTTGGGAAAACATCGAAAGATCCGTTTAACGGCGCTTGAGCAAATGCGAGCGACGGCCTGAACTGGTACAGAGTATATTATAGACGGGCTTGACCGACTTTCTCACTTGTTTTATAACAGTTTTTCGTACAAATATCACATCACGCGGCTTCGAACGTGTGTAGCTGTTAAAATGAGCTTGGAGCTAATTGCTCGGAAACTGAACTTTGCCCTTGGAACTTTTGACCACCACTTTTCCACCAAGCAGTTGAAATTTTCCGGAATTCATTCTTGAATTTCATATAAATCTTTGAAAATGATTTGAAACTTGATTGGATATAAACGTAAAGTTTTTTACTGTATAACTTTTAACACAAAGTCGGAAAATGAACTTATATCATATTTTAGAGTTTGGATCTCATTTTGCACCCAGTGTGGTGAATTTTCCAGAAGATTGGTATGCAGTTATTGATCAAATTTCATACAGATCTTGGAAAATAAGTTTCATTCAACAGTTTTTCGTTCATTTTTCGACATATTTTAGAGTTTGAACCTAATTTTCCGGAAGATTGGTATGCAGTTATTAATAAATTTTCATACAGATTTTGGAAAATAAGTTTCATACAACAGTTTTTCGTTCATTTTTCGACATATTTTAGAGTTTGAACCTCATTTTCCGAAAGATTGGTATGCAGTTATGGTTGAATATTCATATATATCTTGGAAAATGTGTTTGAATCTAATCAAATGCTAAGCAAAAAAGTGGTATACAACAGTTTTCCGTTTATTTTGCGTCTTTGGGGGGTAATTTTTAAAAATTTTGAAGGTTATGATTTGTATAGTTTGTTAAAACAAAGCTGGAGAACTATTACATTCCATATTCTAGAGTTGGGACCTTATTTTCCATTCAAGGAGGGTGAATTGACACCGTTTCGTCTCGGTTTCGAGACTATAATCTTGGTTTTAGATTGATGTTTGTTTCTCTGTGCAGACACACCGAAAGCCTTGCTCTTTCTCTGGTTGTACAACTCTCTGTTTTCTTCTCTCTCTCTCTCTCTCTCTCTCTCTCGCTCACGACACGGCAAATCATACGTCCAGCAATCCAAACAGCAGCAAACGGCGGCACAACATTGCCAAACATTTGCCACATCCGCCACATCATCTACCACATCACCACCACCAACACCACCATCACCATCCTCATCAGCATCCACATGCCACACATCTGAAGCAGCAGTATCTGGAGCAGTTCGCCCAGCGTTATCACAATCCAGCCCCACCCAGTCGCCTGCCCAGCTATGCCACCGCCACGGCCACCAGTGCCAGCGCCACCAGCTATGCCTCCACGGCTCAACTGACCCGGTGTAGTGGCAAGGGCATGCGCCTCTTTGGCAGCAGTCCCAGCTCCAGTGTACGCTGTGAGCCGGCTCCGTCCTCCCTGTGGTACAGTGTTTTGGCCCTGCCCTTCGATGATCAAAAGCTCGGCCGACGGGAGTTTAGCAGCTATGGGAGAGGCTATCGCGCCCGAGCGGGTCTCTTTAGCAATACGCATATGTGAGACAAAGAGAGACAGAGAGAGAGAGAAGAGAAGAGAAGAGAAGAAGAGAGCGATGTATATAACGAACCGACACTACCTGCTCAAAGAGAAACCAATTGTGTGCCAAAGATGAACAACGAAACCAACTCCAATGCCAAAAAACGAAATGTAAACAAAACGAAATGCAACAAATGTAAGAAAAACAAAAACAGTCACCATTCCCAACAACAACAACAACAACAACAACACAACAACAGACCACCAACCACATCCAACAGCTGCGCCAAACTGATATCAACTAATCCTTGAATGCTGTGGGCCAACGTCGCCTTCTTCTCTTTGTCATTCATCACTCACACTTACACACACACACACACACACACACACACATACACACACACACACTCACCTGCACGTCTGGGCTCTCTTTTGATACAACTTATAAAAGGTATGGCTCTCAGCTTGCAATGCTAGGCTGCTGGCCATACCTGTTTGTAATTGTATCAATGTTCCTCTCCTTGTCTCTCTCTCTCTCTCTCTATCTCGCTCTGTCTCTCCCTCTCTCTGTGTCTGTGTGCGGCTTTGTGCTTAACCCTTGTGTCACTAACAAATCCTTCACTTTTTGTTTGAGTTACTTTTTGTATAATTTGGAAACATTTCGATTAATTTTGTGTACCGTTTTTGTTTTTGTTCTCTCTCCCAGAAATCGAACCACGCAACATTATCGCCATCGCGCCTCACCCGACTGTAACACCGTAGCCAGCTTTGATAGCTCCACCTCTGGTAGCCGCAATGGACTCAACAGGTTGGTACAAATTTCAAAGAAAAACCGAATAGATGAACTCAAAAAGTAAAAGCATAAAGCAAGCCGCATGCATGCCGAGTTTTTTTTGCCAAGAGAGCAAACAGCTTTTAAGTTGCTAGCCAGCGGTTGATGAAGTAGGTCTGAGCTGGTTTGCGTCACACCAATACATTCTTACTATTTGGCCTCGAGCTACTTGACTAACGCCGGTTTTAAGTACGAACGCTCTTGAAAACAAGTAATAACAAGTCGATCAATCCCGACTGTAATATACTCTGTTCGTGCAGTAACTTGACCAATAGATGGCGCCACTACTTACTTTGAACAATGCTGATTGGGCGCCTCTACTGTGACCATTTAGTAACGAGTGTCACTAACTGTGTAACTAACTTTATTGAATATCACATAAGCTAACAATTATCGTCAAGTTGAACGGAGCGATGCAGGCGCGTGCCGCGCGTGGCCGAAGCCAAGCCAGAAACTGAGAGCCAGGGATGGCGCGTGTGTTGTCGTTCTGCTATCGCGTTAGGGATGGTGTGACCAGAGGTGGCCAGGGCTGCCACAGTACTCCCCCTCCAGAGACCATGTGGGAACGAATGATCTTCAAAAATTAGGTATAGCTGGGATGAATGTATGTCCGGGGTGAGCATCTACAGAATTGTGCCAGTCCAAATGTGGAGGAATGCTTGCGTATATTTCTCGCTGTGATGATTGTGTCGAAGTTGGGTCGATGGTATTGTTTCCGTTGAGTATAGAAACTAGTCAATCCGTAGTACTGAGCATGTGCACCGAGTACAGATTGGAGAAGTTGAGTCGATGGTAACCTCGCGTTGAGGCCATTGCTTCGAGTGGTGGTCGACAAGCAAGTTCGCCCAAGCAGGGTTGAGGTTGCCTCGCGTTGAGGTCGTTGCTTCGATTGGGGGTCGATAAGCTAGTTCGTTCGATCAGGATTGAAGTTGAAGAGTCAATAGTACTGGGTATTGTACCCCGAGTAGAGACTTTCGCTTGCCACACGTTGTGGACTTTCGTTTGCCACTCGTTGTGGACTTTCGTTTGCCACGCGTTGTGGACTTTTGTGGTGCCTCTCGTTAAGGACTTTCGTGATGAGATCGAGAACTTGTAGGCAGACTCAGGCTGGCATCAATTGCCAAACAAAGAGCGTCTCGTAGCATGTTGCTAGTGGTAGGTCAGTTATGCGGATCGCTGTGCATGAACATCGGCGACGACGAACAATGCGATGAAGATCCAAATTCAGCTGCGCGACGTACTTCCATAAGTATGATCGATCGTCTGGCAGGCTGCGTACAATGTAAGATCTGAAATCAGGAGGTCGGTGGACATCTAGGACATCTCATCTAGAATTCTCTCCTTGTATTTAAACCATTGCGCTGTCTTTCAGCGCTGCGCTGTCGTTTGAGTATTACTGAGGCCATATTGCTTACCGCTAACCAATTTTGTTCTGACTCAAGCATAATGTCTACCAGGTTACAAACGGTTGGTAACCTCCCCACCCGAATGCTTAGGTCATTTCTTTTATTTGTGAACAACGGACAGACAAAGAATACATGTTCTGCGTCTTCTATTGCCCCTGTACTCGCACAGTGAGTACAGAAAGGGCTGTCTTCGTGCTTGAATCTATGCAAATAGGATCTAAAGCACCCATGTCCCGTCAAAAGTTGCGTCAGGTAGTAGTCGATATGACCATGTCTTCTGTCCAGCCATCTTCTTAAGTCTGTTCGTAAGTTCGTTTGTGGTATTTGTCCATCGGTTCTGCCAGTGCAGTGGTGCCAGCTATGATCAAAACTGCATCGAGGGAGACGGTGCAAAATGCGCAGCTTACTCGGAGGGCACATAGTCGCCTTACCGTGTTGGCAGAGCGGATGTACGTGCTATGTGCTGTTGCTTCTGCCCATATTGGCGCTGCGTATAGTAATGTGGAGCTTACTACGCTTGCCAGCAAGTTCCTCCTCGGTTGCTTTGGCCCTCTGGTGTTGGCCATAATTCGTGACAGTGATGCTGCTGTCCTGCTTGCCCTGCTGCTCGCATCTATGAGGTGCTGTTTAAAGCTAAGCCTATGGTCAATAGTGACCCCTAGGTACCTCAGGTGTGGCCGTGAGGTTAAGGTAGCGTCTTCAATCCGCATGGTTGCTCTCTCTACCTTCTTTCTACTGCTGATCAGCACCGCTTCAGTTTTGTGAGCCGCCAGTGTTAGTCCTGCTGTGTTGAGCCACTGGCTGACTCAGGTATCCAGTTGTCGAGGCATGAATCCTGATAATTGATTCTCAAATCGAAAATGGCCACAATTGTTTTCGAGGAAAAAACATGGCGCCTGCTGATCGAGTGTGTGTGAGTAGGCGCCAAAATTCGTTCGATCGCATGCTGCAGACGCCGTCAGCATGTGTGTGTGTGTGTGTTTTGCGGCGTCATTCGTGTGTGTGTGTGGGACACACTTGGCCAAAAAGGCTAGAGATGTTGCTGTCGTTGAGTTTCTGGTTGGCGGAATCCATAGTGAGTGAGTTGGAGTCGATTGAACTGCAGGCGTGGTCAATTACTAATTATTGCCATGCTGAAAAGTTTCGCACCGTTGTGAAATACATACATACATATGCACCTCGATGGCGTGTATGTGTAGAGTGCGTGTATGTGTGAATCTGCTGTCGTAATGTTCTACGCTTTAGATAATTGTAGCAGAAGTTCGCGTATTCGTTGCTTTCAATCGTCGGAGGTCACCACTTTAGCTACGAGGATTTAATGTGTAACTAACTTTATTCAATATAACTTAAGCTAACAATTATCGTTAAGTTGAATGGAGCGAAGCGGGCGACACCCGCGCGAATCGAAGCCAAGCCAGAAACTGCACGTCAAGGATGGCGCGTGTGTTGTCGTTCTGTATACTGCGTAGGGATGGTGCACGATGAATAGTGTGACCAGAGGTGGCAATGATTGCCATAACCATTCGCACATCACTAACAACCATCGATACTCAATAAGAAGCGCGCCTTTGTGGTATTTCAATCCGTAGGTATTGATTTTAGCTCGCCCCTTTTATCTGTGTACCACGTGCCGTCTGAACTAAGCGAGAATTAACTGTGTTCCGTATTTGTTGTCGAAAGTTTTACTTTAGAAACTCTTGTAGACTCTTTTTATACTGTGTACCAAAGGTACACAGAGTATAGTAATTTTGTGCAAAAGTCATTTCCGACCCTATAAAGTATATATATTCTTGATCAGCATCAACAGCCGAGTCGATATAGCCATGTCCGTCTGACCATCCGTCTGTATGAACGCACAGATCTCAGAGATGGTAAGAGATAGTGGTTTGACATGTATGGGGCATATATTTCTTATACTTGCAGGCAGATTAAGTTTATTTTCAATTTTTGCCACGCCCCCTCCCGCCTCCGCAATTCGGAAAAAACGTCATATCTCCTAAAGTTTTGATGATAGATGGTTCGTACCTTCTAGAGATATCTAGTAACTAAAATTATTTATCGATTTGCCGAAGGAATAATAAAGATCGGATGAACAATACTCAAGTTATGAGCAAAAAACGGCCAGTTAACGGGTGCTGAGAACAGATCTCAGAAATGCAAAGAGATAGAGGTTTGACATGTATGGGGCATATATTTCTTATACTTGCAGGCAGATTAAGTTTATTTTCAATTTTTTCCACGCCCCCTCCCGTTCCCGCAATTTGGAAAAAACGTCATAACTCCCACAGTTTCGTAGATAGATGGTTCGTACCTTCTAGAGATATCTAGTAATCTAAATTATTTATCGATTTGCTGAAGGAATGATGAAGATCGGATGAACGATACTCAAGTTATGAGCAAAAAACGGCCAGTTAACAACAATTGTTTCGTTCATACCATCAAAGGTGTTTTTTGTTTTATTTTAAACTGCTTTTTCGCTCTTTTAGATACTATCGCCAAGCCTGGGAGAATCTGCACGAGTCCGCCTCTAAGAACAGCTCCCACAATGCCCTGCGCCGCAAAGAGACCCTCGATCCGCCCAGCATGACTCGCTCTCGTGACAATCTGCGTGACAATATGCAACGTTCGCGTGAGAATTTGGATAGGTGAGTCTCTTATCTTCTTCCCTTGAAACATGCTCTAACAAACTATAACTTCAGCAGATGCGGTCGCGATAATTACGGCATGCGTGATGATTCCGAAATGGTGGTATCCGATGTATGCCTGAAGGGTGAAAAGAAGCGTCATCATCATCATCATCACAAGAGTAGCTCCCGCAATGGTGACTATCGTGATCGGGATCAGTCCGCCGGCAGGCGTGATCATCATAGACATAGCGGAGGCGGCGGCGGCGGTGGCAACGGCGGTGGTGTTGGTGGTGGCGGTGCGGGCGGTGGACACTATTGACCAACCATGGTCATCACCATTAACGTGGAGCAACAGCAATAGCAAAGTGTGTGTGTGTGTGTGTTCAGCCTGGAGAGGAGCGCAAGCAACAACGAAACTTTTTTGTCTAATTTTAGCAATTTTTTTCCTCCCCTCCCCCCCCTGAAAGTCAATACTTCTTAGCTATAATCGTACATACGCACATAGAAACTAGGAACTAGGACTTATAAAACACTCGTACTTAGATTTTTGATTTTCGGCCTCCTTTTAAACGTATATTTATTGCAAAACAACAAATTCAAATGGATTTTTGTTTATTAGTTAAATCTTTTTTATGAATTAGTTGTATGTGGACAAGTTCAATACCATTACCCTACCTCCCCTCTCCCCTATCCACCCTATCCACCTACCTCCTACTTCACCCCAGCAGCAGTCAAATTATGTGCAACTTGGTTTAGCTTGGTAAGTTGAAGCTGAAGCGTTGGTTAAGTCCCATTTCCAACCAACCAGGCCAAATCGACTTGCTCATAGTCACAATTTTAGTTACGTAAATCACATTTAAAAAAGGCCGAGTAGTACGCGCGTGCCATTAAAAGGCAACCGAATTTTATGTTTCCAAACCCCACAAAAAAAAAACAAAAAACAAATTTCTTCATTCTATTTTTTTTTATATTTTGTTTAATTAAATAATTTGTAGAAAAATGTAGAAAACGGTGGGCAATATCATTTGTATTTTGTGCATTATTTTCCAAATGTAAATAATAATAATTTATTTCATAAATAAACATAATGAACATTTTTACTAAACAAACAAAATGAAAATTTGTGTTTTTTAATTGAAGCGCCAAGCGAGCGCCCTCTAGCGGCTAACAGAATATGTGTGTAAGCCATATCGATAGATGACATCGATCGAGGTAGAATGTAATGTAGATAAGATGTAAAATGTTAACATACATACAGTGTGGCGCGAACAATGCCCACACAGACGAATTCTGTTTACTGACGAGAATGATGTTCACCATAGAGGGAATCGTTCAACAAACAGCAAACGATAGAGTGTGTACGCTGTGTCAGCAAAACAAGCGTCCGAACTGATTCCGATGAGTTTTGAGAGGTCACCATTCAGCTAATGCTGCGTTTACATTGGGGCACAGTGGCACAACAGCGCAATATGAACGGCCAAGGCCTTGTCACAGACAGCCTCATATTTGTTGCATTTTAGCTATATCGATAGGCACGGGGCGAAGCGCCAAGCTTCAAAAAGTTAAAACGGAGCGGGCTGGCAGCTCACGGTAGATAGAGAGGGGGAGAAAGCGCCTCTGGCGTATGTTTTAGGAACCTGAGTAGTTTGATGATCGTAGAGGGGAAATGTAGATTTGAAAAGGATGCAACAGGTGCAGTCCCTTTCGCACCCATTTCCTAAGGGAACCAGGCCATGGCCTTCGATGCGGGCGTTAACCTTGGCACAAGATGAAATGGACCATCTTAAAGCAAAGTAAGTCCATTCCGAGAGGCCAGCTAGCTCCCCAAAACCCACAATTGTTCGGGCAGCACCGTTGCAACCTCCTAATTGTCACCAAGGGATTAAGTAATTGGCTCAGTACCGTGGTCTAAGGCCATCTTTAGTCCGCAAAAAGCTGAACGGGGGCCATCAATCCCTGTCATTGGCTCATCGCTAACCCCGAGTGGGAGTCCCTTGTTGGTGTCGTCGACATAGTTGGCGTCCTTACATTTACACCAGAGATGGGCGCGTCGCGACGTTCACAATGCACACGAGGCAGCGCTGCCTGCGTGTGCATTGCGAACGTCGCGACGCGCCCATCTCTGATTTACACGCAACGAGAAAGTCATAGAATCCAGTAAGGCTATAAAAACCTGTTAAAGGGGATTTTGGATGGCGACTGGAGAATTTTGTGAAGGACAGGAAGGTTAAAAGAAATTGAAATAGGGCAGCTGATAAAGCCAAATCGCTGCATGAAGGGGTGGGAGCGTTGCCGGTAGGAACAGCTAAACCTAAACCGAGTTGCTTGCCGTCAGATGGCGCTGTTTATCTGTTAGATTTGAATTTTTGTTATTTAGCCGTTTTTTTTTTGTTAGTCAGGAGTTATTTGTAGTGATAGGGTTAAGTATCCCGCATAGCCGGTGTCAGCCCGAAAGCAGTGTTCATAACATATTACCAAGTAGGACCTTCTCCTGCATGTTTGTTTACACCCTGTTAACACCTATTAGGAAATCCAAAGCCAAGTCCGGATGCTCATCTTCAAATAAATCTTATCCAAGCGCCCCCAAGTATGCAAAAATTCCAATTACATGCAGAATGCAGAGGCTTCAACAAGATTAGGAATCATATCGGTATTCCACTGCATGACCACATTCCTTTTTCATTCTTTTTTGGATTGTTGTTGATTTGTATTGTGGATCTGGCTCAGTGCTCATGAACTCGCTGAATGCTCACTTTTGTGCGGAGTGACAACAAGAAGCGTTCACATCAAAAGTACTCATTTGGCTGGTCACAGTGCAGGGACGACATTGGCACAGTGTGACGCTATGTAAACCTAGCATAATGCTGCGTTTACATTGGGGCACAGTGCGGCACATTTCAGGGCCACAGTGTCACAGCGCAATGTTAACGGCCAATGCCTTGGCACAGAAATCGTGTGTCACAGGAACGAGTACTTTTCAATGTGAACACAAGTGACCGAGGCGGGCACGCTTGCGCCCACTATTAATTGATCAGCTGATTTAATGACTTAGCTCATTTGAACTATTTTGAGTGTGCCAAGCACAATCGCGCATGTTGGTTTTCCTGGCACATTGCGATAACTTTTTTGTTTTGTTATTTTCCGACTTAAAAATTTTGATAAAGGTAAATATGCGTAATTTTTAGTGCTTTCTTGTAATTATTTAATTGTAATTAAATTACATTTTTTAGCTGCAAGAAATGAATGCGCGAAGGGCAACAGAGCTAGGGGCGTATACTGTTATTGCGTTGTGGGTGCTGGATGAAGATGAAGATGATGATGAACCCAGAGCCAAATCGGTCTTGCTGGGTCGACCTAAAATAAATTTGACTCGAAGGGAAGAAGGTATGTTTGTCAAAATGAATACAGAGTTGCGAAGTATTCCGCAGAAATTTATAAAATTATGTGCCCCTTTCACCTGGCGATAGACTAGCAGTGACACTGCGCTATTGAGCTCCAGGATCCAGCATGACATCCCTCTCATACAAGTTTAGAATGTCTGTTTGAACTTGAATCGAGTTGAATATCATACTCGGCCCACACGTAGTGTTAATCTCATATTTAAATATGTAGCCTATGACGCCATGTGTGTCATAAACATGTCACCTTATGTAATATTAATAGCCGCAGTGACGAGGATCAGCCCAGCCCAGCAGACAAACCACTTGAAAAGGGCATCCGGTGCACTTAACACAAACTGGAACTCGTGGAAGGCAATGTGTAGTCCTTCCACGAATGCATTTCTATATTTACATACACGGATGTGACTACACTCACATCCTTAAGATAAGATTAGAAATAAGGGATGAGAATTTCTGAATAAAAGGTACCTCGCTCAGACGGAGCAGGTTAGTACAATTGAAACCTGCAACAAGCGTGCTCAATAAAAGTGTATAAGTTCATACAATGTCAAAGGCAACAATATGAGGAATAATTTCGGAAACAGCATCGCATGAATTTAAAAAGGATTAGAGACGAGTATTTCAATCGGGTGTTTTCCAGAAATCTATAGAGATTTTGGTATAAACGCTTAAATTTCGAATTAAAACTGCTTGGTTTATATGTGATGTGCCTCATATTTTCCCGGCTACTAGATTAAATGACAAAAGTTAAGCGATTTGAAACCGACTGCTCAAGGCCAAGTAGATTTAATGCGTACGGTTTTACCGACCTATGATCTAGTAGCCGACCTTATTCTTATCCTTTCACATGTAAAGTTCTCCTTGCTTAGTTCCAAATCAAATCGAAAATCTCTAGAGATTTCTGGAACACACCCGAATATGTTTATTTATTTGATATGTGTATACTGGAGTAGCATCGGTTGGTCGTGTAGCTTGAGTTGCCTCAGTTAGGCTGAAGCCTCATAAATATTACCAAGTAGGACCTTCTCTTGCATGTTTGTTAACACCTATTAGAAAGCCAAGTCCGGATGCTCGTCTTCAAATAAATCTTATCCAAAAGCCACAAGTCTGCAAGAATATCATGCGGACTGCTTTTGTATTGTATTGCAAACTCACACGAAATGTGTGACAACGTCTTTCTTGGTCCAGCTAGACTTCTTGGCCTCACGATTTTTATAATTGACGCTAGTCATATTCCAGAGGCATTCCGACTCCTCGAAGGGCTTCAACAAGATTAGGGATCATATCAATATTCGACTGCTTGGCCACACGGCAATTAATTTTGGGCTTATTCATTCTTTTCGATCATTCCTTTTTGGATTGTTGTTGATATTGTATTGTGGATCTGGCTCAGTGCTCAAGAACTCGTTCAATGCTCACTTGTTTTGCGCAATGTGAGCAATGTGACCTCTGTGACGACAACGAGAATGCGTTCATATCAAAAGTACTCATTTGGCTGGTCACAGCGCAGGAACGACATTGGCACAGTGTAACGCTATGTGAACCTAGCTTAAGTGTTATATCATTTGTTTAAGCTGCCTTTAGACTTTTCATGTATCTCTAAATAGTCGGTTGTCAAACTTCTCTAAAGAGAATCTCTTATCAAATTGAACCTGTCAAATTACATCAAAAAAGCCAACAATATTTAGATTTATTTGCTTTTCTATTACACTATCGTCAGAGAGTCTCTTTAGAGATGTATGACAAGTGTAAAGGCAGCTTAAGCTTTTGCTGTGGTTCTTGTTTGTAATCGTGTAGTTCTAGTTGTAGTTTTGTTGCTTCTTAGGGGATTAGGGCTTTATTAGACAATTCAGTGGGATGGATCCTTTGTAGACTCCCTCTAGCCCTGACTCCATTAATTCATCTGATTCTGATTAGCCGTCTGGCGAGCTTATTTGGGTGCTACTAAATACTTTGTCGAGGTAGCGCGCAGCCTGATTATTTATGATGTTGCATACCAAAGGGACTCCACAGTCACGCTCGATGTCCCTTGAACGTATGTACCACTCGGCTTCTGTAAGTCTTCTCAGTATTTTGGACTGAAAGACCCTTAACTTGTTTAGGTGAGTCTTTGCAGCCATGCCATACATCTGGATGCCGTATCACCAGATTGGTGCAAGGATGACCTTATAGATAAGAATCTTATTTAAAAGCAGTGGTGTCCATACTCACACAATCAAACATTGCGCTTGTGTGCTTATCAGCGAAACACGAAGCACACATCATAACAATCAAATGCCACCAACAAGTGCCTCTTGAAGTAAAGCAGAAAGACGAACACACGCATCGTAAGAGAGCAAGCCGCCGAGCATGGTAAATGTAGAACACACGTATTCTCTCTCTCTATACCAGCCCAGTCGGACTTGGCGGAACGTAGTTCCCAAAAGAATGCCATCTGGCACTGGAAGAAAGTACTACCAATTTGTTCAGTATGAAAGACGGCATACAATCTGTATGAAAACGGATGCACGTTCCATTTTGCAGTGGGTTAGAAGCGAAGAAGTCTGCATAACATTCAAACGTCCCTTCTAATGGCACGCATTCAGCACGCGTGCTATTGGAACGCCAAATGGGAAGTGGGACCCGAACGATAAGCGATCGTTCGTTTTTTGCAAGCACGTTCCTATTGCAGTATGTTGGAAGGCATAAAATCAGCATACCATGCAACCGTCCCTTCCAATGGCACGCATGGAGCATCCGTGCTTTTGGAAACCAAACTGCGAAATGAGACCCGAACAGAGAATTAGCGAAAAGCAATGTGTAACAATTAAGAAAACAAAGGGGAACACGCAAAAAACACATGGTTTTTCAGTGTCACAGTTTTATTTGACTTTGGTTAGAAGTTGACGTCTGCCGCGTAATGAATTGAAAATTGAATGTGGTTCTTATTTTATATTTGATAATAGTAAGTATTTAATATAATTAATGCTAGCAGCCAATTATTTTTATTTAAATTTTTTCCCCTTCGTATTTTTTCATATTTTAATAGCCTAGGAGAAAGATTGAGGCAAGCACTTTGTACAAGGGAACTGAAAATAAAAATGTATGTATCTATGTAGCGCCAATCTATTAGAACAGTTCCTGCTGCATACCGCCCCTGTACAAAAGCGAATGGAGGATTGCATGTCTTTGGAACTACTTCTTAGTGACAAAAGAACTATACCAGATGTGCTTCTGGCATGCAGTCAAGTCCGACTGGGGTGCCGGACTCTGCTCTATACGTGTGTCGGCTGCGACGCCGGCAGAATTATAAGTTCCTATCCTATGGGATAGGCTTTTGGCATTTTGGACACCACTGTTTTAAAGCAAAAGTTTGTTGTTGGCATTAAGGAGCCAGTCCATCCTTATCGCCTTGTTTCAGCAATGTATAGCTCGCTACTTCAGTCGTCTGTCCAACGTGGCTTGAAGGTACTTGTGTCCCGTTTTACTGTGCAGAAATCACCCCAGGACTTGCATATATTTGTTTGAACTAGACATTTTAGTAACAAATTATTACGAACTATTTTTGATTATTTTTTTCACATCAAATAGGCGTCGAGATTTCACTCAAATTCAAAAACAGTCAAGTTCATAAAACTTGGCTAGAATTTATTTAGTTTGTGCTAGCAGCTCAGACCGAGCACATGTAACATTTGTGAAAAAAATACATTTATTTTTAAATTTTTAAGTAAAGTTTTAACAAAATTTTTGTTTTTTCGTGAGCAAACTAAATTTTAGTTCTGATTTTGCTAATGCCTGACAATTGATAGCTGCGTGACCGGTGGAGGAGCTGATGAGAGCAATCAGTCGTGCAGCAGTGTGGCCATTGGGTACGTAGATCTAAATGACGTCTTGGATCTTAAAGAATCTGAACATTCTTATGAAGATGTCGACGAAGAAAGAGGAAAGGCAATTCTTCTGATAACAATTACGACGATAATGCTGAAAACATAGGACCTTACTCTTGCTTTCTGAAAGGCAATTCTTTTGATAACAATTACGACGATAATGTTGAAGACGAAGGACCTTAGTCTTGCTTTCTGACTTTCTCTTTCATTGTCCATGATATCCTCCAAGGATTTTCTAAGGCTTCCACGTTTTGGCCTACAAAGTTAAAATATTGTCCGTTTTGGCTTAGTAAGCCAAAACGCGCAAGCCTTAAAAAGTCCTTGGAGGATATCAAGGACAAACTTGATGAATAGAAGAATACAAGCCACCGGTAAGTAATTTTATAGAGAAAATTCGAACATAAATAAATTCGAAATTTTTCTACAGGAGGTCTACCGTTCTACATACGGAAACAAATGGCTATGTCCGATGCTGAGAAGTATGAAGAGGCCCCCAAACTTCATTCGACCGTTTTCAAAGGGAGAAGGGCAAAATCAGGGCAACAGTTGTCCCGTATGTAAACGCTATCGTAAGCATGCATCTCGCCCGCCCATACGCAAGAAGAGGGGGCCCAGGCCCAGATGTCCCTAACGCTTGGAAACCCATCATTGTCAACATCCTTTAAATAGTGTTTTTCTCCACAATTTTGGTAAAATTTATATCAATAAAATTTTATAATGATTTTTACTCGAAAATTTAAACAAATAATATTCATAACCAGAAAGTACAAAGACGCTACCTTTGAAAACAAAGCATACAGCATACAATACACCACGATGCAAGAAACAGGAACAACAAATAAGAAACTGGCAGTCTGGTAGTGCTTAAATGTTATGTACCCTGTGTACTAAGAGGTACTCAATAGAGAGAGAGAGAGACGACCTCTCTGAAGAGTCAAAGCAGGTTTTAGAAATGAGACTAAAGACCGGTTTCTCCATTTGCGGTTACTTCCGTCTGCTACGCGAAGGTTTAAAGAAAAGTCGCACATTTCGTTTCTCAGTTGAACACCTGGCGCAGTAGACGGTCATTCCATTTGACAGCTCAGCACATGATACATGAATTGAAAATAAATTGAAATTATATCAACAATTAAACTTAATCAAGTTAAAACAAAAACATTCAAATTCCCAATCTAAGACTAATCAGACTCACAAAGTTATGCGCATGCGAAATGAAGCAAGTGTTTGCATTACCTTGTATTCATTGTATCATCAAAATGTTCGAACTTTGAATTTAGCGCCAAACAAAACAGAGCATACTTATGTTACAGAACACACTTATATGTTAGCATACTAAAAAGAAATACTATATCGCCGAGGTGTACTCAGTAATATGCGAATAACTTCGTCAAACGGTATCCAAATTAATTGGGACAACATTTATTCAACAGAGAATTAAATGGGCTCTCATAATAAATTTTAAGGCAAAATCGCATAGAATAAAATAGTTAAACCAGTAGTGGCCAAAGTAGAAATTTCGAAAAAAAAAAGAAGTGGAAAATGTCACATCTGTAAGCCGCATTTCTTAGCCAACGCGTTAAATCAGTCAAACCATTGATAAAAATATATATATTAGATTGCTCTAGTTGCTATCGGAATCGACCAAAGGAAAAAACCAAGTATGAGGAAATGCTATACTCGAACTGTTCTACTGCGTATACTAGGTCATTTCGAAAAAATATTTTGGCTGTAACACTGTTATATTTGTGTGAGTTTGGTCGCCTTCTGTGAATCCTTAGGTCGGACGGATGACGCCTTTTAAGTCGTCTTCGTATCTTGTTAGTCGCCAGCTCATTTTCGAGAACGTTTGTGTGGGCCTGCAATCGATCTCTAGATCTGCCTGTGTCGATTGATATGGGGCCAAGGACTCTCTAGATAGTGGAGTAACGAATATTCCAGTGAGTAACGAGCATTATGCGAAAGATGTTTTACATTGTCTCGACCGTTTGAATGGAGATGGCACAGGCTGGAAGCCATGAAGGCTGTGCCATCAGCATAAGTGGCTTTTAGTGTCTTTTGGGCAAGTCCGCGGTGTAAAGTATTGGTCCCATTACCCTTCCTTGAGTCCTCTAATGCAGCAGATATTTGAGCAGTTGTCCCTCAGCTCTACCATGAAGCAGCGTCCTTCGTGGAAAGACCGAAGCATAGCAAATTATGCAGTTGGGAAATTTAGAAAAAAAAAAAATGTTTTAGATGGGCCAAATTTTTGACTTGATTTGATCTATAGAACCACTGGAGCTATATCTGTTTGAAGCTTGATCTATTTGAGCTTGATCTGTTTGGAGCAGAGCCTTTTTACAGGCTGTCAGAAAAAATACAGTGACTGTATTATAGTATATCGGACACTGAAAAAGTGAACCGAAGTAACATCTTACCTCTGACTTTTCTCAAGGTGCTCTTTGCTCAATCAACAAGAGTTTTTATTTCGTTAGCTTTGTTCATGTGTTTCCATGAGACACTTTGCTGGGCAGAATCTGCAGAAAGTGTCTTTTGTACATGTGTTGCGCGTGTGCCTTAGTAAACTGCAAGTGTGTAAGCGTGTTTGTTTGCTATTTTGTCCCCTTTCACCCTACACAAATTACTCGACACCCAAGCGCCCCCCCTTATCCGAGCAGTGGACAATTTCTCAATGCATAAGGTGCGCACAGCGATCGATGAGTGGCCAGAGAGACTTCGGCGTTGCTGGAAGGCACCTTGGACCATTTCGAATAAGTTGTTAAACGAAAATGGTATAACTAGGTAGGTAGATTCATCAGAGAGTGGCCCCACCCCTCCAATCCCTTAAATTAAAATCACAAGTAAAATAACACGAAATTTTATTGTATTCCAAATCACTTCCACCAAGTCATATATGCCTTTCCACTACGCTCACGGATCTCTTTCAGGGTTACCTTTACCACATATGTAAAGTATACGGTGATCAATGGCAAAATGTAGCGGAATATAGACATAAATGTGAGCTTATTCCTGCCCATTATTAGCTCCATCAAATGATAAACAAAGTCTAAAGTCAAAGCCACCAACTGAAATAATATCCATGCACCCATGTACTCGGGAGAAGTCTAAATTGAGGCCATAATTTAAGTGTCCTTCCACTAACTGCTCCTTTACTCACCGTAACAACGCCGTAGAGCAGCAACATCCAGCCATACAGCATCATGTATGTGCCGACAAGCCGAACGCGACGTAAGGTGAAATCGCTAAACGAGTAAACAACATGTACACGCCAAAAAGTCAAAGGCTTGGCTGCATTGGTATAAAGAAGGTAAAATTCCAGACCGTGATACATCTGTCACACAAAGAAATATAGTTGGAAAAAGAGAGAGAGGCGATATGTATCAACAACACCACACTTACCACTCCCACTAGACTCAGTACCAGCACAAACCAAAAGAGAAATGGAAACCATTCGCGTGTTCCATTCAACCAGTCCTTGATGATATTCGGACCTGTGTGGAAATTCCATATGGAATAGTACTCACAGTTGGTCAACGATAATTGGAAATAGTTTCGAAAAACATAGCAAGTTTTATCGCGATAATGTTCTATGCCAATCATGATTCACGCGTAGAGAAAACTAAGAAAAAAACTAAAATAAAATTGTAGGAAAATTTTGTAAAAACGATCTTAACAGTTCAGAGTTACAACTGAAACTGAAAATATAAAGCAAATGAAATGGGAAGGCTAACCCCGAATTGATAGACAGTTGTGGCAACGCCAAGTTGATGTTGTTTATCAAATCGAAATCTATATTTATAAAAGAGTTCAACCTGACTGACTGACTGGCGACCGTCGCACAGCCCAAACCATAAGAGATAGGATGCTGAATTTTTCACAATAGTTTTATCTTCTGCTGAATGTGAGTACTAAGAACGGATTTTGGGAAATTCTGTGGGGAAATGTGGAAAATTCGCGAAAAACTTTTTGTATGAAACTTTTTTTGTTTATCATCCGCTCAAGTTCAAACTTATTTTCAAAGAGCCTTATAAAAATTCAACAAGAACTGCATACCAATTTTCCGGAAAACTTCACCTACCCTGGGTGGAAAGTGGTTGTTCAACGTTACATGGGCGAAAATTTAGCGATTAGGTCCAAACTCATTTTCAAAGTTACACATCCGATTGACTTAAAACTCGGCTTGTAAGGATAGAATACGCAATAATTTGAAAAGTGATATTTCAATGTTGGATGGGAACTGGGT
Organism: Lordiphosa magnipectinata; assembly: GCA_037044535.1. NCBI lineage: Eukaryota > Metazoa > Arthropoda > Insecta > Diptera > Drosophilidae > Lordiphosa > Lordiphosa magnipectinata. The sequence goes on from JBAMBO010001295.1 coordinate 296,581, forward strand.
GGGAAGTGTGTTTGATATGAGTAAGATGTGGGTGGGAAGTGGGTGGGATATGGGTGGAATTTGGGTGGGAAGTCAATGAGAACTGAGTGGGAAGTGGATGGAAAATGGATGGGAAGTGTGTGGTAAGTGAGTGGAATGTGGGTGGATAGTAGGTGGTAAGTGGGTGGGATGTGGGATATTGGTTCCATACTGATAAAGGCTATACTAATGGCGGCGCAGCGAGGCGCGACGAGTTTAAATTACACAGTTCTACAAATTGAGACCGTTTGTGCTTGTCTACCCATATCATATCTTAGTTTCCGTTTCCAAGATATTGGCAAAAAAAAACACTTTTCCGACTTTTTACCCTTCTAGAATTTTTGTAGGACACAAGTTAATGCTTAACTGCTGATTTTATGAAACCTCTAGGATAGTAAACATATTAAAGCAACTGAGAAGAATCAAACACGCGGTATAACTAATACCGATGGTGTCGAAATTGCCCTTCAAAATCAAATTTTACTTGATTTATAGCAATTTTGTCATACTAAATCATCTGCTACAAGCCATTCTTTTTGTCGGACATTTATTGGAATCATCTTATCATATAGTTAAACATAATTATGCAAATTTTGTTGCATTTTTGTTAGGACCATAAGCAAAGCCAAGAGATTGAGAGAAGCTTGGCCCTGGCCCTCCTGGAGGTGCTGTTTGAGCCAATTTTACTTTATAAGCAAAGCTATAGCCTGTTCAACCCGAAAACCACTTATGAAAGTACGTCGCATCTTTCACCAACGCCGATGTTCATGCAAAACGATCCCCATCGATCACAAGCGATCTGTTCGCAGCGAACAGAGTTCAGAGCTTCTTTGGAAATCCAAACACTTAACTCATTTTAATAGGGAAATCCAAGCACTAAACTCCTTTAAATAGGGAAATCCAAACACTTAACCCAGTTTCATAGGGAAATCCAAACACTTAACTCTTTATCAAAGGGACATCCAAACAATTAACTCATTTTCATTTGGGAAATCCAACCTCTAAACTCATTTGGAGCCTGGCATAAATAGACGCTCAAGAGCCCTTGGTCCAGTCCAATCCATCTAGTCAAAAAGAAACCAGGGGTTGCTACAGTCGCACAGCACATATTTACGATTGACTGCATCGATGACATTAGCTACAGGCACACATGTCCAGTCAACTCGACGACATCAGCTACAGACGCTCAGCACACATGTACGGTCAAGCCGACGACATCCAGTTACAGTCTTCAAGTCAATACATCCATTGGCTGTTCGAGCTTATAAAAAAACACATTACTCCAACATTTCAACAACATATGCATACCATGTTCCTGGGTAACAACGCGTGGCAAGCAAAGAACACAACGAGTGGCAAACAAAGTCAACAACGCGTGGCAAACGAAAGTCTCTACTTGGGGTACAATACCCAGTACTATTGCTCGAACAATTTGCTTAAGCGACGACCACTCGAAGCAACGGCCTCAACGCGAGTTTGCAGAGCCCACTGCACCATGCTCGAAAAGCAGGAGGACCATGCTAACCACACCACGCTCTAGATGCTCCTCCCCTCACGCACTAGCAGGCAAGATGTCAGGATTTTCCTGCCAGAAGTTGCTCAACTGACAAACAACGCCAACAACCTGTCAGCCCTCCGTAGCACCAGCACAGCGCTCTGCGAAATCACCACCGCCATCGCAGATGGGCTAAACTCTCCAAGCCCCCACAAACGCACTGTGTTAGTTGCCCTAGACCTGTCCAAAGTCTTCGACACTGTCAACCATGCCATCCTACTCCAGGACATCGAAGGCACCGCGCTCCCACACACAATCAAGCGTTGGTTGGCAAACTATATGACAGGTCTATGTTGAGTTCCGTGACGCTAAATCCAAATATAGAAGGCTAAAACAAGGAGTCCCCCAAGGTGGAGTCCTCTCTCCACTCCTCTTCAACTTCTATGTTTCTGGAATGCCAACACCACCTCCGGAACTCAAGCTCGTCAGTTATGCAGACGACTGCACCATCCTAGGATCGGATAGGGAGTACAATAAGGTAGTTGCGAGTCTAAACTTATACATCCTGGCCGGTAGAAACCTGTCTCTCTCTCTCCAGGAAAATCCAGCACCACCTTATTCACTACCTGGACCAAGATAGTGAACACCCAGGTCAATGTCACTGTGGACGGAGGCATAATTCCCACTATCAAATACCCAAAAATTTTGGGAGTGACTTTTGACAACCTTTTCTTCTTCGCGAGGCACTCGGAGAACACGGCCCGCAAAGTAAGGGAAAGGAATCGGGCACTCGGACAGGCAATAGCTGGTAGCTCCTAGGGAAAGGAAAAAGAGACCCTGCTGGTCACATACAAGGCCATTGGCCGTGTGCAGTGCGACTACGCGGCGCCAGCATGAACAGCAGCCATCAGTGACACACAATGGGGAAATCTCCAACGTGCCCAGAATGCTGCACTCCGCACCATTACCGGATGTCACACCATGGCTCAAGTGGACCACCTACACGAGGAAACCCATTTACTCGGCGTCCGTGATCACTGCAACATGCTGACCAAGCAGTTCCTAGGTAATGGTCTACAGGTGGAACATCCAAACCACTCGGCCCTACGTACCAGCAGACAGGACCTGAGGACCCACCTGCCGGATGTACTCACGTTCACTTCAAACTCCACCACCATCTCCGAGTACTGTGGCCGAAGCGATTAGACGGTTAAAACCAAACATTGTCCTGGGAGCGATGCTGTAAAAACCCCGCCCAGAAGCACCCGGACAACATTGGCACAACTTCGCTCGGGGTACTCTGAGACGCTAAACAGTTACTTATCTAGGATCAACCAGGCAGTGATTGACGAGTGTCCCAAATGCGGGCAATCTCCGCATGACACTAATCACCTCTTCCACTGCCCCTACACAAGTCACACCCAATACACCTCTGGACAAACCCTGTCCAAGCAGCAACATTTCTCGGGCTGGACCTGGACGACTCGAACTCGCCCACAACACCTTAACCCCTACTCTACCCCTTCTAATTTCAAAATTTTTCCACTCTAAACTTTTCTTTCTATTTTACGTACCATTACTCTCATCCATAGGATCCGCTACAACAACAACAACCTTTCAGCCCTTGAAGCGCTGCACGTTAGAGAGGAGATCCACATAAGGACTGAAGAGTAACGTTGTTCTGGGAGATCGACCATCACCAATCAGCATTGCAGAAAACCAGCTGCCAAGAACCACCAGAACCACCCATGCTCAACTCAGATCGGGCTATTCCTGCTTTCTCAACATTTACCTCTCGAGGATCAACCTTGAAGGAAGCCCACACGACACTCGCCAACTTTTCAATTGCCCAAATGCTCTCACTGCATTAATGCCGTGCCAACAATGGACCCATCCTGGGGCTGGACCTCGGAGTTTCGACATCGCCTCTATAACCCACTACCCTATCTTCCCAAAAAACAAACTTTTACCATTCCTACCTCTTTTGAAGAACGAAAATTGTGCTATACAAGTAGCTTATCATCCCAGTCCCAATACGTCGCAGAAGCATGGACATTAACAGCGTGTTCGAGCGAAAAATCCTGCGTAGGATGGTTGTTAGTTTGATAGCTGCTGCTTAAGTGCCTTGCTTGAGGGCTTTGCGGTGCCTCGATGGAGGGCAACACGCTCTCTTCTGCTTGTGTTCAGAACTGAAATGCTCCCCAACCATTGAAAAAAAAACACACACACCAATTGATCTGTTTTTTTGTTTTTTGCTGTTGTTTAAAGTTGATTTTGGTTCCATTTATTAATTTCTCTTTTCACGATTTATTCAATCTATTTTACTTGCACTTTTCGCGTATCATAGTTTTTAGATATATAGAAAATGTCTCTCCTTGTTTTCCTTCTATTTTTTTTTACAATTTGCGTTTTACAGATTACAAAAAAAAATGCGTCCGTATATAGACCCATCCATTACCTTTTCTTCGCGCATTCACTTCCGAGTTGTTTTGATGGCTTTTCATCGTGTTGTTTTGTTATAGTTTTAAAATCTACGAGCTTAATAACTAAATACCAACATGTACGGTGGCTATACTTGGATTGGAGTGGGGGGGCGGGATTGACCAACAGACAGAGTTAAGGAGGGGGTGGAGTTTGGAAGGTAAATTACTTTGGCCACAACTGTAGCGCTCTACTCTAAGGTGTGTTGTGTGTGTGTGTTTGTGTGTGGATGCTGTCCGCCTGTGCTCTTTAGTGACGATCCCTGGAGTCCGAACGACTGCGACGATCCCGTGAGAAGCTGCGACTGCGTGTGCGGGAGCGTCTGGGTGAGCGTGATCTGTAAAAAGATGGGACGGGGGGGTGGGTGTTGGTGCAACGAGAAAGGGGGAGAAAGAATGAAAGAGAGAGAGAGAGAGAGAGAGAGAGAATACAAATTAAATAGTTTAACAAACTTTTTCGTTGACAATTTGCAAAATACGTTTAAAACAATTCAATTTCAATTAAGTTGAGAGAGTCTCGTGACCAAACAACACACAACTTGAACTGAGTTGGAGGCTGGAGTGGTTGGTTGGTTGGTTGCATTCTCTTTTCTTTTTTTTTTATTTGATGAGCAGAGCAAACTGAGAAGACTGTTGTTGTTGTTGTTGTAGTAGTAGTAGTTGTTGTTGTTGTAGTTGGGCAGTTGATACGATTTTTGATTGATTTGTGACTAAAGTGGTGGTTGGTTGGTTGGTTGGTGGTTGGTGGTGGTTGGTGGTGGTGGTGGTGGTGTGTGTTGGTTGTGTGAAGCTGCAGGCTGAAGTTGGAGTGGTCGGAGATGGAGAAGCAGAGCAGAGCAGAGCAGCAGCGGAGCGCAGTGGCAGCGACATCTGCGTTGGTTGAATGGAAGAACCACACCACACACACCCCAAGAGATGAGAAGAGTTGACCCCTGCTGGTTGGTTGATTGGTTGGTTGGTTGGTTGGTTGGTTGGTTGGTTGGTTGGTTGGTTGAGTGAAGAGTAGGAGTAGGCGGAGGTGAGCAGACAATTAGCGTGAACAACATTTGATCTCAAGAGAAGTTGTTAGCGAAAAAAATACAAACAGAACAAAACGAAAACAAAAAAAAATAACATTAACACAAAATAACACAAAAATACAAAAGTTATCAAAGGTCTGTTTCAGATTTAGAAGGCATCAAGTTGATTGATATATAAATGATTTATATTGGAATCCATTTTGATCTTTGGTGACCCCAGGAACTGTAATTGAGTTCCTCGTCGGGAATTGGTAACACTTATGTCACAACGTTTTCATGTACTATCGAAGGAAATTTCTTGAGAAGGTTTTTGTTGGATTATCTTAACAAGAGTGTGTCGTCGATGAACTCAGTTCTTTGTATGGCAATACAGCACCATCATAAAGCAACCCCACTTAGTCCTCTAAGCGATGATCTAGAGAGGCGCAAACTCAACAGCTTTGGGAAAGATAAAACTCTGATTTCACTTCTCTGACTTCTCATACGAGTTGGCTCTAACAAGTCATAAGAGTATCTAAGAAATGTAATTTCTTTGTTTGACAAACACTATCTGAGCGACTCAAGCGAGAACTCAGACAAGTGAAATAACAACTTAACTTAGATCCTATAGATTTCCTAAAGGACCTTTAATCTCAGCATGAGGACACAAAAGATCAGTATAAATATAATTTGATATTCTTTTTTTGAAAAGAACGCACCGCATTGCCTTATAAATATAAAACAGACCTTTAAACTTAAAAAAAAAAAACAGTAAAAGGAGTTCAGTTTAAAGATGGGCCTCACGAAAAGACTCAAAAAGCTCACTGTTTTAAGGTATTTTCAAATCTTTTTGGGCTGTATTTATTTAAGATACTGATTGATCACCTATTCTCTTGAGACTTTGCCTAACTTTTGACCATATTTGTGTCAACTCAGCTATAAAGTCTCAAACAGTTTCTAGCTAGAGCTGTCCCGTTGTTAAACTAACATTAAAATAGGTTTTTTAGTTTATCACAAGAATGTAGAGTACCAGAGCCGATAAAGCTAGGAAAAGCACAAACAAAATTAGAGAAAAACTAATTTTGGCTGGACCTTAGATAAAGTGGTTTAGCACAAGTGTTGCAAATTTGTTCTTTTAGGCCTATTTCCAGAACAAATAAAAATGTATGTACCGAAATTGCAAGTTATTTATGTTAAGTTAAACCCTAAAAAATACCCAAAACGGCAGCCAAATGGTAAAAACCAAACCAAATGTTTAATCAAATTAAATTTAAAACAATTTCAAAATAACCTCACAGCTTTCAAAATCATATGATGTACTACCACAAGTGTGCGCGACTTCGTGATCCTTGGTAGAGAAAGTCTTGAGGCACTTGAAATTTAAAAAATATGGAAAACTAATGAAAAAGAGTGCTAATCTATGTGGTAATATATTTATTATTTTTTGTATATTTTTGTTTCATCTCACTTTTGCCTTCAATTTGTTCTTGCAATGTGGCAACGCTATGATTATTTAGTTTCTCTTCTGGAAATCAACAAAATAAATGAGACTAAATAAATGGCTCATCAGCTGTTCGAAGCTGTTTTTTTTATATGAAGTTCAACATAAAAATTTATTTTCGTGCGTTCGGGAAATAGGCCTTTTTGCGAAAATAAATGCCTTTTTTATTTTGTTTTATCCTTTATTCATCCTTTTCTAATTGTTCTGAGGTCTTTTTTTTTTATCAATTTCAACTATGTGGCATCGCTTTCATATTGATTTACCGCTTGTGATTATTTGTGTATAATCGAAATCTGACGTATCGAATACAAGGCTGCAAACCGGACTCCTAAGAACAGGTTTGGTTCGGAATGAACCGAACCCCTATTATTTTTGACTCTTCGAACCTGAACCCGAGCCGTACCGGACTTTTTCGAAAAATTAGGTTCGGTTCACAACATTAAGTAGTTTTTCCAACGACACATACTTGAAAATATAGAAATTCCTTGTAATTGGACTGCTATCATGACATTTCTATAGGTCAGATTTATACTATCACCGTCGCACAGTGGTTTTTTTTTCAAATTTCAAATATTAACTGGGTTTTAATATTTACATAATATTTACAACAGAGAAGTGCTGAAATATGTATGAGTGGCGCCCTCAGAGCCATACCAACGGGAGCACTAAACACCATATTTCATTTTCTTCCTCTAGACTTGATGTTGATTTGCAACACTGTTTTGTTGACTGGCTGTTGAAGTCAGCTGTTTGTGTGCCACGTGTTTTTTGTGAAATTGGCAGCAAATATTTTCCAACTTTTAGTGCGTCTGCTTAAAAAGTTAGAAACAAAATAAAAATTGTAAAAATGCAAATTTGTAGTCCAGATATTTAAGATTATAAGTTGATAACGCGTTTGTCATTTTTATTTTCGGTTGCCCAATTGTGCCGCGTGTTGTTAATGTGTAATTTCAGGTTGACCCTTAACCAGTGGAGCTGTGTTTTGTGGAATAATAAACAGTTAAGCATGGCACAACGCTGCACAGGGTTTTAAATGCAAAGTTGTGTTAACGAAAGTGTGCAGATTTATGAGTTACTAACACTTCTTGCTACAACGTGCGACTTTTCGAGAAAATCGGCTTTATTGCAGCTAAATTCGTGCTTAAGTTGAAAATATTACATGAAAGAGAAATAAAAAACATTTTTTGCTTGGTAGCATCAAACACAAAAAAGTTTTGTAAGTCGTATTTAGAGCTAAAAATTAAAGTACAAACCGAATTTCAGCTCAATAGCATAAAATACCATAAAGTTGTAGCAAATCGGACAGATCAATTATATGGCAGCTATTTGAAATAGTATGCCGAATCGAACCATTTTCGATAAATCGCTAAAAAAGCTTAAAATACTTGTTCAAACCGAATTTCAGTTCAATATCTTTAAAACCAACTAAATTGGTACAAATCGGCCAGATCGGTTATATGACAGCTATATGAAATAGTGTGCTGAATTAAACATAGTTCAGTAAGTCGTTAAAGGAGCTTAAAATACAAATAAACAAAGTTAGCTCAAATCGTCCAGATCGGCTATATGGGAGCTATATGAAGTAATAGTCCAAGTCGAACCCGATGTTGTTAGTCGTATTAGAAGCTCAAAATACGAGTACAAACCAATTTTCACTACAGTAGCTTAAGAATTAACAAGGTTGGAGCAAATTTGCCAGATCGGTTATATGGCAGCTATATAAAATATTGGTCTAAATTGAGTGAATCTTTGCAAGTTGTCTTTGGGGTCTAAAATATGCGTACAAACCAAATTTGGGGTCAATATCTCAACAACTAGAGTTTATGTCAAAAAAAACCAGTGTGCGTCGATAATAGATCGAAGCTGGTTCGAGAAAGAGAACTTTTAAATGAAATTTGCAGAGCAGAAAGAAAAAAAACTATGAAGAATGTAATGTTGATGAAGGTTCTTCATGTGAATCAAAATCATGACCAAGTTATCTTAATAGATTCCCGGGACGACTCTATAATTACAGTTCAGTTTGAATTTACTAGAGCTCTCACTCCGAAACTCCGTACTGACACTATATGAAATCTATTGCATATAGAAAATTTGAAAGAAAAAAAAAGCAGTGCTAGACTGTGTGATGCAACTCAACCTACCAAATGTGCGAATGTTTCTAACTCTTCAAGATTTTTGCATTCAGAGTTCTTTAAAAGAGCTTCACCTAAAAGTATCTGAGTGGACTGCCGACAGACATGCTAAAACTCCAAAGAGAAATTCTTAATGAGAGTTTTCCAAATTCAACTTTAAATGACTTAACGTCTGAGTGTGAAGAAGAGAAGTTCATGAAAGCAATAAACAAATATCCAATAAACAATCGTTAAATGATGTTAAAGATTTCTACGAAATTTGTCCAAGAGAAAGTATAGTATAAAGCAGCGATGCCCAGTCGCATGCTCTTTGAGTACGTTTTGTTTTTGTAATTGCACCGAATATAGGAAATCAATGATTGAATACATGCAACGACACACGTGCAAACGATTTCGTGTGTGTGCGTCGCGTAGAACAAAAACCGGGTTTGTTTTCTTCTTTTATTGGTGTTTGCGCGCGCAAACAAACTGATCAACAACAATTTCATTATTGGTATTGGTGCTTTTCTTTGTGAGTATTGATGAATGCTCTGTCGTATGCTGCTTTTGGGCATGCCTGGTATATAGTTTTGTAGAGGTCAAGAAAACGAGGACTAAAAAGATATTGACTTAACAATACTTGCTTTTCCAGCAACTCGGGTATCTGTTGAACGATCCTTTTCAATACTTAAGGGGGGAGCCTGCTTTAGAGGCTTCAAAAAATCGAATTTTTTTTTTTTGCATAAATGTCTACCCAAACTATCCAAGAATGTGTCCCTAAAATTTCAGAAGCAAATTCAACGTATTTTTAAAGTTACAGGAGAAATAGTGAGCAAGCGTCGAGATTTTTTATATACGAAAACTTTGACGTGCGATTTCTCGGTTTTTAATTTTTACGATTTTTCCTTATTGGCGGGAAAGATAGAGAAAAAATTAAACGTCCTATCGAAACGAGACAAAATTTATTGTATTCGGGATTAAATTCTCTTCTAGTTGAACCTAAAAAACCTTAAGAAAGTTATGATTAACTCACTTTTTAAACAATCTGAAGTGAATTTTTTTTTTTTTTTGAAATTTTTTGAATTTTTTACTGTTTGTTAAATTTTCTTGGTTTAATTATAAGCTATACTATTGAAAATAGAAAATTTTTTGGTTTTTTTGGTTTCAGATGGAAATTGCGACCTGCATCTTTCCCGCCGCACGACACATGGCACACTCGAGGCGCCTCGGCGAAATGCGCTTGTACCAGACATATATTTTTGATGAAAAAAATTGAGAAGACTGTTGAAATAATAACAATAAAACCTGAAAGTTTCGTTTCAATCGAATATTTCTTTCCTTCCCAAAAAAGTTCCGGAAAAATCGATTTTTTGAAGCTTCTAAAGCAGGCTCCCCCCCCTTAATAGAAAAGAGGACATGTACAGATAATGCTCATTATCCCCATGTGTTCTACAAATCTTCTACACATGGAATACATCGAAACTATTTTATGTTCAAGCGAAACGAGGTTCGAACCAAAACCTAGGGATCAGGAGTTCAAGGAACCGGTCCGCGAACCGAACCTTAGGCTTTACAACGCTTTACAATGTAAAATTTTAGAGGTTTGCAGCCATGATCGAATATCGGTTCATTGCGCTTTAAAGTTTCAACATGCCGAAAGACGGTTACAATCAAAAATTTCGCGAGACTTGGTTAAAAGAACCTGAGAACGCCGAAATGCCAATTATGTGGATCCGGAGACATATTGCAAATACTGCAATTGCAGTTTAAATCTTTAGATTGACCATAAAAACACATGCAGGTAAACAAAATTACGTTTCAGCCACTTTCAACATCAGCTGCTTGTCGTCAGGAGGCGGCACTAGCAATGTCTTTGGTTAATTGGAACGAATGCATCGAAATGCACACGAAATTGATGCTGATATTATAAATAAAGATATTCGAGCAACCGAATAATATCGGAGAAACAGCATACACATCTGTGTGTTTCATTTGACCTCGAGCCGGCTAAACTCAACATTCCACAACTCAAAGCAGACATGCAGCGCGACTTGGTATCAACCAAAATGACTATTGTAAAAGTAGGAGACGATTCGCAACTCTAGTTTAGCCTTTCCTAACTGACATTTCAGCTTTTCTACTCAAGTTTGTGCTACTTTCTTAAGTTATAATCCACTCTTTACTGTCTAAAAGGTAAATTTAGGGGTATTATGATATCACCACGTGCCTATTTAGGTCTTAGATTAAAGACTAAAATCGTTTAAAGACAGTTTTCACTTGATCTTAAATACAAAATACAACCCAAAATTAAAAAAGTTATTTTTAGTTCTTTGTTTTTGTGAATTAACGTGAAGCCCATCTCTGTATCTAGTTTTGTCTTGGTTTGATAAACTGTTTAACAAATGAAAAACAGTTTATCAGGTGTCTCAGTTCTCAGTGTGTGTTTTTGTTTTTTACCTTTAGGTGGCTTAGCTAAGGGCAAAATTTTTAAAATACGCTTACGCTGGTTGGATTAATCATTCTCATATACTTGCGTTGAAGCTGCCCCCAAAAGTTGAAGACTTGTTTGATTGATTGATTTGGCTTTAGCTGAAGAAGCGTTTTTGCGGGGGAAAGGTGGAACAAACTACAAAGTTGCAGGAGAAGAAATGGCTGAAAATCCCACTTATTTTTTTTTTTGGTTTGATGATGAAGTAGGTGTCTTGGCTTGTTCTTGTTGTAGTAGTAGTTGGTTGTTGTTGTTGTAGCTGTTGTTGCTGTAGCTGCTTAGAGATGACAAATGATGAGGTGGTTGGTTGGTTGGTTGGTTGGTTGTTTGGTGGTGGTAGTAGTAGTAGTTCGAGGTTGGTTGGTTGGGACAAATTTGCTTATTCAAGTTGACATTTTTTGTGGCCTTGAAGAAGAAGAAGTTGACGCAGAAAAAGTTGCAGAAGCTGAGCTGAGCTGAAGCCTATATCTAGCTATATAGACAGGCTGGAGAACGTTGGTGTTTTGCTGTTGTAGTCGGTGATTAGTGTTGTTAAATGTAAAGTTGTTGTTGTTGTTGTTGTATATTAGAAGATGAAGGTGAAGGGTTGCGGTTGCGGTTGCAGTTCGCTGGATGAGAGAGGAGAGATTTAGATGCGGCGCTTTTTTTTTGGTAGCTGTTGCTGTTGTTGTTGTTGTTGTTTTTACAGTCAAACAAGTTGAATTTGTTACTGTGTGTGTGTGTGTGTGTGCGTGTGGTGTGTATGTGTAGGGGAGTCGTTGGTTTTGATGGCCTGGCAGGGAAAATGTTGTTGTTGTTGTTGTTGTAATACGTCATGGGGGTCAACGGTATATATCAAATTTGTTGTAATCGGCAATTATCATCAACTTGATCAGTGTTGGTGTTGCTGTTGTTGGTTTTGGTGAAATGTGTTGTGTTGGTGTAATAGGAGGAGCAGGAAGACGTGAAGTTGTTCTTGTTGTTGTTGTTGTTGTAGTTCTTGTTGAAGGAAGAGGAGTAGTAGAAGTTCTAGAAGTAGTAGCTGTTGTTGTTGTTCTTGTTGTTGTTGTTGTGCTTGTAGTAGAAGACTTTATCCTGCAAAATGATTGTGAAACCACATTAAAATTGGCTCCATTTCTTTTTGGTTTTTGCAAGTTACTAAAACACAACAATTGGCTACTACATACAAAAAAAAAAAAAATGGATGAAGAACATTTATAATTTTCAACTGCTGACGTCACAGTTGACCCTCTCCGCACGCGCAACAATTTGCAAATGACCATGTCTACTTTTACAATTGCCACCACTGTGCCATAGGCTGGCCATCTATTCTAGCTACCACTGTAAGCAGAGACAGGGACATGCATGACCTTGACTACTTTTACAGAGGCTACTGTGTTAGTGCGCAGCAGCAGCAGCAGACATGGACATGTAATTCTTGTATGTACACTCGAATCGATTTTTCACATATGTACTCACCTATATCGTCCACCGCCGTCACCAGCACGGGCCCCACCTCCGCCACCGCCGCCGCCGCCGCTGCCACTGCGTCCACCACGTCTTGGTCCACCGCCACCTCCACCGCCGCCGCCACCGCCGCCGCCGCCACCACCGCCGCGTCCTTCACGTGAACGTCCCGAGGACATCTCGACCCGTATGCGTGTGCCACAGCAACGGGTACCATCCAGGCCACGGGTCGCATCCTCAGCATCCCGACGATCCTCAAATTCCACAAATGCAAATCCGGGCGGATTGCGTGCCACCCAAACGTTGCGCAAGGGTCCATACTTGCTGAATGTATTTTCAATCTCATATTTGGAGGCCGAGGAGCCCAAATTGCCCACGTAGACTTTGCAGGCTAAATCCCATTCACGATAGCGTGGCATTCTAGTGTATTTACTTGCTTACTTGGTGTCCGTTAACAAACGTTGTCCGTATGCTGTTTGCTTCAATTGCGTCGCTTTTCAATGATATTATATATGCAGACGAAGAGACGATAGCGACAGCGACACACCCACAACTCGAAACCAACAAATTCGTGTATTTCCAAGCTCCACGCTTACGGGCACACTGACTGAAAAAAAAAATGGAAAATCAAAATGGCTGCCCCAAGCACAGGGTTGCACAGTGATTAGCAATCGATAGTTCGATACGATAGCTATCGATATATTATCATCGCTATACTGCCATCGCCAATGAAAACAACAAACAGCTGCTACTTCATAGCATAATTTTGGAAATTCTTGCAAAGATTACGTCTAGCTGAAAGCAATCCTTGTTATGGCTGCCAGACGTGATATAGCACCCTTCCTGCAACGCGTGCGTGCCTTTCTACTGGGTGTAAGTGTTTTGCCCCCAACTCAAGCCCCACACACACATAACTTCTGCCGTGTGCGTTATGTAAGAATTTTGGCAACATAATTTTGTTATTGCACTTGCAGCGCGAGTATACGCTGGCCCTGCGCTTTGAGGATGGCGTGGCCGAACGCACACAACCCCAACCTGAGCTACCCGAGGGACCCTCACATCTCTATTCGGCCAACTACTATTGTATGCGCGATGGACGTCGTGAGGTAGCACCACCCATTGATCTGGTGCAGCAACAGAAACAGCTGGAGGCAGAGGGAACTGCAGCGCCCAAGACGGGCGCTAGGTTGCCCACACCGGGTCAGGTCCATAACTGGGATTAAATCTGCGCCCCTTCTGCCACAGAGAGTCTGGACACTAGTTTGTTTGTTTTTTTTTTTTCTTGTGAATTTTAAAATATAGAATCAATACACTAAAAGTGGAAGTTTAAGAATTGAAGGAACATTTCCAGCAAGGACTTCTGCAAGCACATTACAGTGACAAGTCAACCTTCTAAATCCGAAACTAGAGCTGGAGAAACATCGATGTTGTATCAAATTTTGAAATTCTGGCTATTACGTATCCAAATAATATGGAATGTGTCAAAAGCAGCGTTGGCCAACAAGAGCAAGGCCAAAAAGTGAGAGTGTATTGGTGTGCGAAAATATCCGCAACAAAGGCTAGCCAGCGACTGAAAGGCCTTTTGCTCTCTTCTCCTTAGCTTCGGAGTGCGTTCGGCTCGTATATGTGTAAATAGCGAAATGTCTTTGCCCCCCAGGGGGTACTGGCGACCAACGCTGGTCTAAACTTAAGGTCCCACAGGCATATAATTTGCCCAATATTTTGAATAGATAAAAGGAGTAACTTTCCGGCCAACAATCATGGCTTTTTACTCAAATTATCAACAAAATTTGGACAAATTATATGCCTGAGGGACCTTGGCTTAAAATCCAAACTACTTTTCTCCCTATAGGGTTCTAGAACAGCAACTACTTACAAAGTCTTTTTATAATTTTGAAGGTTTTTGTTAAGTAATGTCTCTCATTGTGCTCAGATAGATGGATGGAGCTTTAAAAACACCTTTTTGTACCCTTGTAGAGGGTATATTCATCTCCGACTACATAAAATATATATATTCTTGATCAGGCGCAAGCAATGCTGGAGTATCGACCAAATTCATTGCAATAATAGAAAGCCTTTATAGTCTAAATAAAACCACTGTATGGGAAGGAAACCAACTATCCGAATGGTTTGAAACGAACTTAGGCGTAAAGCAAGGATGCTTGTTGAGTCCACTACTCTTTGCAATGTATGTGGATGATATTGTTGCGAATCTTCCCGGAGGTGTAGAGTTGGGATCTCAACGCATTAAGCTGCTCATGTATGCCGACGACATGGTTCAATTGGCGGAAACCCCACAGGTGATGCAACAAATGATTGATGCTCTAAGGCGTTCGATAGAATAGGCATCCACACAATCAAAATAGGCCATAAAATTCTGAACTACATAACAAGTTTCCTCGCTCACAGAAAAATATCCGTGCAAGTTACAAACACCTACTCATCATCAAAACCACTAGAAAATGGAATACCACAGGGATCCCCACTATCTGTCATACTTTTCGCTATTGCATACAACAAATTAAACAAAATTATTTCCAGACACAAATCGTTTGAGTTTACAGCCTACCCTGACGACTATACTATAGTCAAAAAAATTCACAAAAACACTTTTTCTCTCAACATCAACGACCTTTTCACAGATATCACCTCATGGTGCGACTACTCAGGTGCCTCACTATCCATCCCAAAATGCAAACACCTCCATATCTGCCGCAAAATGCACTGCACGTTCCAACTTCAATTCAACTTATATTCATTTGAAACGTTGAAATCCCTTAAAATTCTTGGGCTTACTATAGATAGTCGATACAAGTGGAACAAACACATAGAAAATCTTTCACTACAACTCTCAAAAAGACTCAAAATCATCAAATGCCTCTCAAGTTACAAGTATAACTGCAGCACCAACTCTATAATAAACGTCATCAACTCCATCATTATGTCCAAAATAGATTTCTGCCTTCACTTCTACGGAAACTCACCCAAATCTACTTTAAGTAAACTGAGGACACTATATCACTCAGCACTTAGACTGGCATTTGGCGCATTACGCACCACCCCAATTCATAACCTTCTATACGAAGCCAACCTAATGCCAATAGAAATCAGGACTACCCAAGCCATTTACAAAAACTCCACTATCATCCTAAACTCCAGGCATTCTCCAATAGAACACATTTACAAAAAAATCATTAAATCAAAAAAGACCCCCAGACTTCCTTCAGCTTTACACAACACAATAAACCTCTGCAAGATAGACAACTTACCAATATCGCCCCTCAACATCAAAAGACACTCTACTCCCCCCTGGGTCATCAGGACCCCCCGCATTATAACATCACTACATACCAGCCTAAAAACTGAAACTCCCCCTGAAATATACCAATCCAAATTTTTAGAAATTCAGGACTCCCTCAAAGACCACAACTTTTTATTTACCGACGGTTCCAAGTCATGCTCAGGCATATCCTATAGCGTTACCACCGTGAACCGTATAATTTCATTACAATTACTCCCCAACTTCTCTTCAATTCTCACGGCAGAAATCGCAGCCATTCTGACTGCCTGCAAGTTCGGAAGCAATAAAAGCGGAAAATTTGCTATATGCACAGACTCCCTATCCGCTCTAAAAGCAATAGCCAACTACAACAATACTGACTTCTACCCCACTGCAATTAGAAACATAGCTCACGTCAAAACCAACAAATTTATTTTAATATGGGTACCTGGGCACTGCAACATCCCAGGGAACGAAATGGCTGATCGAGCAGCAAAAAACGCCCACATTTTTCCCCTTACTATAGAAAGCAACCTCAATACACACGACCTACGAAAATAGTAGGTACTGTCAGACGTGATGTCTTCGGATAAATATCGAGAAGTCAAAAACAATGGTAGTAAAGGATGGAAGAGGACGAAGAGCCAGTGCGGATGAATGGACACTAGACGGGGTGTTGTTAGATACAGTACATGAGTACAAATACCTAGGTGTGTTACTGACTTTAATCTGACTTGGCACAGAAATTGACAGACTCCAAAGTCGCTATTAATAGCACCTGGAAGCATCTGTTTGGGAAGAAGAAAGTCAACAACAGCACCAAATATAAACTGTTTTTAGCCAAATCCAGGGCAATTATGTGTTATGCGACTCCAGTCTGGGGATTTAGCCGATTCGAGGATGTAGAGCGATTGCTTCGTTTCCACATTAAAAAGATCTGTTACCTGCCTCTAAACACCCCGAACTACGCCATATACATTGAAACGGGCCTACCTATGCTGTTCCAATACACCCCACAGCTGCACTTCAACTATATAAGCAAAGCGATGCTGATGGACTCTTCACGGCTTCCAAAAATTATAGTTGAACAACTTTTGGTAGACCGATCACAGTTTTTCCATGAATGGGATATTATGACAGGATCCCACAACATAAGTACATACTCAAATGACAGCAGAACTTGGGTAGCGTGGCAAACAGAACTATTACAGAAGATTGACGCTGGAGAAAAAAATGATTTCGAGCTGCAGGCAAGGCAGAGTGATGCACGATTCACATACAAGCGACTAGAGTACAAACTATGTGAACGGAATGCAATATCGCTTATTTTTCGTGCAAGAACTGAAGTGCTCAGACTAAATTATATGCCACACAGAACGACGGAAAGCCGATGCACCCTATGCTATATGGATGAAAGAGAAGATGTAGCACATTTCATATCGCGATGTCCAATTCTAGGTGAGCACCGTGTACTGCACCTCGGCAAATGGACTCTAGAGAGAAGGGAAATGTTTGAATTAATGAACGGGTCCAACTGGCCCTCTCTAATCTCATATCTCAGGGAGGCCAACAAATATAAACAGGAGTTTATAGGGTATTTTTTTAACGGGAGTGTCAACTTTATTTGTAACCAATTTTGCAATATTCTGTAAACTCAACTAATGTATTATATTGTTAATTTTTGAATTATTGTTAATGTCAATCTATGTAGTTAATTTCCTACGAGGGGTCCTTTACGTACCATTGCCGGTGAACTATTTGATATCTCGGGACGACCGGGGAAGTCAAGTGTAATAACGGGAAATGGAGTATTGTGGACCACTTAAGGAAAGTATGGGCTGACGGCTTCTATTTCCATGCCCAGAAGCATACCATTATTTATTTATATTAAAGTCACGACGTGCATTTAGTTACACATGTTATAAAATTGAAAAATAAATACTACTACTACTGCTACTATATATTCTTGATCAGCATGATGAGCTGAGTTGATTTAACCATGACCGTCTATCCGTCCGTCTGTTTCTATGCTAACTCCTCCGTCAGTTTTAAAGCTATCTTAACCAAACTTTGCACAAAGTCTTTTGGTACAAAAACGCTGCACATTTGTCGGAACTGGCCGGAACGGTCGACTATAGCATATAGCTGCCATAAGAACTATCGGTCGAAAAATGTAGTTTTTGTAAAAAAAACTTTTTTGTCTTCAATGCAAACGTGCCTCAATCCACGTATTTCTTAGTTTTCTGTGCTTTTACATAATTCCACCAAGTTTTATGAAAATCGGCCAACTATATAGTATAGCTGCCATACAAAAGACACGTCATGGAAAAAAGTCTTAGTAGGAAAAACTTTTTTGTTTTCAATGCTATCGCTGCTCAAACTTGTCACTAATCAATATTATATGCTACTACACAATTCTGTCAATTTTGATCCAAGTCGGATGACTTTAGCATATAGCTGGCATAGGAACTATCGGTTGAAAAACTGGTTTTAGTGAGAAAAACTTTTTTGTTTTCAATACAAACGCCCTCAAACCTTGTATTTGTCAGTTTTCGCTTGCTTTTACATAATTCCATCAAGTTTTATGAAAATCGGCCAACTATATAGTATAGCTGCCATACAAAAGAGACGTCAGAAAAAAAGTCATAGTAGGAAAAACTTTTTTGTTTTCAATGCTATCACTTCCAATCTATATTGATCTATACTATATACTACCACACAATTCTGCTAAGTTTGAGCCAATTCGGATGACTATAGCATATAGCTGCCAAAGGAACGATCGTTCGAAGAAGTAGGTTTAGTGAGAAAAACTTTTAAACTAAGAGCTATAGCAGCAAAGGCTTTAAGCTAATTTCATAGTGTAGATGTGGAGTATGTGTGTTTAAAGAGTAGTTTACAATAATGGTGTCTTAATTTTTTTTTTTTTTTTTCGCGATGGTAAAGATATTTACAATGAGTTTTTGTTAGATTTTCGGCGGTTGGGTTGTAAATAGCATGGAGGGGGTTGAAGGGCGGTTGTCTCTAGGAGTTCTGTATATGTGTTGGCAGTCGGTGAGTATGTGTTTGACCCCAGCAAACAATAGAGCGATTGTTTAATCGCCAATCGCCAAAAAGAGTCTTCTGAGAGTCGCGGGGAAGATTATCGGATAGATTTAATCTTCTGAGCAATCTTCCCCGCGACTCCCAGAAGATTGTTTAGTCGCCGATCGCAGAAGAGCGTCTTCTGGGAGTCGGAGGGAAGATTTATTGAAGATTCAATCATCTAGCTATCTTCTGGGAGTCGCGGGGGAGGTTGCCAGAAGATTCAATCTCCCAGGTGATCGTTAAGCGGTAGTCAGCTTATTTCGAAAACGAGGGAATGAAGAATTACTTAAACAACGGGACCGCTTAACTTTCAGAGACAAGCATCAAAGAGAGCAATTTTACAATAGCAAATACATTATCTCGAATGCGCGGGAGTAGCTTAAATAACGGAACGGCACAACTTTTAGAGACTAGAGTCAAAAACTGAAGTTTTACAAAACAACTTACATTGCTTCTGAGCAAATAAGAGCTAAATTTTCTTGTAAAGCTTCTTGAGTTGCGGAGTAATAATTCAACTTGACATCTGTGAGGACGCGTGAAAGAGTTTTATATATTTTTATATATTGATAATAAAAACGTAATAGTTAGGTGGCTCTTCTGGGCGACTGTATTGCAAAACTTTCAATTGAGTCTTTGGCGACCCTTCTGGGAGACTCTTTTGCGACTCTTTAAAAAGGCTTTCTTGCGACACTTCCAGAAGACTGTTCCGCGACTCTTCTGGAAGTGTCGCTGAAGTGGCTCACTTTCTCCCAACAGACGATCAGAAAACGATCAGAATGCGATATCGCGGGCGATTAAATTAAACTTCTTGGCGAGTCGCTTGCGACTCTTCGGCGATTAAAAATGTTTGCTGGGACTGAAGTATTCGTATTGCAGAAGAGGCAGGTGTTGGGTGTGTTGTTAAATAGGTGTGAGTGAGTTAGATTTGTGTAACTCTTGTTAGTTCGTAATGGGATAGTTTGAATTGGGCATAGTTGTGAATATTAGTTTTGTTGGTATTGTTGGTTTTATAGAAGTCGTTGATATGTGAGAGAAAATTGTTTGTTGTGATTGCCTGTTGATGAGTTTTATGTATTTTTGTACGTCAGAGATATTGTGGTTTGTTGTGAAGGTTAATGGAAGTTGGACTGCTGTTTTGGCTGCATCGTCGGCATTTTCATTGCCGGTTATGTTGCAATGTCCTGGTACCCAAATAATTATTATTTTTGGCGAAGAGGTTAGGAGGGTTTGCCGGATGCTGAGAGGGTAGAATGATTGGTTATTGAGTGTATGGAGGATAATGAGTCTGTGCATCTGGCTGATTTGTGAGGCAGTTTTTTGACTATTTGTATTGCTTGATATATGTATGGCTATTATTTCAGCTGAGAAGATACTGCTGTGGTATGGGAGGATAGATTGATAGGTATTGGTGTCAGTTACAACACTAAATGAGGTAGCATAGTTACTTTTTGATCCGCCAGTGTATGTATATGAAGTTGTACGACGTAAGGGATTCTTTTAATTGTAAAAATCGTTGGTGGTCCAGATTGATGGTGGGGTGGATGATTTAGGAAGTAGGTGTAATGAGGTGTTTATTAGGGAACTAATGTTGCACCACGGTGGTGGAGTATGTCGAAAGTATGGAATTGGTTTAGTTGGAAGTTCGAGGGTTTTGTTAATGATTATTGCTTTTTGAAGGGCTGAGCAATCCTTGGGATTATATTTTTTTTTTTAAGGGCGATGAGTCTGAGAGAAGGATTGGTTTGATAAGTTTAGTTGTTATATAATGTTTTCTATTTTCAAATGGGGAAATATTTGATTCGAACAGCAGATTGTTGATGGGAGTAGTCTTAAAGGCACCGATAGCTATTCTTATTGCTGCATGGTAAATAGATTTGATTTTGTTGGTTTATGACAGAGGGACGTTGCCGTAAAGAAAAATACCAAAATCGATTTTTGCCATGATTATGAGTTTAACTACTGTTAATACTAAGATTGGGTTGCAGTTGTATTTGCTATTTGATAGACATTTTATGATATTGAGTTTTTGGTTTTTCCATTTGATTCCATTTGTATTGTTTATTAAATATTACACCGAGGATTTTCAGATATGGCACATTAGGGATGGTTGCGAGTGAGGTGTGCATCGTTTTTTCCTACATATATGGATATGTTTTGCAGTTTGGGTATGGAAAGTTTGGCTCCGGAGTAGTCGCACCATTCTAAGATGTCGTTTAGCAGAGGATCAAGGGAAACGAAATTGAGTTTATTTAATCAAAATCGAATGAATATATCGTACAGCTGCCATATAACAAACTGGCCAGACAAATGTTTGATCAGTTTGGGATATAACTCAGCTAATATTGTTCAATGCTAAAATGAAATTGTGTGATTTGATAAACAACATCAACTTGGCGTTGCCACATCTGTCTATCAATTCGGGGTTAGCCTTCCAATTTCATTTGCTTTATATTTTCAGTTTCAGTTGTGACTCTGAACTGTTAAGATCGTTTTTACAAAATTTTCCTACAATTTTATTTTAGTTTTTTTTCTTAGTTTTCTCTACGCGTGAATCATGATTGGCATAGAACATTATCGCGATAAAACTTGCTATGTTTTTCGAAACTATTTCCAATTATCGTTGACCAACTGTGAGTACTATTCCATATGGAATTTCCACACAGGTCCGAATATCATCAAGGACTGGTTGAATGGAACACGCGAATGGTTTCCATTTCTCTTTTGGTTTGTGCTGGTACTGAGTCTAGTGGGAGTGGTAAGTGTGGTGTTGTTGGTACATCTCTCCTCTCTCTGTTTTTCCAACTATATTTCTTTGTATGACAGATGTATCACGGTCTGGAATTTTACCTTCTTTATACCAATGCAGCCAAGCCTTTGACTTTTTGGCGTGTACATGTTGTTTACTCGTTTAGCGATTTCACCTTACGTCGCGTTCGGCTTGTCGGCACATACATGATGCTGTATGGCTGGATGTTGCTGCTCTACGGCGTTGTTACGGTGAGTAAAGGAGCAGTTAGTGGAAGGATACTTAAATTATGGCCTCAATTTAGACGTCTCCCGAGTACATGGGTGCATGGATATTATTTCAGTTGGTGGCTTTGACTTTAGACTTTGTTTATCATTTGATGGAGCTACTAATGGGCAGGAATAAGCTCACATTTATGTCTATATTCCGCTACATTTTGCCATTGATCACCGTATACTTTACATATGTGGTAAAGGTAACCCTGAAAGAGATCCGTGAGCGTAGTGGAAAGGCATATATGACATGGTGGAAGTGATTTGGAATACAATAAAATTTCGTGTTATTTTACTTGTGATTTTAATTTAAGGGATTGGAGGGGTGGGACCACTCTCTGATGACTCTACCTACTTAGTTATACCATATTCGTATAACAACTTATTCGAAATGGCCCAAGGTGCCTTCCAGCAACGCCGAAGTCTCTTTGGACACTCATCGATCGCTGTGCGCACCTCATGCATTGAGAAATTGTCCACTGCTCGGATAAAGGCGCGCTTGGGTGTCGAGTAGTGTGTTCTCTTTGCGTAAAAGAGAAAGGGGACAAAATAGCAAACAAACACGCTTACACACTTGCATTTAACTAAGGCGCAACACACATGCACAAAAGACCCTTTCTGCAGATTCTGCCCAGCAAAGTGTCTCATGGAAACGCATGAACAAAGCAAGCGTAATAAAAACTCTTGTTGATTGAGCAAAGAGCACCTTGAGAAAAGTCATAGGTGAGATGTTCTTTCGTTTCACTTTTTTATAGTGTCTGAGAGTGACTGTATTTTTTCTGACAGCCTTTATAAAGGCTCTGATAGATCAAGTTTCTAACAGATATAGCAACAGTGGTTCTATAGATCAAATCAAGTCAAAAATTTAGCAGCTTCACTTAGGCAGGCATCCTCTGGAGATAGGGGACTGTATTGTGCACTGCTTAATGGGCCAAACTGGCGACCATTTTCAATATTCTTGCGGGAATGTTTGCGGTACCGTCAGGATATCTTGCATGACTACGGAGATCTGTAGTATTAAGTCACGAAGACATGCGGCAACAGCGTGGTCCTCTGCCTTGAGGAACGATGCAGTATCTCGGGAAGATCAGGGAAGCTGTGTGTAGTTCTCTAACGCTTAGCCCAATACTCGAGCATAAAACACTGGAGAGCGCAAACAAGGCAAACAAAACGACTCAAACATGGTACCGAACTTCATTTCTACGGATGATTGGCCTGCTGGTAGCCCAGACCTGAATCCATTGGACTACAAACTATGATCCGTTCTCGAGTTTATGGCTTGCTCTACTTTAATAAAAACATCGATCTATCGATGCTGCCATTGAAGTTTCTCCAGCTCTTCCCCAGAACCGTGGGAATAATACTCAATTGTGTCTCCAACTATTTACACATATATATATTTACAATGCAGAGACTTAATAATACCATATCGACTACGATCAATAGATCCTTGGTTTAAGGCCCACATTAATGCCCGTGGTGGATCTTAGTATTAGGTTCATCAAGGGTTTAACTTCCTGGCCGAGCGGTACCAGCTCAAAGTGTCTTAGCATTTTGCTTATGGTGCTCTTCATCTCCAGCATGGCAAACTTTTGACCTATACAATTGCGCGGTCCCGCTGAGAATGGTGTGTAGGCGAACGGATCAATTTCACCTTTACGCTCAGCAATAAAACGCTCTGGTATGTACTTGTTGGGTTCGGGGAAGAAATCGGGATCACGGTGGGCATTATAGGTGAGCAGTATGATATTGGTATTGGCTGGTATGGTCTTGCCGTCTGAGAGAGGAAAGAGAGAAAGTAGTTAGTTTGCTTTTTTTCAAATTTTCGCTAACTTGCACTTACCCAGTACAATATCCTCTGTAATATAGCGACCAATCATGGGTACCGGCGGGTAAACACGCAACGACTCCTTAATGGCACACTCCAAATACTTCAACTCGCCCAAATCCCGCATACCCACCGGCTTGGATTTGTCATCGCCAATTACTTCGCGTATTTCCTGGAAGCAACGTTGCTGCACCTCCGGATGACGTGATAAAAGGTACAGTGTATAGGAAATGCCACTGGTGGTGGTGTCATGACCCTCAAACATAAACGTATCCACCTCTTCGCGTATATCCTCATTACTCAAGGGTTGACCATCGATATTCGATTGTAAGAGTACATCCAGCAGAGCCATGCGACGTTTACCACCCACCTCATCCATGGACGTGGACTCGTAACTTTGATATGTGCCATCGGCAATGGATTTCTGCAATGTTTGGCGACGTTCGGTTATGACACCGTCCGTGAAATCATGCATGGACTTGATGTGTTTGCTTAAAGTGCGATATGCGGTGGGATAGAAGAATTTCATGGCCGGTTCAAAGCGTTGGATGGGACTGAGTAGACGTTCGGCCACCATGTAGGAGGCACTGCAAATAGATGGTGAAAAGATATTGAGATTGGTAATTGATATGAGTTTAGGGTATACAGAATCATTTATGGAACATATACCCTTGTTAAGCACTATTGATGCCTTTTCAAATGGCTTTTCATTTTGAATCCTTTCAAGCAATTAGGTCATAAGCAAGGTTTTTTGTCGGTATGGACAATGAAATTGCACTTAGCGCATATATAAATTGGCATTTTTAACTTAGATTAAACTTAACTTAGTTTAAACTCTACAACATTTAGCCGTTTTACACTAAAAGGCTAGATTTTCTATTGATTTGCTATCGAAATCCCAAGTGCCCGCAATAGGAGCAGCTGCTGAGTCAATGCCATTAGGTTTTTAGCTCAGTGTGAGTTGATTATGCCCCAAGCGCTCTCTCGTTCTCTCTCACTCTCTCTCTCTCTGCTTAT
Source organism: Lordiphosa magnipectinata (assembly GCA_037044535.1). Classification (NCBI taxonomy): domain Eukaryota; kingdom Metazoa; phylum Arthropoda; class Insecta; order Diptera; family Drosophilidae; genus Lordiphosa; species Lordiphosa magnipectinata. The sequence continues at coordinate 321,345 of JBAMBO010001295.1, forward strand.
GTTTAGTTCTAGCGCACGCAACCTTTGAAAACACACATTTTATGACCGATTGACTGACATGGGCCTGTTATTTGGTTGCAGGCAGCCTGATCATTGTTGCTTAACAGTGAGCGCGTTAATAGAACACATTTACCACCGACCATCAAGTACCCTAAAGTGCTAGGAGTAACCTTCAACCCACCCAGGCACTCTTAGAGGACCATAAAAAAGGTTAGAAGTCGAAACAAAGTCCTGTAGCCCATTTCAGGCAGCACTTGGGGGAAAGAAAAGGAGACAATTACCACCACATATAAGGCACTCGGTAGGTCAATGCTGAATTACGCGGCTCCAATATGGTTCCCCGAAATCAGCAATACCCAGTGCCGCACGTGTTGCAACCAACCTGACCACCTCCTTCAGGAAACCGAGATGCTGCCTGTGAGAGATCACAACCAACTTCTAACCCAACAATACCTAATAGGATGCCACCATGCCACACACTCAAATCATGCCTGCACCGAAACTAGCATGTTTCAAAAGCCAGTTCCAGTATCAGTCATCCCACTTCTTGGGGAGAAACCATACTCAGCGCCCATACAATTATGGTAACAAAGGCACTAACATCCTATCAGGACAACATAGTCCTCGTTGGCAGGCCTCCACCAATAAACAAAGCAGAGGAAACACTCCCAAGGGCCACCAGGACCACTCTCGCCCAACTACGCACTGGAAGAATTAGGTTTCTTAAACAGCTATCTGGCCCGAATTAACCCCAGAGATAATAGACGACTGCCCGCAATGTGGACTCAGTCCTCACACCACCGCACACCTTTTCAGCTGTCCCTGACCTCACACCCATAGACCTGTTGACCCATCCAGCCGAGGTTGCTTACTTCCTTGGCCTGGACATGGTTTAGTCTCAACATCCCCCTATAATTCTTAACCTATATCTTTCTCTTGGTGGTCGTCCAGAAATTTCTAGTCATAGTTTTTCTGGACCTAAAGCTGCTGATCGGTTCAACTTGGCAAACCCAGCGTGATCCTGGCTTACTGCGTCTCAAGTCGACTCACACCTCCTCGTTGGTGACCACTGTAAGCAGAACGCTTTGCATCCGCATAGCTTCTGGCTAACGTGAGCGGCGAGCCCTCCCTACAGGGTACAATATGTAGAGTTGGTGCGTCGGGTTTGGTACCTGAAAACTGCGACAACAATGCCTCGGATACGCTTCGATAAAAGACGAATTCTATGAGCGCCTGGAACAACTATATGAGCGCTGCCCCGATCACGATATGAAGATCGTGCTTGGCGAGAGAAGGAGTTTTTGGCTCAACAGTCGGTCGACTTAGCCTTCATGAAACAACCTCCGGTAACGGAGAGAGGCTAATAGATTTTGCCGCGGGCAGGAACATGGTCATAAGTTGCACCAGGATTAAACATTGCGACATCCATAAGGCAACCTGGAAGTCCCCTGATCAACTAACGCGAAATCAGATTGATCATGTTGTGATCGACGGAAGGCACTCATCGAGGTGCCAACATAGACTCGGATCACCACCTTGTTGCAGCCAAAGTACGCACGCGGCTCAGTGTGGCACATGCCTCACGTACTAGTACACGTTGAAAGCTAAATGTCGATAAGCTGCAATCACAACGGACCTCTGAAGTCTACACAGCTAAACTCACCCAACAGCTCAGGGAAAACCCACCGTTCCCTTCTGGTGTAAGCGAACAGTGGAATCATATATCATACTCCATGAGTACGGCTGCCAAGGAGATACTCGGATACGCCGAGCACCCTCGAAAGCAGACTTGGTATGATGAGGAGTGCCGCGACGCTACTGCAGAGAAAGACGCTGCCTACAGGAGAACTCTGCAGTCGGGAGCAACGCGGTCTGTTAAAGAGCAATACCGGAAGAAAAGGAGAGAGGAGAAGCGCCTTTTCAGAAGGAAAAAGAATGAGCGAGAAAGGCGCATGCGTGAGGAAGTCGAGATGCTATTCGGCATGGGTGAGACTCACAAATTCTATCGAAAGATTAGACGACTAACTGAAGGTTTCAAACCCGGAGTCACACAATGCACGGACAAACACGGAAATCTGGTCACAGATTCGCAAGTGGCGCGAGACAAATGGAGAAGCTATTTCGCGAACCTGTTGGGAGGCGACAACGAACACAATACCGTCTCTGGAGTAGTAGCGACGCCACCAATCGACAACATAGAGATAGACCCACCGGACCATCACTAAGTCTGTGTAGCCATAAAAAGTCTTAAGAATAACAAATCAGCAGGAGCAGATGACCTGCCAGCTGAACTGTTTAAGGCTGGAGGCGGAGGAGGAGTTGGTAAGATGCATGCACCAGCTCCTCAGCAGAATATGGTCCGACGAGAACGTGCCCGAAGATTGGAGTCTAAGTGTAATTTGACCACTTTTTAAAAAAGGAGACCCTGCAGTTTGCGCCAACTACCGTGGGATCAGTCTCCTTCCCATCGCATATAATATTATTTGTGAACGTCTAAAGCCGCTTATTAGCACACTGATCGGACCTTATCAGTGTGGTTTCAGACCGGGTAAATCCACCACACACCAGATATTCACATTACGACAAACCCTGGAGAAAACCTATGAGAGAAATATCAAAACCAACCATCTTTTTGTTGATTATAAATCAGCCTTTGACACACCGATAAGGTCAAGGTTCTTTGAAGCCCTGTCTACCTTTGGTATACCAGCAAAGTACGTTCGACTTTGCATGATGACGTTGAGAAGCACTCGAAGCTCCGTCAAAATAGGAAAGAACCTCTCCGAACCATTTGATACCAAGAGAGGTTTTAGGCAGGGTGATACCCTATCGTGTGACTTCTTTAATCTGCAGATGGAGTAGATCCGGCTCATTTCTTTATAAAGATCTAATGCTACTCGCATACGCCGATGATATTGACATTATCGGCAAAAACGAACGGGCGGTAAGCAGGGCGTTTTCAGAGATTGAGAAGCAGTTTAAGCTGATGGGCTTAGCGGTAAACGAGAACAAAACGAAGTACCTAGTAACCACGGACAAGAAGTCTACGCGTCTTGGACAATTTGTTACTATGGGGGAGTACAACTTTGAGGTTGTAGAGGATTTTGTCTACCTCGGGACGATGATTACCAGCGACAACAACATCAGCCTGGAGATCCGAAGAAGAATAACTCTTGCAAACCGATGCTACTACGGGCTCAGTAGGGAGTTCAAGAGCAGAGCCTTTTCTCGAAGAACAAAAATATCGCTATACAAGTCGCTCATCATACCAGTCCTGCAATACGGCGCAGAAGCATGGACAATGACAGCAGCGGATGAGGAGGCGAAAAATTCTTCGTAGGATCTATGGACCTTTAAAAGTTGGCGATGAATACCGCATTCGAATGAATCACAAACTGTATGAGCTCTATAAGGACATCAGTCTAGTCAAGCGCATAAAGCAACAGCGGCTGCGCTGGTTAGGACATGTAATCCGGATGGATGAAGAAGCTCCAGTAAAAAAGACGTACAAAGCGAAGACGGGCTGACTTTGGAGGACAAGGCAGGAGGGGTCGCCCACCACTAAGATGGGATGATCAAGTGCGCAAAGACATTTCCAACCTTGATGTGAACAACTGGTGCCAGCTCGCACAATGCAGAATCGATTGGAGGGCATTCATTGCAGAGGCCAAGAACGTCAAGCGGTTGTGATGCAACATCGGGCCAATAAAGAAAAAGAAGAAAGATATCTTTCTTTTCATACGAATCAACCCAACCAAGCCGATACAACAACAACAGAACACATTCGGTTGAGCGCCGCCCTGGTTTTTCGGTCAGTGATGTGAGCAGATCGAACTGAAAAGCTATGCTATTGAGAGCCCAAAGATGTTTGAACAGTGCAACTATCGGCTTACGTTTGAGCACAAGTGCGGAGGCACCCAAGAATGGATTAAGAGGAGGATCACACTTGTTAGCATTTAACTCGACCCAGGCAAAGTAAGAATTAAGACCAAATATCATATAAGGATACATTCAGCTTCTTGAAAAAGAGCTAGCCGCTCGCACCAACCTAAACACAAGAACTTTGTGTTAATTTTGCAATATTAACTTATTCTAGGCATGTAAAGGCCATAACCAAGTCTACTAATGATAGAAAACGGCAGGTGTTCACCATATTAAATCAATTATCTTTTCAACTTACGTCTTCACCGACTCCACATAGGGAAAACTGGGCTGTCGTTGAGCATTAATCGTCACTCCCATCGCCGTTTCCGCAATAATATCCAATGCACATAGACATGCCACTGGGAACATATTGATCACTGTCTTACCATCGGCTTTTTCGTACAACTGTTCCACCATTATGGCACTATTCTGATCAAACACCTCCACAAACTGTTCAAGTATCTTGAAATGAAAGGTGGGCGTTATAATCTTCCTTCGCTTGAACCATTTCCGTCCCGTGCTCAGGAGCAGACCATTGCCCAGCCAGCCATTCAACAGATCGTACAGGCTATTCTTTTTGATGGTCTGTTGACTGCTCAGTATGGCCTCAATCATACGCGGATCGGCGGTCATGAATCCCATCTCATGCAGTATGGTAAATTGAATATTCTTGCCATATTCACCAATCAAGCGTTGCTGCAGCTCAAAGACAGCTGATAAAGAGAATAAAAGCCATAAATTGTGTGTGGAAAAAAGTAGGGAAAATCCAATGCCTACTTTCGGGCCCTTCTTTAAGCAAAACCATGGCATTGCCAATCAGGGGTAGAGATTTGGGACCACGTACACCCGCCTCGGCAAACATACGATTGTGCCGCCGCTTGACCATATAGTCCCAGGCGAACAACAAGGTTAGCCCCAGCACAAATAGCTCCAAATACATTTTGCTACCTAAACTTTCCCGAAACGTACGCGACCGCACGGACCAACGTTAACAACTAATTGGCCTTATACAGACGGCTGGCAGCTTTTGTAGACAAAGTTAACGTTGCGATAAGGTGGGACTAGCTAATCGTTGGGCTGTATAGAACTATGAGAGGGGTTAGAGATCAACGAAACGGTGCGAAGTTTTTGATACGAAGCGAAAGATATGCGTAATCAAACGCGTATAAGAATCAAGCTTTAAGGCAAAGAGTTGAGAGTAAAAGGTGCCATGGATCGGGGAATAAAATCATAAGAAATATGGGCAAAGGTTCGAGTTTTGAATTTGAAAATGATCACCAAGATGTAAATGTATCTATAAATTAGTGTTAACAAATGATGGTCACACTCTATACACTTAGGGTAGAACACAGTAGTAGCTGTAGACAGACAGAACAGAAAGAATCACCCGTATCGACAAACTGTGAAAAGACAATGTAAATAGAAAACCATTTAAATAGTGTGTACATAAAAACCAACATTCGTTTACAATGCTCAGTATGTATTTTGCTGCTCTAGCGAACTTACTTGAAATTCAAACTGGTAACGGACATTGTTATTTCAAGTAAGGCGCCTAATTCGAAAATATCGATAACTATCGAGAAAGTATCGAGCAAAATGAGCAAACGCGTCAGGACATTGCTCGGCATGGCTTAAACTTCAGAAAGATCACTTCTCGATCAGAGCTCAAATCGTGCAGGTAAGCCATTCAACATCGTAGTACCATAGATCCGCCTGGAGTGCGTCTTGCATCCAAACTCGTGGCTCAGAGTGCGCCCTGCATCTGTCCATACTCCTCACCTCTGCCCAGAATACCCTAATCCGCGCCGGGAATACGCCTTATACCCAAACTCGAGGCTCAGAGTGCGCCCTACATCTGTCCATACTTCTCACCTCTCCCCAGAATTACCTAATTCGCGCCGGGAATACGCCTTATACCCAAACTCGAGGCTCAGATTAATCGGTTCCCGGAATATCATAATTCTCGCGTGGAGAATACCACATCTACCGCCTCTAGATCATCATCGGTGCCATCGGAAGCCCGCCAACCAACACCACGAGGATCCCCCTGGGTACCAAGCCCCTGGAAAAAGGCGCATCGACGGCGGGGATCATCACGAAGACCAACGAACGCTGAAACCATTCTGGGACTAATTTTACTCTTACAGGCAGCCCCTTCGAGGACAGCACGAGAGCCCTCACGGCTCCCCACCGCTCCGAGGAACAAGTAATATAAGTTAGAGCTAAGTCAAGAAACAAGACAAGACATTGAAGATTCGATCGATCCGCCACTCGTGTTCTTTTTGGGAGGGCTCAAGGGAAATTCCTGTACAGCAACTACCGACTACAAAACAAAGAAAAGAAATTTCTGTGACCCCTGCCCCCGGCGAGCTACACCCCGGCTAAAAGTAGCGTTACAAACTTGACTTGATCTTCTCAAAGATAATAAGAAATAGAGGTTTGACACATATGTGACATATGTTTCTTATACTTGCAGGCAGCTCAAGTTTATCACGCCCTCTTAATTTGGAAAAAACGTCATATCTCCCACAGCTTTGTAAATAATTGGTTCGTACCTTCTAAAGATATTTAGTAATCATTATTATCTATGGATTTGTCGAAGAAATGTTAAAGATCGGACAACCGATAGTCGAGTTATAAGAAAAACAAACAATTATGATGGGTATCACTGGGCCGCAACGGCAATGGGCCGCAACTTCACACACTTTATGGCTTCCTTGCCACATTTTGTGCAGCTTTTAACTTAAATTAATCAGATATATATCAGTTTCTTTCAATTGAATGCCAAAGCAGCCAGCTTACAGCCGCGTAAACACTTAGGCAAATTAAGAAAGTATTTCTCAAGCAACAATAAACGAACTGGTTCGGCTGTTGATTTTTCTAAATATTCAATAGCAAAATCCAACTTTACACTATTTAACTCTGAGTGCTATAAGAATTATCTTGCCCGGTGCAAAATTCAATTTGCAGAGGACCCTAAACAGCTTTGTGAACTCTAAGCGTAGATCTTCATCATTAACTTCTTTTTTTCTAGGTGACCAAAAGGCTAGCAATGATTCCGCAGCCGTCGACCTATTCGCAGACTTTTCCTCTCCTTCACTTTACTAACACTTCTTATCCCTTTAACATTTCTTCTTCTAACTCGATTTGTGCTCCCTCAATTAGTAAAAGCTCCCTACTTATGCATTTGAAATCTTTAAAATCCTCATACTCCCCTGGCCCTGACAACATTCCTAGTTGTGTTCTCAAAGAGTGCTGTAGTTCTTTATGCAAACCTTTGCTTAAGATTTTCAATCTATCACTCGATTCTTCAGTCTTTCCAATTCTTTGGAAAGAGTCCTAAATTATTCTTCTTCATAAAAAAGCTGGAAAATTTGATATTTCCAATTACAGAGGCATTGCAAAGCTCTCCGCTATTCCTAAATTATTTGAAGACATTATAATCTCCACCTTGCAGCATTATTGCAAATCGATTTTATCAGGACTTTTAGGATTTCCCGTCTCTTTTCTGCTCTTTATTTCGTCCTATTTTAAAAATAGAACCCAAAAAGTTGTATTACGTTCAGACACTTCAAAGCCCGTCTCTGTGACTTCTGGTGTACCGCAAGGTAGCCACCTTGGTCCTTTGTTTTTTACTCTTTTGTATCAATGACCTACCCACAATACTATCTTATTCTCGGATACTTATGTATGCCGATGATGTAAAACTTATTTTATCTGTTAACGACCCGACACATTTCATTAGATTGCAAGATGATTGAAACTCCTTGCAGTCTTGGTGCTTGGTTAATCATGTTTATGACTTTCCATCGTCGAAAACCTTCGCTGGCTTTTTCTACTATATCTGGCTATATCTACAGTCGTTGATCTTGGAATTCTTTTTGATCCCAAATTGAGTTTCAATCCTCATATCTCCTCTATTGTTAATAGGGCGAATGGTGTACTTGGATTCATTAAACGTTGGTCGAAGGAATTTAATGATCCATACACCACAAAGCTCCTGTACACTGCTCTAGTCCGTCCTGTACTTGAATACTGCTCGTCTGTCTGGTGTCCGCAATATAAAAAGCATATCGATCGTATTGAATCAGTACAAAAGCAATTCTTGCTGGGACCCTAACCTTCGTCTGCCATCGTATCTCACCTTCCTTCGTTAGCTAATCGTAGAACAGTCCTAGGCGTTTCTTTTCTTCATAAGCTAATCATTGGTGATGTAGACTCTACCGAACTCTTAGGTCGCCTTAACTTTTCCGTTCCTTCTAGGCCAACTAGAAACTATTTACCTTTAATCTTGCCCAGATGCACAACTGATTATGCCCAGCACAATCGTTTTCGGGTCTTATGTCAAACTTACAATTCTCTTTAAAAACTTTTCTCTATAATTATCTACGGGGAAATCTTTGACCACTCCCAGCTGTGAATAGGGGCATAGCTGGCCGGACGGGCAAATAAAATTCCCCCACCGTGTCGGATTCGTTATTAGTTTTTTTTTATAATTTTATTAGATTTTCTTTGATAGGCTTCATTAGCTCATAAAAATTTTTGTAACGTATATACATTTTTGTTGACAGCCTTTTTTTGTCAACTCTAAATAAATAAATAAACAACCACAGGAAATAGAAAGAGAAACCCGATTATTGCCTACGATTTTTATGCAAACGAAATCATTCGTCCCCCAACAATAAAATCTACATTGAAGACGACGCATACACACCTTGTGGTTGTGTTCGAATTTGCAAGAGGCATGGAAGAGAATAAGAAGAGAGAACCCATATGAAGTTGTTGTTGGGCTTATGCTATGGTGCTATGCTATCTCTAAGTTGTGAGGCTTTAAAAATAAAGTCCTCACAGTACAACTTTACCCATTTCAAGAATATTTGAAACATTTGTTGTCAAAAACTTGTTTTCTTCAACTTATTTTCTTCTTCCAACTTTATTCTGTTTAAAAGAGAAACCGATTTGGTTTTTAAAAACCTGCCCACTCACCATGCTAACAATATTTCTCCATTCAGTTGGCATCATCGTGATATGGCGAAAAATCAAGTATATAAAACACGCTTAGTTGGGGCTACGGGGGGAATCTGTATAAGTAAGCACAACGACTACGTTTTGTGTGATAATAACATTTGTGGGCAAAGAGTAGTAGAAGAGTACTTGTTGTGTTGTGACTAAATTGCTTATCAATTTGATACATATTTAATCGACACATATAGAATGCAAGATTACCTTAACAGCTGACACAATTCGTAACGGAAGTTACAGATTTTGGTTAGCTATCTTAGAAGTAAACATTGCTTTAAGCGATTTGTATTTATGATGATGGGCTAAAACTGGATTGCTTGTAAATACTAGAGCAAAACTGCTTTTTTTAATTGCATATAGAATTTATTACTGCATCATATCGATAATTATTCAATGCGTATGTGGGTACAAAGTCGGTCGACTAATCTATTTTTAAAGAGAGCAAATATTATATTAATTTCTAGTTCTTATTCTAAGAGAGTTTTTTGTTTAGGTATTGCGGGTACTGATAAAGACACACAACCAACCAAAACAAATAGGTACGAATAAAAAAGATTGAAACCGTAACCTTTAACCGCTAAAAACCTCTTTAAAATTTGTAACCGAAACTAAGTGAAACTATGTTTAACATATAATATAATGATTTGGTTTCCTCGCTATAATTTGCAAGCAGATTTGGATGCATTTTAGTCTTGGTGTAAAGATAATCTATTAAATCTTAACAGTTCCAAGTGTAAGGTTATGACATTTTACAGAAGTTTGCCACAATTCTTCACTTATATGCTTGATAATGTCCCACTTGAGTGCTTAAATGATTCTGCCAATGATTTCCTGGGACAAAAAGGAGTTATCTTAGAACCAAAAGTAAACTTCAAGGACCATGTTGGGTACATCATTGATAAAATCATCACTCTTACCAGAACTCTATATCCCTTCATCCATAGAAGCTCAAGGTTATCCATTGAAAATAAGTCATACTTGTTCAGATCGATATTTCAGGCAGTAATGTTCTATGGAGCCCCAGTTTGGTCGATCTGATGTTGCCAAATGACATATTAAGAGATTACAAACTGCTCAAAACAAGCTATTAAAAATGATTTTCAATCTCCCATGGCATCATCCTTCCTCCGATTTGCATCATAAAGCCAATGCACAGTGGTCGGGCTTGTATGGTGCCGCGGCCATAAATACTTCTATGAAACTTTTACCAAAAATCTATAAAAATATTATAAATATATGTTACAAAAATTGGCCAGATCGTACCACTATATCCTATAGCTTCCATAGGAACGAATTTTTTAGTGGTCATAAATTCATTTCTTGTAATCATAACAGGCTGAACTTTTTATTGTAAGTTATTTACAAACTTCTTGGACCTGTAATATAAAAGTGTGGGAGTGATTACTCACTCCACCCCCCACGCCCACCTTCCCAAAAAAGTTATAACAAACAAAACGAACAATAATAAAAAATTATATAATATTTAAATGGTTTCATCAAGTAACGAAAGAGTTGACTTTTCCTTATACTTAAGTGTTCTTTGTCCACTAATAAATGGATCAGAACTTAAAAGCAGTCTGTTAAATAAGTCTGTATTTGAGGAGATCCTTGAAACTTTGCGTGTATGTTGCAGTCGGAATTTTTTAATGTCCTTAATTCTTGCTTCAGCGGCTTCTTCTGAAAGCTCTCCAATCGAAAGCAAAGAATGTTTTATAATGTCAGGAGCATGAAGTAAAACTTTATGAACCGATGGGGGGAGATAAAACCAGGGGTACTTGTCAATCAGCTGCTTTGCGGTTTGAAGAGCATAATCACCAAATTTTACTGGATTTATCTTGTAGCCCGAAGATAACGCTTGCAACAAAGTTGAGACTCTGATTATTAAGTCTTTTTCAATTCCCGTAATGTCGGCAGATATATCAGGATTATTGAAGAATTTTCTGGCTGTGTTGCCATCATTCGAAGTTCCACTTCCTCCAGCTCTTGGTTTATCTACTATTAGACCCATTTTGGCCCTGAACTCATTTTGGATAAATGTTTTTCGTAATGAAGTCTTATCTTTAGCCTCTTGTGATCGAATTTGCCATTTTTTTTCGTCTAATCTGTACGATAAGTGAATAAAATACTCAAAAAATCGAAGATACGCATGAAGTGGTGAAAGGCCAAACTCAAATCGCTCCTCACGAACTTCTTTTTTTTAAACAAATATCTAGATTATTCATTTCTGTAGGCTTGGCATTGCATATATAGCATTTTGTGGATGTTGTATCACTTAATGCATTACAAACTTTACCATCAACCATGGTCAGTTGCAAAGAGTGTTCGATTTCAATTGTTCGATTTTGTATTGCTACCATGCTACAATTAAGCTGATAAATTTTGTTTTCGAAATACGCCTCTTCGTCAAGGCAAAGCTTTTTTAAAATTGAGGTTAGGTTACCTTTTCGTATATTGCAAGCCGCACGGCACCTTACGGCACTTGAATTAAACTTTCTTATATTCTTAAAATGCTTAAGAATATTATACAAAAAGATTTGTTCATCCCCAATAATCCCTTCACAACTAAAACTCTAACCAAACACAGAAAAGACAAACTAAGAACGTTCACAACTATGTACTAAATACAATAATGATTTACACAAAACACAACGTATACTACATATACTTTTTGTTGTAAAAAGAAAGTTAATACCTTTATTTAAAATATTAATAACTTCCATTGCACAAACACTTGTTTTAAATAAGTTTAACAAATTTTTTACGGAGAGCTTCGCTTGCACGTTGCTTACGCTGCAATACCCAATGAATATCATGCTCTCTCTTTCGATGCTATTCTTGAAGAGGACAGATAGAGCAAAACAAAAAGATGAATAAATTCAAATAGCTAGACCAATTATAAATAAGAATTGGTACATTTAAAGTCAACATTTTGACTTTGTTTTTTTTATTTTTGGCCTATGGGAGCGACCACTGTGCAATGTAGAAATGATAGCAGACAGATTAAGCCGACTGACAGATAACTTCAATGATAGATGTATATAATCAACCTATAACCAAATAAACCAAATAATTATGTAAATACAGATAGTTATAAGTAGTATTAAGTTTTTGTCTCATGGGTTTTTCACTTATCATTACAAACCGATGCAATAAATTGAATTGAATTGATGATTCAGCCAATAAGGTAAATGATCTAGGGGTAATTCTTGATCACCGACTTAAATTTGACTCTCATATTACTGCTACTGTTTGTAGGGCCAGGTGTGTTCTTGGGTTTATTAAGCGCTGGTCGAAGGAATTTGATGATCCCTATACGACGAAGATTTTGTACACTTCTCTTGTCCGTCCGATTCTCGAGTATGGAACATGTGTGTAGTCTCCGCAATATTCGACCCATCAAGATAGAATTGAATCTGTGCAGAAACAGTTTTTATTGTTTGCTCTTCGTGGTCTGGGCTGGAATCCTGAGGTCCGTTTACCATCGTAGTCTAGTAGACTTCTTTTGATTAACCTTCCCTCCCTTATTAACTTTATACTTTCTTTATACATAGACTAATTAATGGTGAAATCGACTCAACTGAGTTGGTTGGCCAAATTAACCTCAACGTTCCTATTAGACCTACTCGTAATTGTATCCCTCTAACACTAAATCGTTGTAATACTAACTATGCCTTGCATGAACCGTTTCGTGTCCTCTGTGCTGATTACAATAAACTCTACCGACTACTTAACTCTGAAGCCTCTCTTCCTGCTATAAAAATTTCTATTTCAACTTATTTAGCCCGTAGTTAACATTACTTTATGTTCTTCCTTCGCGATTTCGTGCCACACGTTAGTGGCTGCGCCTCTTGTTTTCAAAAAGATTCGCGAGATTTGGTCGAAATCAGATGTTTATCTGTCGGAAAATGGTTTTTAGTTACAACAAATTTTGATTTTTATTTAAGCGTGCTTAGACTCTGACATTTTTTGTAAACTATAAACTAGTGTTATCGGAGCTGGGAACAAGCCTGATTCTGAAAAAATTAGGAAGGTATGTAAATTTTGTGCCGCTTTTGCTCTGTTCGAAATGACTCATTTTCTCTAGTCTCAGATACACGATAATACGAGTTTGTAGCTCGTACCCTAAACCGATAGAGCAAACGGTAAACTGCTTGTCATTGTGATAAGAGAAAGTTGAGAAAACCGCTTGCTGTCTCTATTTGTAATCTCTGGCTGCTCTCTTAATAAAATGAGAACAGATTATCATTTCTCAGGGTCAACTACTCGCACTCACAGTAATCTACAAACAAATGTATAAACAAACTTGTGCACAAGCATAAATACATATATAGAGAGAGAACGCTTTCAGTTGGACGGCAGTAAGCTTTCGTACGCTTGACTGTGCACACACACTCACACTCACACACACACACACAACACCGGAATCATGCTGTGGCTGGCCCTTTTCCTGCTGGCTCTAACCACTTTCTTCCTATGGGATTATCTAATACGCAAAAGACGCAATGATATGCTTCACTATATGCCGGGTCCAAAGCCGCTGCCGCTGCTGGGCAACATTTTGATGTATCGCGGCATGGACGCTGAGAGTAAGATCTATATATATATGGGATGCTTTGTTTGTGTTTAATGTCCCATATTTCATTATAGAGATCATGGATTTCGTACACAACAATCGACGCAAATATGGACCTTTATATCGGGTCTGGATATTCAATCAGTTGGCCATCTTCTCCACGGATCCGCGTGACATTGAGATCGTATTGAGCAGCCAGCAGCTTATAACCAAGAATAATCTGTATCAGTTGCTGCACTGCTGGCTGGGCACCGGTTTGCTAATGAGTACGGGCAAAAAATGGCATTCGCGACGCAAGATTATAACGCCCACCTTCCATTTCAAGATATTGGAACAGTTTGTGGAGATATTCGATCAGCAGAGTGCCATAATGGTGGAACAGTTAAGGGAACGAGCGGATGGCCGGACGGCAATTAATGTATATCCAGTGATATGTCTGATGGCCTTGGATATTATAGCAGGTAGGCGAGAGGGACATTGAAGTCCCTAGTTTGGGTGAGAAATCCGATTTGCCTTAGCAGCAGTTGGATGTGTGTGTGTGTGTTACTCGATACTCTATACTCTTGTCTACTGATCAGTGTTGCTAGAATTGCTAAAAAAAAAGTTGCCAAAAGTCAAAACTTAAAAAATTATTGTTTGAGAACTAAAATCTAACACAAAAATACTTTTCAAGGAGTTAAGACTACAATAATACTTAAAATGTGTACTGCAAACAGCTCTGGAGTCAGAATCTCCAAGTTTTTTTCGGATCCAGAGCCGAACCTGAATCGCAGCACAAACAAACTTAAAATAGATCAGTTTTAAATAAAAATTAGTTACTTTCAGTATTGAGCTGAACGGGAAGGTTGTAATTTCTTTATTACATTTTTATCTATTTAAAATTGAATACAGCAAATAAAAGTTCTCCATTAAAAATAATATTTATTGATGAATCATTGGATAAATTTAGTATCAATTTGAAGTGGATATGATTAATATTCGCTTTGGGTATTAAAATATATATAATTGTATATAATTATATAATATAAGAAATAGTTCTTAGCCGGCTCAAGGTCGTGTATATTTTATGTGTTAAATTCAACAACTATTCATCTAATGTTAAATTGAGCTTAGATTTTTATCTAATGGAGCTGAAAATCGTTAAAAGGATATGAAAAAAGCAAGGCTGCAAACCGGTCCTAAACCGAACCCCAAAGAACCGATTCGGTTCGGGTTTTCCGGGTTTCTCCGAACCCGATCCGAACCCCCTGTATACAAAAAAAAGGTTCGGTTCAAACAATCATTTAAGTCAATTTCTGAAGATCTTTTCTAGTTTTCTCAATAATATGACCGAAAAAACCAATTGTATAGTATAGTACAAAATCGCTTGAGTTAATAATTAAAAATGCTTTTTAGAAATCCAATCCATATGGCGATTTTGAGAAGAAAGAAAAACATAAGTTAGTCGAAAAAGGGGAAAGCAAATGCATTTGGAAGATAATTTCAACAAGAATCGATATAATTCATGTCCAAGATATTCAATTTTGATTTCTTAAATTTTTGTGCTTTGAACAACAAAAAGTTTTCAACTTATCACTAAATAACTTAAATCAACTTTGATTTGCTTACAATTAATATAATATAATAAAATGCATAAAAAGTCTTCAATAATAAAAATAAATACACATAGTTCAAAACTTAACTGAACGGAATAAGGAGGAGGGATTGATGTATGCATCATAATCAATTTTCGCCAAATGGTGTAAACTAAGGAGACGTTAGGGGCTGGCTACCCGGAAGGCACTACGAATGGTATGCATAAGATTGGAAGTGCTGCAATTTGGGGAAGGAACAGGGATTAGATTAATTTTGAAAATAAAAATATCAGTCGGTGTTTTTTCTGCACAATTTCTGCTTTTTTTCGAAGAACGGATAAAAGAATGTTGGGAGAGCAATCAAAGCAGTTTATTTTCCTTCAGAGGAGCTTGGGTGGCGTTGGTAGAGCTGATATACGGGTCGACGCTAGCATCTCTAACAGTTTTTGCCTGTGGCGTGGGGGAGTGGATTGTTGCTGCGTTGATGTGGGCGTGTCACTTGGGGAGTTCAGCAATTGGGTGTGACTATTTTGCTGATCAAAACCGCTCATTGTCGATGGACGTGGACTTAAGTAGCTGGAAGTCGTACCACGTCCAGCATGAACGCATCGATCCGGGTCGGAGTCAAAGATTTGCATGGATGATTTAGCGGACAGTTGACGATCCAACTTGTAGCTTTCTCCGACTAAAAATATTTGATCTTTGACCCAAATGATCTGATCGAGCACACTGTCAATTAGAGAGCCGAGTGTATCAAAGTCGTTGGGAATGATGCCATCCATGGAGCTCTCAAAGTAACTGAACATGGGAAACCAGATGCGGGTGCGGTTAGAGTCGCTCTGCATAAGGGCCCGATTGTTGGACAATGTATGATAGTACAGCAAGAGGCGTGAGGTGATGTAAAAAGCCACAAATACATCGATGGAGTAATGCTCATGGGCAGCCAGTATAAAGAAGATGCCAAACATCTTTAGCAGCCAGGTGAGCGTGTGCAGGAAGTACAGATTGCGTGGCGTATATTCGGTGATGAAAAAGTTGAGCAGGGTGAGGGCCACCGTATGTCCACTGAACATGTAATCTCCACACGTTCGCACACCCTGAATCGACATGCCCAATCCACTCCAGATGCGATAGGCTCGCGTCATGCGCAGTAGCAGTGCACCAACCATATCCACATTGGGATCATCAATGGCAATTCATGTCCGATTTAAAGAAGACTCGGAAATGACTCATGGATATGCTCAAAACGCGATTTATTGAAATACGACTAGAAAGAGACTCGCAAATGATTGAAAATATAACTCGAATTGAGTCAAAACTGATGAGAAAAACGGGCTATAAACGACTCTTTAAGAAGATTCTCGGCTTGGGCACCATATTCTCCCGACAAAAGTATCATTGATGACTATTTTAATCAGACAGAGGACTTAACTGTGTTCAGAAATTTCATAAAATGCTGGCTGGGTATGTACATAGAAGGTGAGGCTTCCAAAATTCAAAGACCAGGCACTTTTGAAAGACTTTTTAGAACACCTTTGAATGATAACAATAAGGAATGTGGTCCAGTCGACTTTACGACTCTTATACATATGTACATAGCTTGGTAATCTGGACGCGTTATACTGATCAAATATATAATATGTCTAAATTTTGACCGAATGTTGAGGCCATCTATGAACCCAGACTCGAACCAAAACCTTGGATTCGCTTAGTACAGAAACCGGTCCGCGAACCGAACCTTAGACTTTACAACGGGTTCGAACCCCCGGACCGAACCTTCTGTAAAATTTTACAGGTTTGCAGCCTTGGAAAAAAGGTCATTATAATATCCATTCCAAATAGATTTGTTTTTTTTTCTGAGTGCTTAAAATCTCATATAACGTCTTCAGGTTCAACATTTTGAATGGACCACAGTAGTGTCTGAATCCGTTAGGTGGGCTTAATACTGAAATCAGCCCTGAATTGAAAGAGGTGGTACTAAAAACATGGCTTTCATTATATGATTTGTAGTCTGGCAGGGCTTTCTTTATTAGGCATCAAAAATTAATAAAATCACTCATGAACTGGAGCTATTTCTAATGATTATGTCTTAATTCATTACTGCTTTATGTACCATCTTCTAAGGGGAAGTTTATTAGAATAGATTCTCGGCTTTCAAAACGAATTATTAATCATTATTTTGCACTACGACACAAAAGTAACGAAAAAGCTAAAGCATTTTCAAAAATTTAATATCATTTCTTCATTCAAAATTGCTAGATCTAGCAACTAAATAGCTAAAATGACAACACTGCTACTGATACCATTGCATATTTCTTTCTCACACTGTCTCTCTTTGCTCACGCTACACCACAGCAATAAATATCACACTTACGCCTTTCCGTTTATGGATTTTGCTCTTTAAAATGCTTGGCTAACAGTTAGCTGTTATTGGATTACAGTCAAACAGATCTGTGCGGAGCCACTTAACAGTTTCTACTTAATTTGTTGCTGTCTTTGAAGTGCGCTGAGCTAAGTTAAAATAAGTGTTGATGGTGGCTTCTTTGTTTTGATTTTGAAATTGTTTCACCAGCTTTATATTTTCCACTTGATATTGTTAGCTTTCTACTTTCAATATCTTCAACACAGAAACCGCCATGGGCACCAAAATCAATGCGCAAATGAATCCCCAATTGCCCTATGTGCAGGCAGTGACTGAGTAAGTGAAGTTAACTCCATTCCATTCTACTCTGTGTGCTATATACTTTTTTTCTTAGGGTTACCAACATAATGACCGTACGTTTCATCAATGCCTGGCAGCGCATCGATTGGCTGTATCGTCTGCTCAAACCGGGTATGGCTCGCAAACAGGATGCAGCCATTAAGTGTATGCATGATTTTACCGAAAATATCATTGAACAACGTCGCCAGACATTAATCAGTAGCAGCGGCCATCCCAATCAAATGGTGAGCCAAGAGGAGATCAATGATTTGGGTCAGAAGCGTCGCATGGCCCTGCTGGATGTACTCTTGCAATCGAATATCGATGGTCAACCCTTGAGTAATGTGGATATACGCGAAGAGGTGGATACGTTTATGTTTGAGGGTCATGACACCACCACCAGTGCCATATCCTATTGCCTGTATGAGATCTCACGGCATGCCAAGGTGCAACAGCAGCTGGTGCAGGAAATTCAAGAAGTGCTGGGCACAGATGAACAGAAAAGATCAATGAATCTGCGAGATTTGGGTGAACTTAAGTATATGGAGTGTGTGATCAAAGAGTCATTGCGTTTGCATCCGCCGGTGCCCATGATAGGACGCTATTTTAATGAAGATGTGGAGATACGTGAGTATATTATTATTTATTATGTATTAATCTTCTTAAACCTTAACTTCATTGTTGTGTTAGGTGGCAAACGTATACCCGCTGGCACTAACTTTACCGTGGGCATTTATGTTTTACTCCGTGATCCGGACTATTTTGATTCACCAAATGAATTCAAACCGGAACGATTTACCAATGACCAAGCCCAAACGCATCCCTATGCCTATATACCCTTCTCGGCGGGACCACGAAATTGCATTGGCCAAAAGTTTGCCATACTGGAAATGAAGTCGACAATAAGCAAGATTTTGCGTCACTTTGAATTGCTGCCAATTGGACCTGATCCCATACCGATTATGAATCTAGTCTTACGTTCGGCAAATGGTGTGCATTTGGGGCTAAAGCCACGTTCTTACTCTCTGAAATAATAAAAGATTGACAACTGATTGCAGACTTCTTAAAACAGCGCCAGCGAAGCTCTTGCAGAATAGGGCATCTACCAATAAAGTGCTGCATGTTCTCTAGTTCCTTCAATTTGCAAAGTGAGCATAATCCATGGTTGACCGTTGCATATCACCTCGCGCCTTTAGGATCCATGTTATAGTTCGTTGTTTGGTGGCGGTATTGCAGAACTCAGCCCATACGGCGTAGTTTAAATGTTTGTATACGCTCGTTTCGCTCGATCTTGCCATATTTACATGCTGATTCTTGCTTTCCTCTGTTATGGCTGTGAGTAAAGATATATTTTCTTTTACCCCTTCGGAGTGAGTAGCATTTCCACTGGGCGTGAAGCTGTGGTCCTGGAGTTTTCTTTTGAGTGACGCGTACCATCCAATCCCATGTCTAAGAATATCTATTGACCGTATCTATAAAGCATATAAACATTATTCTTCTGTTATTTCGAGTGTTAGACTTTGCAATTGTGTTGAGTTAAAATAGACTATCGACCGTAGAGTGTTGTATATATTGTATATATAGCTTACACAAATGTGTGTGTTGTTTACAATTTCTCATGCATATGTATGAGGGAGGAACAGCTGCTTGAAGCTTTTTTAACAGCTGTTCCGTCTGCCGCCCCACCCCCCAACCCTTAGTCAATGTTTTGTGGCTTTAAGGCATCGACTGACTGACTGTGAAGTAATCGTACCCATTTGTTTTTGGATAACCAATTGCAGCGCTAACTAACTACCAATCTCATGGGTGCGCGCATTTTAAGTAAGTTTTATTTGAATTTTATGGCTGGTTATGTAATTTTACATTTTGAAATATCAATAATGAATGTTTTACTTTTTGTATTTATTCATTTTGAAAAGTTATGTTACAAATAATGGTTTTTAAGTATAATTGTAGGTAAAATTACCTGCACGCTGACCGGTAACACATGTGTTGTGTGCGACATCTTATCAAAATGTTATTAATTCGTGCCTGCTGGGTGGCAGCTGGAATTGTAATTAACGTTCGCTTGAATTGCTTTAAATCAACTGAATTTGTGGAGGTTTAGTATAAGCTAGAGAAGAACACGTTGCGGATCAAAAGCAGGAAAACTTGAAGAGATCGGCATTCTATAAGGAGAGTACATGAAAGTGGTTCAATTCTGGTGACATTCCGAGGATTTTTAAGTATTTTCCTTGCGCATATATGTTGCGAGTGACTAGCTACGCTACAAGAAGCTGAATCAATCTTTATTTTATTGGTATTGGTCTCTTTTTATACATTTTTGGTTTAACCCCTGCAACGCACAGTGATTGGAAAGGTACTCAAGTATCTTACCTAGGTAAGGTACAAGGTAAATGTGAAAAAATATATCTAGTTAAGGTAAAATGTATACCAAATTTCCAGTACCTAGGTAAAGGTAAAGGTATAAAAAAGGTACTTTTTTAAGTGCCTTTTAAAGCATGGTTTATCCAACCCCACCTACCCGAAAATGTTGTAAACTATCCAACCAAAACTTTGAGATTTCATCGAAATTTCCACAAAAGTGTACGGAAAAAGAACAAAAGATTCTCAGGAATCAGTACAACAAATCTGTGTTCAGAGACTCTCAAAATTTCTACAGGGACATACACTTTTTTTTTAGTTTTAAGTCAAACCCTTGTGGAGGGTATATTAAAATTGTCCAGATGTTTGTAACGCTAAGAAGGAAGCATCTCCGACCACACAAAGTATATATATTCTTGATCAGCATGACGAGCTGAGTTGATATAGCCGTGTCCATCTGTTTCTATGCTATCTCCTCCGTCAGTTTTAAAGCTATCTTAACCAAATTATGCCCGAAGCCTTTTGGTACAAATACGCTGCACATTTGTCGAAATCGGCAGGATCGGATGACCATATCATAAAGCTGCCATAGGAACTATCGGTCAAAAATGTAGTTTTAGTGAGAAAAACTTTTTTGTCTTCAATGCAAACGTTCTCAATCCACGTATTTCTTAGTGTTCTATGCTTTTACATAATTCCACCAAGTTTTATGAAAATCGGACAACTATATAGTATAGCTGCCATACAAAAGATAAGTCTGAAAAAAAGTCTTAGTAGAAAAAACTTTTTTGTTTTCAATGCTATCGCTCTCAAACTTGTCATTGATCAATATTATATGCTACCACATCATTATGCCAAGTTTGATCCAAATCGGATGACTATATCATATAGCTGCCATAGGAACTATCGATCGAAAAAGCAGTTCTAGTGAGAAAAACTTTTTTGTTTTCAATGGTAGCGTCTTTAAACCTTCCAGTTGTGAATATTATCAGTTTCCACACAATTTTGGGGAGTTCGGAACACATCGTATAGCTGCCATATAACAAACTGGGAAGCAAATGCTCAAAGTAGTGGCGCCATCAAGCTACAAGGGTATATAAACTTCGATCGAGCCGAAGTTAGCTTTCCTCTATTTTTTTTTATTTTCTTTCCGACTATTTAGGCTAGAATTTTCGACATAGTTGACAATATATATTTTTAGAAATTAACATTAATCATTAAGTTCCACATTCGCGTCAACTTCACAAATGGCTTTATCTACATATTTAATCTTGGTCTACGTATTTGATCTTGGTCTTGGCCTAGATACATAGGAAGTAAAGCGATATGGGCATTTCCACAGCTACGAACGTGACAATCGTACGATTTTTTTGCCTTTATTATGAAAAAAAACAATGAAAAATTTTACCATAAATTTCCGCATATTGATTTTTGGATAGCACTTGAGAAGGTCCCAAGATACAGGCAGACAAAATGGCATACGCAACGTGACACAACACGGAAGTGCGTTTTGTCTGCATTCACAAAAGAGCAAATCTCTGCGGAATGCATTCGAGTTTTTTAATGCAACTAACTTTAATATGATCTGCAATGTTGTAACTATATATTTATAGCTGTTTCGGTTAAAAATCAATTTTGCTTTTTTTTATATTTAGCTCATTATCATACGCAACGTGACATACGTAACGTGACAAGCCTTTCTCTAACGTCGTACTTCTGATGCTTTTCATAAATTTATATATGTTTCCTTTTGCGTAATCATAAATAACATACAAATGTTGATCCAGGAACTTATATTGATATACATAGAGGATAAGTTAGCTGCATTTAAGGAATAGATGTTTTCGGTTTACCTTACTGTGAAAATGCCGACAAGTTTTTAAAACTTCTTAAATAGTAAAATTAGCGATCTAATTATTTAAGCTGATAGCAAAGTCTACTGGTGATAGGGTCCTAGAATATAATTCGGATTGTTGTGTATTACATAAAATGCTGTCATTTATAATCAACTCTGAATAGCAATCGCATTTTGAAACCATTCAAAAGATAGTTCATGTACCGTATTTCCACGCTAGTTGTGCGACAGCTTTCTGTATTTCCTTGACTTAAGCGTCTTAAGGATCAACACAGTAATTAGCTCAAGACTATGTTATTTTAATAGTCACATCGACAATCTAATTGATACAATGAATAAATTACATTAGTTTCCTACTCAGACAATCATTTAAAGTTATATTCTCATTCATTAGAAGTAAGGCTGCAAACCTTTTTAATTCTGCAGAAGGTTCGGTTCGCGGACAGGTTCCATGAACCCCCAAATCCAAGTTTTTGGTTGAACAAAAAAGAATAGTTTGACTTTCGATTGATTAATTTTACGTTGATAATGAAATTATTATACATCTTTCTTCATATACTTAATCATAATATTTAAATCCATTAGCTGAAATTAACAATTTTTAGGAACTTCCAGGAGCTATTCATCTATACTAGCTCTTAAATCAGAAAGAACAAACTTAAGTGTTGAAAATGTTCGTTCAACTGATACCTGATTTGCTATAGTAAAGGCAATATTTTTTAAGTCTTATGTTTTTATGACCTTTCCAAAATTTAAAAAAAAACCATACGTAGATCTATGAAAGAAGTCTATAACATCATTCACAGCTTGTATATTTGATTTGTTTATTGTTTTCATAAGCTTCTCTTCTTCACAATCAGACGTTGAGCCAGCAAAATATGAAATCTTGGGTCTAAGAATACTGCAGGCAATTCTGGTAGTGAACTCTTAGTAGTAGAAGAATCGAATTTCGGTTCCGGTTCTGGTACGTAACTTGTGTTTTGGTAAAAGGTTCTGTTATGGTTCTAACATTATTTCGGTATTTGGTTCCGTATCGGTAACAGGATTTTCATTTCGATATACCGGTACGTACTGGTAAAATATAAAGAAAGATTGGTCATTGGTTTTGCGTGCAAAGACTTCATAATTACACCACTGAAAATAAAGTCGCTTCTACGCTTACTTGAATTTCTCTAACACAAATGTGTCGAATTAACTATTTAAGTAAATTTTATTGAGTTTGGAGATAGGTTTATAAGCGGATTTCTCACATTTTGAGGTTTCGTAGAAATAGGGAACTGAACATATCGTACACCTCTTTGAATTGGAATCGAAGGGAGGGAGGCGGCAACTATTATATACAAGCGCTGGATATGCTGATGTTGCTCCGCTCATATTCCACTAGGCTCGAACTAGATTTTTCCGCTCTGTGTAAGCGCCAGTATTGCAGTCTAGTTGTTGCACTTAGAACCGAAACTGTACCGATACAATGTTTAGGTTATTTTAGGTTTCAAGAATATTGGTTCTCGGATACCGGTTCTGAGTTTTAATCGGATCTTTTCGGTATACGGTTCTGGTTTCGGTTTAAATCTCTGCTTAGAACAGATATTGTAGATCCAAAAACAAAGTTTAAGTAAAATCGGTTCATGAAGTACCATTTCGGGGCCTTAAGAGGAAGTATTAGCGCTAAAAGTATCGACCTAGGTTAATAAAACTGGGCGTTATGGTTTCTTTTGAACCCGTATTATCGCTACAGTTCAACGCCTCAGTACTTAAATTATCAGTGCTACTTCAGACCTGAGAAGTAGGAATCCAATTCATGAATGATTTAAATACTATTTTCAGTATTTCCCATGAATTCCGTACTGCAGCGAAGGTCATGAAGTCGTAGGCCCTGCCTGAGTAAAATTCATGACTCAAATGCATGTAAAGGCAGCCATGATTTCAGTACCAATCCTTCCAAATCAGGTCTGATTCAGCTGTGATTCAGTACTGAGCCTCAAACCCGACCATAGCTAAAATCGGTATGTAATGTATCTACGTACCCAAAAAAGCTGAAGACCTAAGCCTGCCACCAACTCCAAGAAATATCAACCTAGGTTAATAAAACTGGACGTTATATATTTCCAAGAAACTGTATGATCTAGAATCAAGCAAACGTTTTCCTATAATCGTAGGGGAAAGTATCATTTTCGGACCTTAAGAGGGTTTACCATCCTAAAAAAAACCTCTTTTAAGGCCTAAATATACCTCTAAACTTTGACAAATATTGACCTAGGTTAATACATCTAGGCGTTATGGATTTATAAGTAACTTTATTATACCCTTTCAACCCGACTTTATCCAAAACCAGGTTAGAAAATAGCTTTTAAGTATTTTAGGAGGCTGTACCAACACAACACACACTCTGAAAACCTTAATCTGACTTTAACTCCAATAAATATCGACCTAGGTTAATGAAACTGGGCGTTGAGGATGCCTTAGAACCCGTATTACACTCTACACAACTAGTTCAGAAAGTATCTTTCAAGGACTTTAAGAGGCTGTAACAAACCAACACACACTCTCAAAAGCAAAATCTGCTTAGAACTCCGACAAATATCAACCAAGGTTAATGAAATAGGGCGTTAAGGATTTCTTAAAGCCTGTATTATACTCCTTCAACCCGACTTTATCGAAAGCCAGGTCAAAAAGTACCTTTCAAGGACTTCAAGAGGCTGTACCAACCCAACACACACTCTCAAAACCTAAATCTGCCTCCAACTACAACAAAAATCGAATACATTTAGGCGTTTTGGATCTATAATAAACTGTATTTTACTTCTACAACCCGACTCTATCCAAAACCAGGACAGAAAGTACCTTTTAAGGACTTTTAGAGGGTAGACCAACCAAACACACACTCTGAAGACCTAAATCTGCTTCCAACTCTGACAAATATCGACCTAGGCTAATTAAACTGGACGTTATGGATTTCTTAGAACTTGTATTATACTCTTTCAACCCGAATTTATCAAAAATCAGTTCAGAAAGGACCTTTCAAGGACTTTAAGAGGCTGTAACAAACCAAAAACACACTGTGAAAACCTTAATCTGCCTTTAACTCCGATAAATATCGAACTAGGTTAATGAAACTGGGCGTTGAGGATGCCTTAGAACCCGTATTACACTGCTTCAACCCGACTTTATCGAAAACCAGTTCAGAAAGTATCTTTCAAGGACTTTAAGAGGCTGTAACAAACCAACACACACTCTGAAAAACAAAATCTGCTTGCAACTCCGACAAATATCAACATAGGTTAACAAAATAGGGCGTTTAGGGTTTCTTAGAACCTGTATTATACTACTTCAACCCGAATTTATCAAAAATCAGTTCAGAAAGGACCTTTCAAAGACTTTAAGAGGCTGTAACAAACCAAACAAACACTCGGAAAAGCTAAAAAAGCGACCTAGGCTAATACATCTGGGCGTTATGGATCTATAATAAGCTGTATTTTACTTCTACAAACTGACTTTATTCAAAACCAGTTCAGAAAGTACTTTTCAAGGACTTTAGGAGGGTGTACCACCCCAACAAACAGTCTAAAAACCAAAATCTTTCTCTAACTCCAACAAATATCAAGCTAGGTTAATAAAACTGGACATAGCGCATTTCTTAAAACTTGTATTATACTTCCACTAGCCAACTTTTCCCCATATCAAGTCTTATTCTAACAGTTTTCATTAGTTTTTCAAACGATTCGTAATCTTGAACTTGAATTTTCACCAGATAAACCAAAATTTCCTTTATACCTGAGTATAACATGTTGCTGGTACTGTTGATAAGCGTGTTTCTGGCCTGGTGGCTGCGTCTTTTGTTGCGTCTTGTGCAGCAGGAGCGACTGCTGGAACAGCAATTGCTGGGACAAGTGCCCAATGTATCCCGCCTGCCACTGATAGGAGCCGCCTGGCAAATGCGTGACTTTCAGCCGGACAGTAAGTAGCTCTCACTCTCTCTCTGTCTGTTTGATGATTTTTTCTCTCATCTCTTTCTTTTAGATCTTCATGAGAAATTTGCTCAGTATGTACAGCGTTTTGGTCGCACTTTCATGGCCACTGTTATGGGTCAGTTGATTTTGGTCACTGCAGATCCAAGCTATGTGGATGCCTTGCTATTGAGTCAACAGCAGCTGCGCAAAAGCCTCATCTATGGTGCCTTACGTGGCTGGTTGGGCAATGGTTTGCTCTTGAGCAGCGGAGAGCAATGGCATACAATGCGTAAGATCATTACGCCCACCTTTCATTTTGGCATCTTGGAGCAGTTTGTGGAGGTCTTTGATAGACAAAGCAATGTGCTGATACAGAAACTTCAACCGCTGGCCAATGGCAGCCAGGTGATTGATATATATCCCTTTATGGGATTGGCAGCTTTGGACATCATCAGTGAGACGGCAATGGGCGTGAGTGTGAATGCCCAATTGGATGAGAGCTCGCCAGTGGTGCAGGCGGTCAAGGAGTAGGTTCGAGTTAATTCTTTCAATGCAGAGTGCTTGCTAATCAGTCTCCGGTCTAATTCTGCAGTGTGACCAACACTTTGGCCACACGGTTTATGCGTCCACATTTGCTGCCCCGGCCCTTGTTTCATCTGCTCTGGCCCAGTGGCTACCGAAGGCAGCAATTGGGCATCAAATGCCTACGTGAGTTCACTGATCGCATTATCCAGCAGCGGCGCCAACTGCTGCAGCAGGCAAGGGGCGGCAGAGAGGAAACCAAAAGTCCTTTGCTGGACACCTTACTGACAGCCAGCTGGGAGGGCAAACCTTTGACTGATCAACAGATACGCGATGAGGTTAGCACTTTCATTTTTGAGGGTCACGATACCACCACCTCAGCTGCCTCCTTCTGTCTGTATCTGCTGTCCCGACATGATGAAGTGCAACAGCAATTGTTCCAAGAGCTGAATACTCACTATGGTCCGGACTTGCAACGTGGTGTAATTTATGGTGATTTCGCCGACTTATCCTATTTACATTGCGTGGTCAAAGAAGCTCTAAGGCTGTATCCGCCCATTCCTGCGGTGGGACGTTGCCTGGAACAGAGTTTGCTTGTGGGTAAGTATGCGCAACCAGGAAAATGGAGAAATAGTGAAACTTGTGCGATTTTTACCCAGGTGCCAGAGAGGTACCCGCTGGGACCAATGTGATTGTGCTGCTCTGGCAATTGCTACGAGATGAACAGCTTTATGCGGATCCTCTTAGCTTTCGGCCCGAGCGTCATTTGTCCACAACGACCACAGGGAAAGCAGCCTATAGCTTTATACCCTTCAGCGCTGGTCCACGCAACTGCATTGGCCAGCGTTTTGCCCTGTACGAGGTGAAGACCGTGGTGATCAAAATGTTGCGACACTTTCAGCTAATGCCCCTGGGTGCGGAAGTGAAGCCATCCATTAAAATTGTGTTGCGTTCCGGTACGGGTGTTAATTTTGGTCTAAGACCAAGAATTTATTAACTATTATATAGTCAGCTGTTAGTTAGTCGGCCTATCGATAACTATCGATAACGTCATGACGTTTATACGAGGCGATATGTACTTCAATGCGGTTTGTTTACAAAAATGTGAATACTTATCAAAATGCTAATAAAAAGCCAGAATTGAAACTTTGAAAATACCCAGATTTGACGAGAAAAGAACTGTTCTGGCAACACTGCACGTTAAAAATCAATCCTCGTCCTTTTTTTCTTGTTTTGATCTTTAAGTTTGGATGACCGCTGCCACTTTTAAGCATGATAATTCTTCATAATTTGCGATTCATCGAAGGACATTTGTTTGTAATTTTCTAAGAGAAGGCCGGAATACTAGACTATAACCGATAAAAATCAATAAAATTTGTTAAGACCCCAGAAACCAGCTAAACTCTCCTTTGTAATCGCAATATTCTTCGCACTACGTGCTGGATGTGGTCTATTTGGTCGCGTATCAACCCAAATTTGTCGATGGTTTTCCGAAAAGTGTTCTCGGAAGGTCGATGATGCACACCATATGTAGCTCAAACTGCACGGAAAACGTTTTTCACAGAACGCTGATTTTTGTAATTTTTGTATATCATCGAACCTTAACCGAACCAAAGCTTGCTGTATATAGAAGCTCCTCCCATACAACATCTTTTTGCCTTTCTATTTACCAGTGTTCCGGAGCTAGATATGGAAATTGATATCAGCAATATCACGCTGTAAGCGAAATAAGGCACCCGGGGAGGATAGAGTCCCAGCAGAGTTCCTGAAAAATGCTACACCATACTTTGTACAGCTTCTTACTAACGTATATAATACAATTTTTTATACGGGAAATGCACCAGAAAACTTCAGACGAAATGTTATATACTCGATCTTTAAAAAAGGAGAGGCAAGCGAAAAAGCGAACTACAAAGGTATTTCCTTTTTAAACGAGACCATGAAGACCTTTGCTTCAATACTGCTGAATCGTCTTTCTAACTGGGTCAAAAAGCACGATATCTTAAGCGAATACCAATCTGGATTCAGAGAAGGCTACTCCACTGTTGACAGCATCTTTACCTTCACCGCCGTTGCAAAACAGTACTTGGACTTTGTCGATTTCAAAGCTGCATTCGACACCATTGACAGACAAAGCCTCTATCTAAAACTCAGAAACATTGCAGTATCTACTAAGGTGATTCAAATGATCCAAAGCTTGTACATCTGCAACAAGACCACAGTTTGGGACGGCCACAACCTATCCAGATGGTTTTGAGACGAACCTTGGAGTGAAACAAGGTTGCCTACTGAGCCCGTTACTTTTCGCACTGTACGTCGACGACATATTCTCCATTCTGCCAGGGGGTGTTCAACTGGGATCGGAACGAATCAAAGTTCTAATGTATGCCGATTACATGGTGCTTCTGGCCGATGACGCCCGGGAGTTGCAGCAAATAATAGACGCATTGCACTCATACTGCCAAACGTGGAGCCTTCAAATTAACTGCGAAAAATCTAAGATAATGGTAGTACGTGATACAAGGGGTCGAAAAGCAAGGACAGATGCTTGGTCTATAAACGGAGTGAATTTGGATATTGTCACCGAGTACCAGTAGTTGGGAGTCACTTAATCAAAAAACTAAACGACTCGAAAACTGCGATACCACGTGGAACAAATTGCTTAGAAAAAAAAACGTCAGTACAAATTGTTCTTAGCCACAGCCAGAGCAATTATGTGCTATGCTGCCCAAGTATGGGGCTTTGGTCAATACGAAGAAGTGGAACCACTCCTCCGTTTTTATATAAAGAGGGTGTTCTTGCCTCTATGCTCTCCTAACTATGCTATACACTTGGAAACGGGTCTCCCAACTATGTTTGCTCTACACACTGCAACTTCACTTCGATTATATTAATAAGACTATGCAAATGCCATTCACGCGTCTTCCAAGAATTGTCACAGAACACACCTATTAGAAGCAAAATCACAGTTTGTCGGAAGGTGGGAACACAATATAAGGTGCAACATAGAAGACCATAGCTCATGGAACCATTGGCAGACAAAACTGCTGCAGAGCATAGACAGCACGGAAAGGATTGGCTTTGAATCACAAGCCCGTGAAAGTCAGCCTCGGGACACTTACTGCAAACTGGAGTATAACTTAAAAGATAAAAATTATTTCACTGACAATTTAGACTTGGCAGCAATATC
This sequence comes from Lordiphosa magnipectinata, assembly GCA_037044535.1. Taxonomy (NCBI): domain Eukaryota; kingdom Metazoa; phylum Arthropoda; class Insecta; order Diptera; family Drosophilidae; genus Lordiphosa; species Lordiphosa magnipectinata. Next base: position 351,017 of record JBAMBO010001295.1, read on the forward strand.
AGTCATTTTTCGAACGAGAACGGAAGTGCTCAACGTAAAGTATATGGGTATTTCCACAGAAATGTCAACCGCAGCCAAAAATGTAAAAGTGGTTAAAAACACTATGTTTTATCTAATTTTCATGGGGAAACAGTCAAATTGCATTAATGAAAGCCAATTTTACATTTATACATAGCCCATTTTGAAATATCCGGATTCACGGCCGCGTTATCGTAATTTTTCTAATTTGGACATTAATTTTGCACTTTTTTTTTTATAAAAGTGCCTTTAGATTTCTTATATTTTTGCTATCTAAAATCTTTCTGAGGGTACAAATGGTCGAAAAAGAATGCAGAAGAAACCATGAGAAACTATGTGATTGCAATAAACTTAAAGTTTTTCTTCTCATTATAATGGAAACCATATAAAAAGTATGATGGAACAAAATGTCGCATGCGACATGTCGCGTGCGAAAGTGATTAAAATCAAATAAAAAATAAACTAATTAATATTTTTGAATCAAATAAAAAACATTTTTAAGATACATCAGTGCATAATATTTTAAAATTAGTCGCATTAAAATATTCCTTCAGGATCCGCTGAAATCAATGTTTGAACTGCTCGCCTTTAAAGTGACTTCTGTTTTTGTCGCATGCGAATGCATTGGTTTTTTGTAATTATATTGAAAATGAACAATTGTCCAAAATCAGCTTTAGCACCAATTATAGTGCTAATCAAGAGCTATAAGTTTCGTCTCTTGTCAAAATAAAATAATGTTTTGACATATTCTTTTCTTTACTTTGAATGCGTACGAATGTCGCATTCGACATTTGAGAAATGCCCATATATGCCACATATCTCAAACTCCAGTCAATGCACTCTCTGCAATACCGGAGAGAGAAGACACCGCCCACTTCTTTTCTCGCTGTCCAATTCTAAAGGAACTCAGGGTCCTATACTGGGAAAAAGATACCTTGAAGCTCTTAAACGGAAGTAATTGGCGTTCGCTCACTTCCTACCTTAGAGAGTGCTTGCAGTATCGACGCGATTTTTTAATGAACTATGGAGACATGTAACCAGACATCGGAATCGGGGAATCGGAGTATAGGAAAATGTCACCTACATTTGGCTAACGGCAACATGCCACAGCCAAAATTTTTTATCATCATTGTAAATCCTTTTAGTGTTTGAAACTTTTCGTCACAATAAGATTTTTGTCCCTATATATGTATATGTACACGCATTAATGGAAATAAATTTCAACTACTACTACTATTGGGTAAAACGTGCAACGAACCACGGTTCGAACCAAAACCAAAGCCCGAAAACCTCGAACCACAAATTTCCGAACCTTATACGCTGTTTACACTGCGGTCGTACGACCTTTTTTGGTATTTTCTGCCTGAGACTGGTCGTCCGGCCATACAAAATTATGGCAGTTGACTTTGAATTTGGGACGGTCGTAGACTCTACGACTGGAAAAAAGCAGTGCTGCCAAATCGTATTTAGCACAAAAATGTGGCAGCCCTGTGTAATTTGTATCTATAGCTATCGGAATAAGCACCCGCGAGCATTCGAAAAAATCTTTAAATTGGACAGGAGTTGCCTTGGGCACGGCAGCCTTCCAAAAACACGAAAATTTTCTTCAAATGAAAAATACAATAGATTAGCTAATGATTCATTAAAATGGGAATAATTGTTTTTACAAGCAGCCACAAAGCTCTTAGAATTGGCTCACATAGCTGGTGGCTTATGTGATGCAGTGCCAGATTTCGGTTCGCCGCCCTGGGTACTCGTCGTAGCCGTGACCTTGGCTGTGTCACCGCATTCGGCTTAATCTGGCTGGATTTGGCTGTGGCCTGCACCGGCTCATGCTCCGCATCCGAATCGGTGGTCTCACGGATTAGCTGCAAAGGCGTCAACAGCTGGCGCAGATATCACAGGTCTCATTATAGGCATAAACATGATGGCCAACTCCAGTAACGATTTTAATGTCCACCGTTTTTCTGCTCCGTTGGAATTTAATCATCTCGTCCGAAGAGGAGTCCATCCAATAGCGAAAGCCGTATATGTAAAGTGATGGGTCTATCTCTACGCACATCTTTGTTGCGATTGATCATAGGGTGCTTGGTCCAGCAGAAGGATTGCTTCATGGTGTGGAATGCGGATTCGCCGGTGGGGTGCTGTGAATAGCATTGGTGGATATACTGTGGCAGCAGATTGATGTACCCCTAAACTGTGCTGTGGAATTCACGCATTATGGCTTTGATTAGATGACGTTTGCAATTGTTCCCATTCCCTTTAAATGGCGATCTATCAGATTTTCCAAAAGCATTTCATCCTCACTAGACAAGCTTTCAATTATTTGTTGTTTTCCATTTTAACACCGAAATTTCAATTAAATTTAAAGTAAACAAAAAACAGCTGATTGACGTTTACGACAATTTGCGACTGTTCGCTCAATGTAAACACCTAAAAAGTCGTACGACCGCAGTGTAAATTCGGTATTAACCGTTGTAAAATTTTGTTTCGAACCTGTAAACCGGAGGTTCCGAAAAATTTGTTGGGTTTGCAGCCCTGCAATAACAAAAGTTACTTTGGTGTAACCGGCCACATCGTCATTCTCTCGTGCTCGCACACATGAGGTAATTTCTACTGTATTAGCTGAAGTTCATAGCAAATACGGAATTAGAGATAGCCAAAAATGTGGAACAGTTACAAATAATGCATCCAAATTTTGGTTTTTGTTATGTTTTTAATATTCATTACTAATAAAAATGGATGAACCATGCTTTTAATTTTTAAAAATACCAATCATAGATCTTTTTAGCGGGCTCTAGGTCTATTAGTTATGATTTTCATCATTACATTTTCTAAAACAAGACACGCACAACACCATAAAGGAGGCTGGTTGATCGTATAGCTATTTCACAAACTACCACAGTTTGATCATCAGCGATCTTTTGCCTTTTATATACTATAATATCTTTATTGTACCTTTACCTTTACCTAGATACAAGAAATTCCGTATACCTTTAACCCTTACCTAGTTATATTTTTGGACATTTACCCTTGTACTTTAACCTAGTTAAGGAAATTGAGTACCTTTCCAATCACTGGCCTATATACACAACATATAATATATGTTACACTCAAAACACAATATCACCAAAATAATCGCTTTTTATTTCACGTTTTGTTTCTTCTCGTATATATATGTAAGTGTAGGTGTATGTATGTCTGTGTATGTGTGTCTGTGTATGTGTGTGTGTGTGTGTAGGGTATTATAAATTTGCAGTTTCTCAGTTGAAAGGGTTTCTCAGTTTTTGAATTTTTAGTGCTGAAATGTGAGAATTATAATTGGTTTTTCCGCGATGAATAAATAGCTACTACAAATATATTAAATATATAAATATATATATAAACATATATGTATGTAATTGTGGTTGTTGTTTCTCTCTCTCTCTCTCTCTCTCTCTCTGTCTCTCTCTTTGTCACGTCTGCGGGGGATTGGGAGTTGTTGTTGTTGTTGTTTTCGTTTTGGTTTTTATTAACATAAATTTTTCAAAATTTTTGGATATTCGATATGCATTTTTTGTTTGATTTCATTTTGATTCAGATATATATATATATAGAAAGATATATATAATATATAGAAAGAAATGAGCTGATGCGTTTTTGCGTGTGTTTTGTTGTTGTTTGTTTGTTTTTTGTGGTTCATATATAATAAATCTATGTTTATTATTATTAAATTATTATTATTAAAGTTTAGCATTTTAATTTATGATCTGGCTACTGCGCTGCTTGGCTGGTCGGCGGGTGCTGCGTGAGCGGAGAGCCTACAAATCGGTTTCACCATAGAGAGCTGTGCTAAAGGACATGTAATCCAATGCGCCGGGCACACCGTTGGGTCCCTTATAGGGTGGCATACGCTGGATGCAGTATTCCGCCTGATCTGGTGGCAACTCGCGGCGCAGTTCGTCGGGCAAGATGTATGGCTGTCGGCGGGGGGAGGGAGAAAGGGGCATTGGTTTAGTGGAACCTACAAATGAACGTCAAATGTTGACTCACCTTGTCGGCTGCCAGAATTCTGAACGAATCGATGACTTGTTCGGCCGTATCCGTATCGGTGCTCTCGCGGGTCATAAAGTCGAGGAACGCATCAAAGTGCACATAGCCGGTATTGTTGGGATCCACCACAGCCAGTATACGCTGGAAGTCCATATCGCCCTGGCGGTCCTTGCCAATCGAATAGCCCAGCGACACCAGGCACGACTTGAACTCCTCGGGCGTCAGGCGGCCGGTGCGGTTCTTGTCAAAGTGATTGAAGCTGGAACGGAACTCGTTCAGCTGCTCCTGGCTAATGCCCTTGGAGTCGCGTGTCAGTATCTGGTTCTCCACCTCGTTGATGTTGCGATTGATTGACGTTAGCAGCTGTTCCCAGCCGACGCGCAGCGTTTCCATGGTGTAGTTGGTGTAACGATTCTCAAAGATCATCGACTCCTGCACAGCCTGATGGATCTTCTCCAGCTCCTCGATGTTGGGCTTGTAGGCATACACAGCCTGCTCGTATTCCTTGAGGCGATGCAACTGATCCTCCAGCGAGCCCTGCAGACCCATGCCTATCGCCGTCACCGCATCCATTTGGCGTTCGATCCAGGGACCAACCACATTGGCCTTCTCGGCAAACTGGCGTCGCAACATTTCGTTGTTCTGCTGCTTGCGCAGCTCATTGGCCAGGGTCTGGTCACGTTGTGGCACCAATTGGCGCACATCGCTCCACTTGCGTGTCATATCGTTGGCCGTCAGTGTGGTGTAGGGGTTCTCCAGGCCACCGGGGATCTGGTGTTGCTTAACAATCGACTCCACCTCACGCACCAGATTCACAATCAGATTGAACTCCTTGTCGGCCTCGCCCAAAGTGGCCTTGAACTGATCGTGGGCCTGGATAAGGCCCTGTATCTCCTCCATGGTATGGACAATGAACATGTCAACCAGATCCTCGCGTGTGCCATCCAGCCAGTTGTTGAACGGAGCCGCACGCTTGGCAAACTCCAAATGCAAGATGTCGATCTTCTCCAGAATGCGCTCGGCCTCGTCCAGGGCGGTGCGGCGACGCTGGGTGAGGGCACCCAGGCGATCCCACTGATCGCAGATGCGCTGGCAGCGGGCATTCACCGACACACAGTCATGGTACTCCAGGGTGCTACAAAAAAGGAGGAACAACTAGTTAGTCTTGCGTGTCCTCAAAGTGAATGGGCTGATGGGCGGATGGGTGAGTGAGAATGAGATGAAGCTGACACACATCCACTCTAACCTCACACTTTTTGGTTTGGGTCCGCCGTTTGGTTAAGCAATTGGATTAAATAGTGTTTCACATTAAGCCCTAGAGAGATGCAGCTCTTCTCAACTTACTTCAGCTCCTGGGCAATGGCCGCAATCTGTTCGACACGATCCTGATGGGCGGCCAGGTCGGATTCAAAGGCCTCGTGCTTCTTCTTCAGTGCCTTCAGCTCGTTGAGCTTGCATTGACGGAAGTCCTGCGATTGCAGCATTTCCTCCTTGCCACGCGTCCAATCCTCATGGGCATCGGCCTGAAAAATAGTGACCAAAGTTGGGTCAGTTTTGTCTAACGCTGGAAGGGGACGCTCACCTTGTGCTTGAACTTCTGAGCCAAATGCTCCAGACGCTCCAATCGCATGGTCTCGGCCAGCAGCCATTCCTCAAACGCCTTCTCGGCCAATTCCAGGCCCTTCCAAGAATTTGAGATATCCGACACGGTTTTACCCTCGGTGGGCAAATAGGCCGGACGGTTGGACAGACGCAGCTTGGTCTGCAGCGTATTAAAGTTAGTTTCGAGTTTTGCCTTCTGCTCAACACGTGGTGGCTTGTGCTTGCGACGATACGTGCGATACTCCTCCAGCTTCTTTTGCACTCCGGCCAACGAGTTGTCCGCCTGGCGTGAGTTTAGCCAGGGCATGGTACGACGTATCCATTCCAGCAGCTGGAGAATAACAACAACAAAAATTAGTATTTGCCTTCAAATTGGGACCATATCTCACTTACATCACTGGCCAGACGCTCGTACTCCTCCATTAGACGCTCATTCTCCTGATTGACCTTCAGCACCTTGCAGATACGGTTGGCCGCCGTTTCCGCCTGTCAAAGTGTTTTGAAAAAATGGAATGTTTATATTAGCAGGCTTCAATCAATGGACAAGCTCTGAGTGTATGTGGTGATGTTGACCAACTCAGATTTTGGAAAAAGCAAATGAAAATAGAAACAAACACAGAAAGACAGGCAAAACAAGACGAACAGAACAAAGTGGGCGGGGATGGGGGGAAATTGGAGCATATAAACAAGGCAAGCCTTGTAGAGCAGCAATAGCAGCGGCAGTAGCAGCGGCAGCAGCAGGAGCAGGGATTAGTGTGTAGAGAGCTTGTGTGTGTTTTTGAAGTGAATGAAGGAGAATCGGATGAGGGAGGAGCCAGAGAACTGATGGCAGTCTAATAAAAATGGAAGAATGACTGATTTTATGCGTTTTTCGGTTCTGTATTGAAACATTCGCAAAGCTTGAGAAATTTGACCCAGAATTGAGAAAGCAAAGCGTTTCAGTAAAGCAAAACAAACAGTTTAAGGGCCGTTTTCTCATATTTCTGTTTTTGTTGAAATCGAAATCCACCTAGATTTTGCAATTAGGTGGTTTTTGTACAATTGGTTGTTGTCTCATGTAGGTTGATTATCAATTTGGGCATTTACGAAACGGTCACACCGGCAGGACGGTGACACTCGCCTGTTTATTGTTGTCTATTGGGCGCCAAGGACAAGGGTCTTCTTCCGGAAATACTTGTTACTATGATGGGAGATTAAGCAACAGGTCACAAGCAATTAAATTGGACAAATTTTGATGCAAATTTAGCTATATTATAAGGCCAAATTGGGGAACTTTCCGGCCATATTTGATCAAATTATTTGCGTATGAAACCATAGTTTTAGTTATAAATTTTTTTTTTATAAATTTTGCCTATCTATTTGCCTGCGTGAACACAGCTTAAGCAATGCAATGAACTAGAGGTGCACTAGGAACTTTTTTTTATAATGATTTGATCAAAAATGCCTTTGGCTTAGTCCAATTTTTGCCGCGTGGCTAGTGTTGCCAATTTAGTTATTTTTCCCACCAAATATCAACTTTTAAAAAAGCTAAAACTTAACAGAGATTAATTTAAAATAGCTAAACAATGTCAAATAATTAGCTAGAACTGTAGGCACCGGTAGAACTGAATAATTTCCGGCTTTCGAGCTAATCTGCCTGTGGCACATACTTCTGTTTGTATGAATGTATGTACGTTTGTTGTAGGACAATTCGGCTGTCATTTTTCTGCAGTAGCATGCACCGAGTTGGTTAGATTGACGCATATGAGTTCGGGTTCATCTATTTTGTTTTCGTGAAAAAAAAGCCGGAATTCCGGGTTCGAACCGGCTTAAAATAGTTTGTTTTTCTTTTTAATCAAATATTTAAGTATATTTAAATGTTAAGAATCACTTTTCATAGATATTAGGTCAAAATAATTGCTTCAGTAGACATGAAACGACGACAAAAGCATAAGCCATCAGCTCTTTTCGATGTGGAGTTTGAGAAATTTTTGAATTCGATTGATTTTGACATTTGGAAGATAATTTTAACAAGAATCACCTTGTTGAGTCTTTTTCGAGCCCTTTTGATGATTAAAAAGAGATGTATTTCATGTGTGATCTAAGAAAGACTCGAAAATGAGTCATGCATATGCTTAAAATGTGATTTGTTAAAATACGACGAAAAAGACTCGCAAATGATTGGAAATACGACACGAAAATGAGTCGAAACTGATCAGAAAAACAGGTTATATACGACTCTTCAAGAAGAGTCGCGGCTAGGGTACCATTTTCTCCCGACCAAAGTATCATTTATGATCAGAAAACGAGCGGAATTACGACTAATATAATCAGACAGAGGATTCGAAAAGGACTCGAATGTGATCAAAAATTATATCAAATGCTGGCTGGATACGGACGGAGAAGAAGAATTAGAGGACGATTTAACTGATGATATTTGCGAGGCAGCGTTTTCGGTCAATGAGGAAGATCAAGCAGCGATTTAAAGAGCGGTAAATATGTTGGCTTAAGAGATTTGTGTAACTTCAAGCGGAAGTCCTACTCCGTCCTACCCTCAACTTCGATTGTATCGATTGTAGCACTATATGCGAATTTTTAGGATCTGTTTGGGCTATAGATCCAAAATCCCCGCTTTTCAAAAAAGACAAAAAGACTAAGAAAGAACTTAGTCATGAATAAATCTGCGATTTCCTTTACTGAGCCTGACCTCGAAGTTCTTAAAAAGCTTTATACGCCATTTAAGTGTTTTGAATACTTTTTGAATGATACTATCATAGAGCAAACAAATTTGTATGCTGACCAAAAAGATGTCAGTACTTCGTTTTCAACAACCAATTTGGAAATTCGACAATTTATTGGCATTTTATTTTTTATGTCAGACGAAACACAAGAGGGTTCGAAATATATCGGAAAAGATAAAAGGAGAAATGTGTTTTATTTTTGAAAAATAATTGCACAGAAAATACACCTGACCTTGAGCCGGTAAAACAAGAATCATTAAAACAGGGTTCCCCAAGCAGAGAGCGGGAAAATTTGATTGTGTCTCTCTCTAATACACAGTGGTGGTTGACTTCGGCAGGCATTCGGTGTGAATTGGCGAGTATGTTCGTGCCCCAGGGGCTATCGCTGGGGAACTCTGCATTAGAAGTAACAAAAAGGTCACCATCCCCAACTAATAATGTCAGTTTTTCGCTACCCAAATGTTCGTGCATATTGGGGGGAGTACGCCTTTGGAACAGTTCAGAATACAATGTAAAAAAATCGCTTTAAAAAAATACAAAGCAATTTGCATTTCAACGATAATAGTAAGTTGCCCTCCAAGGATTCTGCCGACCACGATCCTTTATACAAAATACGGCCTATCGTGAATCACTTCAATGAGAAGTTTCTGTCAGTTCCGATGAGCCAACGCTTATGTGTGCAACGAAGATGAATTCCTTTCTTCGACAATATTTACCAGACAAACCACACAAATCGGGAGTGAAATTCTTCAATTTGTGTGACTCCTCTGGATTTTGCTATAATTTTGAAATATATTGCGGCGCAGGAGACAATGATGTTCAAACCGGCTCACCAGATTTTGGTGCGGCAGCAAATGTAGTTTTTCGATTGTCACACAATGTTCCGGATTTCAAAAACCAGATTATGTACTTTGACAATTATTATCTAATCCCGGGGAATATTTTCTTTGGGAACTATTCGCTCGAATCGCATTCCAAATTGTCAGCTGCCAACTGACAGCGACCTCAAGAAACAAGTGTGTGTATATTCTACGGAATTCTGTGGATTTGCATCAGGTGTCGATATGTCTTTGACGGTTTGGAAGGACAATAAGGCGACTTGCTTCGACTTACGCGGGCACAAAGAATTTCCTGAATGAAACGAATTCAAAAAGTTAAGGTTTACGTTGTACGTTGACATATACTACGTTTATACACTCAAAATTTATTGTGATTAATGCCCTTTAAAGTATGCAATGCTTTAATAAGGAATGATTCAGAATTATATTTATTTTAAATTTGGCTTAACACAAGATTATATTGAAAACCTATTAGTGGTCCGACAATCTGGGTGAATTTACAGTGTGGATTATGTATGACGCTGCCATAACGTTCTAATAGAGCATTTTATAAACAAATAAAGTTTGCATACTTTGAAGGTCATTAATTATGATCAATTTTGTGTGTGCTTTCGTTCGGTGCTTTAAAAATTATTTACCGTACTTGTGTGTTTCGTACAATACAAAACTAAGCAAGTACCGTACTTTTGTTTTGTATACGAACCCTGGTATAAACATAGTAATTGATTGCCCCAATGTACTTTATTTTAGTTTAAATTGTTATTTCTTCTGTTTTTTGAGCCTTTCTTTATTTCCTTTATAATAAAACGCTTAAACAAAAAATTTTTTTACCGAAATTGTTTTTGGTTTAGTCCTATAAAACTCGATCCGTGCAAAAGTAAAAATTTTTCCAGAACAAACCTTTACTTTTAAGCAGGGAATCAAACCGGGACCGGAACCGTATACCGAAAAGAGCCGATTATAACTCATAACTCAGAAAGTTTCTGTGAGCAAGACTAAAACAAAAACAGCAACAAAAATATGTAAATATTTGGCGCTCTTTCACTTAAGTTCCGTTTTAGCATGTTGGCTTTCTGCTAATTCTTCAAAACGAAAGAGCTCAGTGTACAGTCGCCTACGGTTAATCGTTTGAAAAATTTTTATTTGTGTTTGTGCTGCGAAACTGCCAAAGAGTAATTAATTTATTTAAGAGTTGTAAGTCAATCTAAATGATCGCTTAAAACGCGTAGGCCAAAAACAAATGTGTATCGGAAGTATTTCGCCTTTGACATTGAAGAAAATGTAAGCAATTGCTTAATAAACGAGTCTGGACAAAAAGTTAAGGTGAGTTTGATATTTACGAATTTACTTTCCGAGAAATATACATATATATATATTTATGTACAATGTACAATGTGTTACGCCGCTGCCTTTTCCATGAGGGCTGACACCGGCTAACTCTGTCCCATCCCAGGGCAGGATCTCGACCCTTTGCCCGCAGCGCGCACAATCTCCACATTCAAAAAGACCTCTAGACGAAGAAAAACTCAAATTTAAACACCTAACATGTAACATGGAAAATTCAAATATCTAAATTCACCAGATCCCAACTTGTTCATGACAGCAATAGTCTGGCTTGGCTGTTACTATCAGCAGCGTTCCCACCTCGCCATTGGGCGTTATCTCGATGGCTTCCGTGTCTATCATTTGACCCTTGCCTATTTCTGTATTGTGGCCCAGGATAGAATTTCCGCCAGGCTATTGAATCGGAGTCGCCTCCAGAATCTGAACTGCTCTCATCTGGATTATTCTGACCTTGCCGTGGTGGAAACATTGGTGGGCGTTGGCCCACTTGCGATTGCTCTCGTGCCTTTTACTTCGGCACGGTGCCTTGACTCCTTTGCTTCTGGATCAGCCCCTCTCTGTCCACAGCAGCCGGGTATGAGTTGGGTCCCTTGTGGTTTAAGAACATCATTTAGCAGTTTCATCATCTCTGTAAATCCTTTAGTAATCTCTTCCCGTATAGCCTCACTTACATTTCCCTCAAGCGACTTCCTATATGTTTGTTGCGCCTGGGCGATAGCTACGTTGACTGCCGATGCTTCCTCGGAGCCGATGGAACTTTTAGGGAATTCGAAAATTGAAATGGGCATGTCTGTAAGATGTTGGCGCTGCTCTTTTTGGAGTTGCCACCTTGCTCCTTGTCGCTGTTCATCGGCAAGTTGCTCATTTGCCACCCGTTGATCTTCAAGGCGTTGCTGCGCAATGAAATTCATTGGGGTCCTTTTCAAACCACCTGAGATGCGTGCTGAAGGCAATGCGGCCGCCGTTGCATTATCGGTTGACTATAATGCAACGCTTTCTCCCAGCGGTCCCCTAGATCTTAGTTGGTGTTGGTGGCCCGCGATCGAATTATATTCTACCTCTTCTTCTGTCATTTCTCTCACTCTATTTTACTTAATAAGCTAAACTATTTCCCACTAAATAAATAAATTTATTTTATTTATTCTTTGTTTAATAATAAATAACAAGATATATAACTTTTTCTCAAACCAACACAAAACAGAATTCCTACCTACTAAAAAGGAAACTTGTACCACTACTAAAAATGAGATACTTTGAGACTTTTCTCTCATGCATATATAAACATACATACTTATTTCGTATGTAAGTGCTTAGAAATAGCCTGACTTTATGTATGTATGTACATGCTAATGTTTGTATGTATGTCCCTGATGAAAAGAAGCGAAAACTATGTTTGTGTGTACATTGTACATATATGTACATCAATATGTACATATGTCTATATACCAGTTGCAAGGGAACATAAATGTATGTTTGTTCTTTCCTTTTTTATATAATACGATCAAGGAACAAATTTAAAAAAGCACATTGCCCGATCTTACGCCACCTTGATGATAAAAAGGCTTGACAATCAAGTCGATCAGCAAAACACAAATCAAGCACCAGAACGGAAAACTGATGGTTCCAGGTCCAGGTGCATTAATGAATTGTTTAAGCCCAGCATTCGGGTGTAAAGTACCAAATAGACTATTCGAGATGCGTGTGTTTTCTCTGTGCACGTCTGATGAACGACCTCGGATTCCACCAAATTCGAAATTCAATTATTAAAGGCCTGGGCTGTGCGAATTTTATTAACTCACTTTGTTTGGACTTAAGTCTTAAAATTTCTGTTAATTTTACCGGTCCATACCGGTATACCGAAATAAAAATCTTGGTACCGAAACGGAACCGAATACCGAAATAAATAAAAACCAAAACAGAACCTTTTACCGAAACATAAGTATCGGTACGTACCGGAACCGGAACCGAAATTCGTTTCGGTTTGATTCCCTGATTAAAACAATTGAAGTAAACTATGGAAAATAAAGTCCAAGGTATGTTTAATACAATTTCGTTTCAGTTTGTTTTATATATGTGCTTTGTCTTGTGTGTATTTGATGTGTGTTGTTTTAGGCTAGCTGAACCTCAAAATAATTCTGTTTCGTGGAGTAAAAGTTTGGTGGATTGTCGTAACTGTTAATGCAATATTGTTCATTAAAGTGTCCTCTATACGATAGTCTAATTGGTTTTTTCCCGAATTTTCACAAACCCGTGAAATCAAGATTTTTTCATCAATATTACGTCGACACGTGTTTTCCCGATTTGGGAAAATCCGCTCACGAGGAAAATGGCCGGAAAATGCTGTAGGCAAAAAACTATTTTTCATCCGATTGGCTTGTAACTCGGTTTGTAAGTTTAGAATACGAAATAATTTGAAATGGGGTGGTAACGGAAACCGATAACGATAACGCAGCGAAGCGCGACGGGTTATACGCTAGTTTAAGTATATTCAAATGTTAAGAATCACTTTTCATAGACAAAACATGGATTTTGTTAAGTGCGTCTATTCTATTGACCAACTATTTATCTATTATTTAGTTTAAGAACTATTTTGAAAAAAAAAAAACAGGTTTTGTTACATTTTTATAATCCTTTTCGGTTTGATGTTGTTCTTAAGTTGGCGACCGTGACGCTTGGGTTTTTTTTTGTTTTGTTTAGTTCTCTGGCTGATGGGGTTTTTGTTTTATTGGATGGGTAGGAATATGAGTAAGGGTAGAGTAAAAGTAGGTATAGATGGTATACAGAAATCTGATCATCATCATCATCATCATTTGAGTAGGACGTAAGCTAATCATATCTATGTATGCATGTATGTATGTATGTATTTATGTGATAATGAATGCATGTGTGTATGTATGTATGTATGTATGTATGTAACAGACCTTTTGGGCGCCACTGAAACAATGATAATACGACGATACATAGGTCATGACCGCACGTTCATCGGGCAAGGCAGTATTCTGCAAATCTGTATCGTGGTATCGGGATCAACAAAATTGTAGTTGTAGTTGTTGTTGTGGTTGTTGTTGTTGTATTTGTTGTTGTTGTTGTTGTTAATTTGGCATTTTGGTGATCAGCGAGCGCGCGCATTCGCAAGAGATACAAAGAGAAAGAGAGAGAGAGAGAGAAAGAAAAAAAAAAGCAACAAAACATACAAATGAATTATTATTCGGTTAGTTTTCCAACAGGCGGGCGGGCGGGCGTTCGGCATATCAAGGATTAGTAACTGATCAGTGATCACACACTTTCAACATAAGGAATTTTCATGCAGAGCTTTCAAATGCTCTCATTGTTGTGTTAGTTAGGTGCGAGCGGAGGAAGAGAGCGCGCGCTCTCGCATTGGGTTAGTCCATCAAAAACGAACAATATTGATGATGCATAACTCGGAATATTTGATATGAAAGGCATTTTTGAGGCGTTTTCGGGACTGCCATCCAAAAAACAAACACAAAACTGCAATTATACTTAGAACAAGAAATGGCAGGGATATATATATATTATATATCTATGTATATATCGCTCTATATATTTAAGTGTATCATTGTGAAGTTTAGTCACATTGTAATTATTCGGGACGTAGGTGTATTGTCTTGTGGGTTCGGGTACATGCGTCACATTTCCAACCTGTTGGGCTCCCTGGAAGGCGTGATAGTAGCAGGAGACGTACGTCATGATGGCACGTTCATCCGGTTTCGGAGTGTTGATTAAATCTGTTTGTTTTTTTTTTAATGGATATTCATTACATTCGATCGCTTATCACACTTAGCCACCTTAGATGGTGGATATGGGTCTATGCTAAGGGTCAAGAGGGTGGGTGTGGGGGGGGGGGAGTGGTTGCTGTCACTTACCATCTGGATCCAACATCCTTGGAATATCAAGGTATTTCTCAGCAACATCGAAGGCAGTGTTGAGATTCTCCAATGGATTGTCTTTGGATAGCTTGCCATAGTCGATCAGATCTGGACGATGACGATGGATGAGAGCACAGAAGGCCAAACCGTCCTGGGGGGAAGAAGGAAGGAAGTTGCATTATAAAGGAATTGTCTTCGTTTCCCCCTTACCTTGAAGGACAGATGGAAATTCTGTACGTTGACGTTCTTGTAGGGTGCGGTCTTGCGCTGGCACCACAACAGCAGACCCTCCTTGGCCGTCATCTCCTCCACGGAGATGTCCTGTATGGCAAAGCGCAGAATGATTGTCCAGATCATGCCCAGGGTCATCTTCAGATTGCCATCAACAATTTCCTCGGCACCAATCGACACCAAATGGACACCCTTTGAGGCAATAAAGTCAAGGGCCTTGTTCACATTGGCGATTTTATGGAAACGCATCTTGCCGCGATCGGGCTTGGGCAGCGTCTCGCCAGAGATAACCTCCAGCAGCAGCATCAGTTTGAGGCCATTGCGGAAATCCTCCTCGATGTTGTCGATGGCGGTGCCAGCTTTACGCAAATGACTGTTACACCAGGCGGTAAATGTCTGTGGGAGACGGGAGAAGGCGTTAGTTATGCTTTAGCTTTCATTCTGTTAACTGTATTTGGGACTTGGGTATTTGGATATTTGAGCAGACACCCTGTATGTAAGACTCAGATTAGATTTAAGACTTTCCAACTCTATCAAAGCCATGGGGGCTGACCTTAAAGGTATGAAGACACCTTCCCAGGTGTAATTAAGGCTCATTGAAGGCTTAAAAACTGACCTCAAAGTCATTTGGAGCATCTGCAACAGAGTTTTGCATTATGAGGCATGCTGTATTTACAGCGCTGCTAAGAAATCAGGCGGCATTTAAAACTGAAGGCTTTGGGACAGTGACAAAGCCATTTAGAGCGACGTTTACACTCTCCCAACTTTTGGAATAGTTTGTTTCTTTGTCATGTAAATTCTCTCAAACTTAAAGGACCCTAAAAATTCTAAAACATATTCCAACATCTTTGGAAATTCACAACATAAGGCAAAATCGTTTTGCAGGTTCAGTTTAAGTTGCCTTAAGTCGCATTTGTAGTTCCATATTGATGGACACACTCAAAAGACACCCTGTTAGCAAACTTTGAAACTAGAAACCAAAGTAAAACTTGAAATCTTTTGCAGAAAAAAAAGTTTTAAAGACCTTAAAGACTAGGATTCGGTTTAATTACTCTTAAAAAACACCCTTTGATTCAGTTAAAAATTTGATAGAGCCCAAACAGCTGTTTAGATATGGATAAGCCAATCTTGTAGGCATTTTCTCAGTTTAATATTGGGCTATTTGAGTTAATTATGGAAAAACACCCTGTATGCTGGCTCAAATATTAACTTGGAAGTCTTATCTTGACATGTGGCAAAGGAAAAAGCATTCGATTTAACTAATTTTTAGTTCTAATTTCATTCTGAGACTTTGAAAATACTCGGTTTTAATTAATTACCCTCAGTGCTTCTCAACAGACACCCTGTAAGTAAATTTTTAAAATTAATTCTTTCTTTTCTTGACAGGCGCCTGAATTTTGGTTCAGCTCACAAAGTGGCTTTATAAAAGAGCTAAAGAACAAGGCAATCATTGCACCCGGATGGAGATACGGGCCTGCAAGTATTTGGTATTGCAGCTACAATGCAGCTACACAAGATCCGTTTCCTCCAAGTCAAAGTACGGATCAGACTATCGGTAGCGCCCTGTTACATGTCAGAGAACTGTAAAAATCACTTTTTTCTTGATTGGCTCATACACAAAAATGCTTACTCACATTTAATCAATCAACAAAACTCAGAGCTGAATATATTCAACTCACAACGCAATCGCATCGAGCGGCATTATGTGATCCAACGTGTATGTTCATATTCATTCATCGAACCGAACTCAGTGCTGAATATATTCAGCTCACAGCGGCAGTCGCATCGAGCGGTTTGATAGGACGTTTATGTGTTCGATCGAACAAAACTCAGCGTTGACCGGCCACTCTTTCCATCTCTCTCTTTTTCATAGCTGTCAGCAGCGACATCACGGCCTATGCGTCTTTGCAAGAGTTTATTCATACGAGGTGATTTTCGCTCACTGTAAACAATCGTCGTTGAGCCCAAGATATACTTACTCTCGCTCTCTTTGCTTACTTCTTAAATGTCAGTCTGTAAACAACCCTTGTGAGCGACGCATCTCCGCCGACGATTTTTTTGTGTTCTGCTTCTTATTTAAGAAGTTGTGAGAGAGCGAGTGCGGCTACCTTGTTAAGTATATCTTGGTTGAGCCAAACAAACAATCAGCCGAACTGAATGGAATGAAGTCGAACATGATTACATATAATCAGAGTGCCAACAATTGGTTCGAATAAATATCTGCTGCAAACATGTTGAGTATGCAAGTTTGATGAATAGAGCGCGAAGCCTGTTTATTCTGGTGTTGAATAATGTGTAAGCGTTTTGCAATCGAAAGAAGTCGTTCTTTGGTAAGCTGAAATAGGAACTAAATGTCCCAAATGATACGCAACGTTATTGTCAAACAAACTGCGGACTACATTAACAGACTCAGAGGACACCCAAATCGGCTAGCAAGGCAACTACTTTGCACAAGAAGTATAAATGGTGTCAGAGTCAGAAGCAAACTTTTAAGAATCTGCCCTTGGCAACTTTCAAGATGATCAGTCTGAACCTGCCAAAACATCTAACACGAATCTACACCACCAATCCAAACATAAAGTGTAACATATAAACTAAAAACGTATCCAGTACATCGTAAGTTGCTAATGAAAAGTGACAAAACATATGTAAAAAAACGAGAAGGCTAAGCTAACTACAATTGCAAATGCTGTTTTTGAAATGTCAGAGTTTAAATCAAAAACTTTTGTAACTAAAACCCATTTTCCGATAGATAAACATCTGATTTCGACCAAATTTCGCGAATCTTTTTGAAAACATATCAAATTAACAATCGCTGAGTTTAAGAAAGATCAAATTTAAAACCAAAAAATTCACTAAGACTCATTTTCCGAACGATTTTTTTTTGGTTTTTTTTGGCATTAACTCAAAAAAATGTTGTTCTGTTTTTTAAAATAACATTTATTTTTATTTTTATAATACCCTAATTAAATAAAAAAAAATAAAACGATAAAATTTTTTCGATCACACTGATTGAACGGTACGCTGTCAAAGTCAGCTGATTACGCACAGTTCACCGTAACACATTGCTTAAGTTTGATTGTTTACGTTGGCCACATAAAAAAGAAAATTGAACTTTAAATGATGGAAAATCGTAGTTCAGGTATGTAAAACTAGAGTTTAATAACATATTCGTCAATTTGATGTGTTTTTCACATTGTGTAACGTGTTTTATTCAGGTGTTTTTATACCCTTGCAAAGGGTATTATAATTTTGCCCAGAAGTTTGCAACGCATCGAAATATTTATTTCCGACCCCATAAACTCTATATATATTCTTGATCAGGGCGACGAGCTGAGTCGATTGAGCTTTGTCTGTCTGTCCGTCTGTTTCTATGCAAACTAGTCTCTCAGTTTTAAAGCTATCGAGCTGAAATTTTGCATAGAGTATTCTTTTTACTGAACGCTGCTAATATATCAGAACCGACCGGATCGGATGACCATATCTTATAGCTGCCATAGGAACCATCGGTCGAAAAATGGGTCTTAGTGAGAAAAACTTTTTTGTTTTCAATTTTAGCGTTCTTAAGTTCGGTCATTATTAATATTCTATGCTTTCAAACAGATTTGGAAATTTTGGTCAAGATCGGATGACCATATCTTATAGCTGTCATACGAACCAACGATTGAAATATGGGTCTTAGTGAAAAAACACTTTTTTGTTTTTAAGTAAATCGTTCTTAAGGTCGGTGATTATTAATATTAAACGCTTTCAAACTAATTTGAAAAAGTTGATCGACATCGGGCGACTATATTTGTAGTTGCCATAGGACCGATCGGTCGAAAACGAGTCTTAGTAAAAAAAATTTTTTTTTATATTGTTAGCGTCCTTAATCTCGCTGATGACCTATTTTATATGCTTTCAAATAGATTCGCAAAATTGGGTCGAAATCGGATGACTATATATAAAAAAAATATAAAATGAGTCTTAGTGAGAAAAACTTTTTTGTTTTCAATTTTATCGTTCTTAAACTCGGCGTTTGTTAATTTGATATGTTTTCAAAAAGATTCGCGAAATTTGGTCGAAATCAGACGTTTATCTGTCGAAAAATGGGTTTTAGTTACAAAAATTTTTGATTTTTACACCCAGCTCCACAAAAAAAGCCGCAGTCTAAATATTCACATACATGTATGTTTTCTTGCTTGGGGTTTCTATAAATGTTTTCCGAATTGCCCAATTATTTTTTTTTTACTGATTAATGGAATATTTTTAAATAAAAGTGCATTGCAATTTTTATTTTATGAATGTAAGTTTTTTAGAAAAAGGTTTTTTTCCAGACCCATATTAATTTTGGTGACTTTTCATAATTATGACAACTTTAAGAAACAAAATTATAATAATTATAATAGTGCAAATACTCAACAAATAATGGTTTTTTTTGCAAAAGTATACTTAATTTGCTATAATCTAATATATATTTTGTATCAAATTAATGTTATGCCCCCTAAAATTAATGCCCCCTTTTGCTTTAATTACACATTTTACCCTATTGGGCATCGAATTGTACAAAGCGCTTAAATATTCCTCAGTGATATCCTCGAACCATACTTTTTCTATCACATCATTCAATTCTACCATGGTTTTAGGCTTCCTTTTTTTGTATTTTCCTCTTCTATCTACCTCTTCTATCGTTACAAACTGAGCAACCTAGGTATATCCTCCAAAATTCTCAACGCCTTACAGAATCTATATGCCGACAACATTGCAACCGTGTGGGATGAATCAAACTGGTTTGAAACGAATACTGGAGTTAAGCAAGGCTGTCTTATAAGTCCACTACTTTTCTAGCTATATATCGATGATATTGCAGAAATCCTACCAGGCGGTGTCACCTTTGGCGGCCAAACCGTCAGAACGTTGATGTACGCTGACGATATGTGCATCCTAGCGGAAAGCTCGAAAATGCTGCAAAATATGCTAAATGATGTAGGAAGCTATTGTGAGCCATGGCGACTGCAAATAAATACTGAAAAATCCAAGGTTATGTCCATTCGATCACGAAGAAGCAGTCTAAGAGATGCGGATTGTCTGCAAATAAATGGAAGAACGCTAGAGAAAGTGCGGACCTACAAATATTTAGGCGTCACAGTGTCCGATAATATGAATTTCTCAGATCATATAAAAGGGAAACTTGAAGAAGCAAAAATTGCTATAAACGCTACATGGAGGACATTGCTGAGTAGAGACAACGTGAAGCTAAGTTGCAAATATAAGGTATTCCAGGCAACTGTAAGAAGCATCATGTGTTATGCTGCTGAAATTTGGGGATTTCTTAGATTCGACAATGTTGAACGCTCAAAAAATCTTTCAAGTTACCGCAGACCAACTGCATTTCAACTTTGTAGCCAAGGTCATGAACATGCCGGAGAAAAGACTAAGCCTAAGCAAATAATGAGGCAACTGCTTCTTGGGAAAACTCAGTTTTTTGACGCCACCATTTCAAACAACTGCGGGCCAAACTTTGATTGAAACAATATACAAGGATGGCGTCACACACAAGCTGAAGTCATAAGAAAGCTTTGCAAAGAAGAGCGTCAAATCTTTATAAAAATCGAGCTAGACAGAGCACTGAAAGGTCCACTTATAAAAAGCTGGCTCACAACGAGGGGAGGTGCGAAATGATTGCATTAAACTTTGGGCCACACAGAAGAGACTTGGATGAAACCTGCAGCCTTTGTAATATGCGTGAGAAGTAAAATGTGGAACACTTTATCGTCACTTGTCCCATCCTTAGAGAGGTGCGATATCTCTACTTCCGTCGCATCACTTTAAACGAGTTTGAACTCCAAAGCATTTGGGATTCGCAACTCCATATCTCGCAAACTATTTGGAATTTCGCTTTGACGTCTAAGAAGAAGTTGTTGCTCTTGGCTAAAATTACAAAGCATTCTTAAGTAGCAATTCAAAAAAGTCACATCTTTATACTCAAAATTACAAAAATGTCTTAAAATCATCATGTTTTCTCCAAATTTAGTACTATTTTTCAACTTTGTCTTGAAAGCTGTAACGAATTTGACTAAGCAATGCAGAACCAAAACGTAGCTTGGACTTAAATAAACAAACGATTGGAACATGTCAACTTCATTCGATTGCTCCTTCGTATAGTTATGGGCCCCCTTAAGCATGTAGAATTGGAACCAAAACTCGCAAAATGGCAATTTTGGTAAATTTCGATTGTTTTGTATTAAATCAACAAAATAGTAAGAAAACATAACTTAAAAACTGTAAATTTAAAATTTTTAGTTTTTTTACCGAAAATGTTCGTTTTTTTCGCATTTTTATGACAGTTGTACGTGCTTGTGGGCCTATAACTATATGAAATAGTAACTAAATAAAGTTGGTTCGTTCTTACGTTTGTTTATTTTGGTCTAAGCTGCAACTTTGTGCTGTATTACTTGCCCAAATTTGAAAAGGGTTTCAAGATGAAGTTGAAAAACTGTAGAAAAGTGGTCAAAACTTGGCTTTTATGGGCAACTTTTGTAATTTTGAGTATGAAAATATAATTTTTTTGATTTGCTACAAAGAAATGTTTTGTAGGCCAAGCCAAGAGCAACAACTTTGTTAAAGATTTTAAAGCAAAATTCAAAATAGTTTACGAGATATGGAATCGTTAGTCCTACTCTGAAGCTGAAAAATTTAAAGTGCATTAAAAAGAAACCGGCAGCTAATCAGACCAAACCAAGTCAGGGTTTTCATACTACCTTATCACACCCTTTCAAAATTTGTTGGTCTCGACACTATCAACTTTTTTGAGATCAAAAATGTGTCACAGTGTAATCTGTAATCACTATGTTGTTAATATTCTAGCTTTACACAATAAAAACAACATACTACTACTACTAAGAACCATTTTCGACTGATTGGTTCTATGGCTACTATAAGATATGGTCACCCGATGTCGATCAACTTTTCCAAATTAGTTTGAAAGCGCTTAATATTAAGAATCACCGACCTTAAGAACGATTTACTTGAAAACAAAAAAGTTTTTTTCACTAAGACCCATTTTCCGACCGATCGGTCCTATGGAAGCTATAAGATATAGTCATCCGATTTTGATCAAAGTTTGCAAATCTGTTTGAAAGCATTTAATATTAATAATGGACGAGTTTGAGGACGCTAACATTGGAAACAAAAAAGTTTTTCCCACTAAGACTCATTTTCCCACCGATCGATTCTATGGCAGCAATAAGATATAGTCATCCGATTTTGAACAAAGTTTGCAAATCTGTTTGAAAGCATATAATATTTATAATGGCCGAGTTTAAGAACGCTAACTCTGAAAACAAAAAAGATTTTCTCACTGAGACCCATTTTCCGATCGATGGTTCCTATGGCAGCTATAAGATATGGTCATCCGATCCGGTCGGTTCTGATATATTAGCAGCGTGCAGTAAAAAGAAGACTCTGTGCAAAATTTCAGCTCGATAGCCTTAAAACTAAGAGACTAGTTTGCGTAGAAACAGACAGACAGACTCTGTTATATAGTTTATGGGGTCGGAAATGAATATTTCTATGCGTTGCAACGTTAAGTAGTTGACGTTAAGTAGTAACTGTAAAACTGAATTTAGCTGCTATTTATACACATTTGATTATGCGAGACGGTCGCCAACTTTTCAAAATTCTAGATTATGTGCAGCTTTTTACTTTTTAAGAGCTCTCCCTTACGTAAGAGTCTACCCTCACGTTACGTAGTGTCTGTAAGACTGAATTTAGCTGCTATTTATACACATAGCTTATGCGTCACGGTTGCCCACTTTTCGAAAATCTTGATTTTGACCGGTTTTTGCTTTCCCAAGAGTTCTCTCTTACGTCAGAGTCTATCCTTACGTTACGTAGTATCTGTAAGACTGAATTTAGCTGCTATTTATTAACTTTACTTATGCGTCACGGTCGCCCACTTTTCGAAAATCTTGATTTTGTCCGGTTTTTGCTTTTTTAAGAGTTCTCTCTTACGACAGAGTCTATCCTTATGTTACGTAGTATCTGTAAGACTGAATTTAGCTGCTATTTATAAACATTGCTTATGCGTCACGGTCGCCAACTCTTCAAAAATCTTGATTTTGTGCGGCTTTTGCTTTTCTAAGAGTTCTCTCTTACGTCAGAGTCTATCCTTACGTTACGTAGTATCTGTAAGACTGAATTTAGCTGCTATTTATTCACATTACTTATGCGTCACGGTCGCCAACTCTTCAAAAATCTTGATTTTGTGCGGCTTTTGCTTTTCTAAAAGTTCTAACTTACGTCAGAGTCTATCCTCACGTTACGTAGTATCTGTAAGACTGAATTTAGCTGCTATTTATACACATTTGTAAGGGTATAATAACTAAAAATTCCATCAAAGTGTTTTGATGGATGATGTTTGATTTTTGATGTATGCTGAAAGATACTTTTCATAAGTTGATTACATAATTAAACCATTAGTAGAAGTCACAAAGCTTACTTAAGCCTTATATAAGACCTTTCAAAGGTATTTTCAAAGTTTCTAATTATTTGTCTGTAGACCTAGTTCATTTTAAACATTATTGGTCACTGTGTTAATCTCTCTCACTAACATTTTAAGGCCACAGGCAGCGGTTTTTGCTGTTGAGTCGCATTGGAGTTCCCAAGTATGGCATTGCAGGCATGAGGAGGTAGCTGCAGTGGATCAGGCAAATGATGATTTGGCAGAGATGCCAATGAAACAGCTGTACGGTCAACAGCCCTTCTTTGTGGTGTGGTGTGTTCCTATTAGAAAGTTATGTGCAAGCAAAACATGACCTCGAGCTAGCAAAAACTTGCAGATTTCATTTGGCGACACTTTTTAGAACCAGATAACCCTAACAGGCACCCTTTTTAAGCCTTAAACTGATATAAGACGACCTCTAAACACACACATACACTCTTTCTTTCACCCTGTATTAACATGTCTGTAAACTTGTATGCACCCTGTATGCAAATTTGAAAACCAGCTGATCGACTGGCTGCCACAGTCTACGAGTAGCCATTTAGGGCACCCCAAAAGTGCTCTAACGCTATCTTGGGCTGCACCAGCCGGTCTTGGCCAGCCCCGTTCCCGTTCCCAACGTTGTTGCGGCTGACAGTTGCAGTTATTTTTCACCGAATGGGGACAGACAGACAACAGCAGCCGCTGCGCTGCAGCAGCAGCAGCAGCAAAAGAACAAAGAGAAAACAAGAAAAAGACAATATAAATACATACAACAATATGGACACAAGAATTGTTTATATAAACCAGTTTTTTGCACACGCTTCATTATTATTTTGGAAGTTAATTTAAGCTTTCAATTTACACCCACCCGATATACAAATGTGCAGCTTATGCAAATCTTCTCTCGATGATCATCGGAAA
This sequence comes from Lordiphosa magnipectinata, assembly GCA_037044535.1. Lineage (NCBI taxonomy): Eukaryota > Metazoa > Arthropoda > Insecta > Diptera > Drosophilidae > Lordiphosa > Lordiphosa magnipectinata. The sequence continues at coordinate 375,078 of JBAMBO010001295.1, forward strand.
AGCGGTTCGTTTTGGTGACATTCCCTCCATCATCTGCATGACAATGGATCACCGCTAAGCTGGGAAAATGGGAACGCGAGCAACTTTATTGGCCCATTATAGCTTACAGTTACAGTGCGTGAGCTGCAGCAGGCTTAGATATGAGAGCAAGAGCCAGAGAGAGAGAGAGGGAGAACAAGAAATGCAACTGTTAATGCAAATCGGTCCACTGTGGGGACAGATTACACATTACCCACTCAAACAATAACATGTTGAACTAGGCCAAGCAGCAGCAGGGGCCCAGGAGGGGGGTCGCCAAACAAGTCGTCGATGGATGGCCTTACCGCTAGTCACTCGCTCTCTCTCTCTCTTGTCTCTTCTGGCTCTCCCGGTTGCAGCATTCCGCCAGCCAACTCGTTTTAGTCTTAAAGCCGCTACCTCGGCTCAATTACCGTTATCAGGCAGTGGCCTGAACACTGACCAGGCCAAGCAACTGCCTGTCTGCCCGGCTGCTGCTGCGGTTGCCTGGTCTGATCTGGTCTATGATTGAGCAATCGGTAAAAAATAAAATAAAAAGTCAAGGCGCACGCGCCAAAAACAACAACTAAATATATGTACTAGTATTTGGCGGAGGAGCGGAGGGAGAGCTTTTGGCCAAAAAAGCTTTCTTCGTTCTGCTTATTCGCTCTCGCACACCCATTTTTAGACGAATGTAATTTGAGCGGACCACATAGCATGGACTCATTCGCACACAATCGGATGTGTGTGGATGATGATGATCAGTGACTAGGCTCATCCAAAAGCCTGTGAATCAGCAATCCCAATATTCGCCCACATTCACACACACACACACACAACAAAAATCAACCGCCTCCCCCCAAAAATACAAATTTCATTCAATGTAAACAGAAAACAACTTTCAACTAATGACGAATTCTGTTTGGTAATTTTACGGTTACGAAATGCTACACATACACATACATACACACTTGCATATAAATGTGTACATATGTATGTGTCATCATCTCATCTGTTGGTGACCGCCAAAAACAAGACAAATTTCATATTTCGCTGCAAGAGGAGGAGGAGGAGGAGCAGCATTTTGCTTGCACTTTGAGTATATGTGTATATGTGTGTGGAAATGTGCATCTCTCGGCTGGCTGGCTGGCCCAGGCTATTTTTAATTGTCTCCTCGTTACGGTATGTTGACGCCTACCTACGGCGGCGTGTCAAAAACATTAGCCTTGCACTCAATTTTTTTCAGCAATTTTTAGATAAAAACACACAAAAATATATATTGAAGGAGAAGATGAAAAAGTTAACACATATCAACCACAGATTGCTGGCCAATTTGCCATGTCATAGATAATGGCAAAATGGAGATACAACTACATAGATTGTTGCACACACTCACACACACACACACACACACTATCTTTTCTATACACAGTGGCAAGTTGTTTAACGGTTGACGCTTCCGCTGGCAAAACAAACAAAGCTAAGAGAATGAGCTACCGAGAGAGAGAAAGAGAGATAGAAATGGGGTAGAAGAACAAAAACATAATTGAATGGTACACTATTGTTTAACCTTCAGGTGGGTGTGGGTAACAACAACAACAATAACTACTGGAATAGACTGTCTGTCCCCAGAGACAAGAAGACCTTGAAATGATAAATGGATCAGTTTTCGACATACTTGATTAAGCAAACTGCTGTTAATGTGGCCAATTTGGAACTATGGGGTATTCTAGATCCTTGTTGAGAGAGTCATAACCTAACCTAAGTTGAAACAATACATTCTTTCTACAAATATTCTTCTCCTTATTGCTGAATTTCAAGTCTACAAACCTCTAAAACAGTTGCGCTGGCCAAAGTCGCTCGTGTTTTTCACACCGAACTTATGAATCGTGTGAATCGGTGAGTAAAGAAAGCTCACACCGAACTTATGAATCTTGTGAATCGGTGAGTAAAGAAAGCTCGTACATTGGCTAAAGTTTTTCGTGCTCACTTTTCCGTCTTGTGCCTGCGTGGTGCCTCTCGTTGAGGACTTTAATGGTGCCTCTGGTTGACGACTTTTGTGGTGCCTCTTGTTGAGGACCAGATCAACCACTTCGATTATTAAGGTTAAGCTCGGTGGGCTACAACAGAACGGTCTAGGGGTCAACCCACAGAAGACTCAACTGGTGCTAGTGCACGAGGAAATACAAGATGCCTCAGTTTACACCCTCAATCCCTTAGGGGAATACCCAGCTCAACATGGTCAAGTAGAAGGCCATTCTGGACTCGAAACTCTCCTGGAAGAGAAACTCCGAGGAAAGAATGAAGAAGGCATTAGGGGCGTATTATGCCTGCAAAAAGACTTTCGGTAGCTGATGGGGACTGCAACCGTACATCATTCACTGGTTGGACACAGCGGTCGTCAGACCTATCCTTACATTTGGAGCGCTGGTCTGGTGAAAGGCGGCTAATCACCAAATCTCATTTAAACAGCCTTCATAAGGTTCAAAGAGCGGCTTGCCTGGGTAAACCAGGACACCAGGCGGCCCTGGACGTAACTGGAACCTGTAGACACTTTCCTGAAGTATACAGCAGCGAGATAGTGCAGTAAGACTCGGGGAACTGAAACTTCTTAAAGCATCTACTTCAGGCCATAGCAGTATACTGCTTGAAGTAGGAATACCTGCAGAGGCAAAGGGAAGCGACTACTATATACCAGCTCAGAAGTGGAACGACAAGTTTAAAACAGTGCCGGCCAAATGGAGAGGACAAAAAAGTGTGCTTGTGTTGGTGAGCAAGAGAGCTCTCTCCAGACTACAGCCGTTTTACTTGCAATTCAATGTTCACCGATTCACACAATCATGAGTTCGGCTTGCGTTTGCTTAAAAACACGACTGACTTCGGCTCGTGGTAGCTATGGCTGGCCGGGTCTGCTTTAGAACCGGAAAGAGAGAGAGCAATGGTAGTAAGAAACTACCATCAGGGAGAACGAGCTTACCATCTACACAGGCGGTTCGGAAGCTGGCATCTTCAACGATGAACTAGCTACACAGCTCTCATTCCGTCTACCGAACTGGTGTAGCGTTTTCCAGGCAGAGATCTTAGCAGTCTGGCAAGCCTTGGACGAAACTCCAAGGAACATTTCAATTCTAGTCGACACTCAGGCTGCCATTAAAGCCCTAGTTCGCAGCAGGGTGACAGCCTTGAACCAAAACCAACAACACTCCATCACTCTCGTCTGGGTATCTGGCCACGCAGGCATACCAGGCAACGAGGGAGCGGACGAGTGCGTAAGGAACGGACATACTAGAAACATACAAAGACCCCTGCAGAACATCATGACAGAAGTACAACGCAAATTCAGAACTAGGGCGGAACGACAATGGGACCTCACCACTGGCTGTCACATCTTCCGATCACTCTGTCACAAATAATCACCTAAAAGAATTTTCCAGCTCCTACACTTCAAGCCTAGTACTGAAGGCGTTCGAATTTTCCTTTCGTCACAGTATTTCACAAAAATAGAAACACTTTCTAAAAGCACATGAGCATCAAAGCAATACCAAGGTGTTTCTAATTATATGAAATACTGTGACAGAAGGAAAAATCGAACGCCCTCAGTACTAGGCTTTAGCAAGAACAGGATTAGAACTATCATATAGGAGTCATAAAGGGGCACTGCACCATAATTCATATGGCCATCAGGATGCGCGCACCCCATGACTTCTTTAGCATCTTTGAAAACCATTCTTTGAAGACCTAGGTAGTCTGACCGATCTGCCCTTGGAGGACCTGGCGTCTTTTTCAACTCCTCAGAATGGTTTAAATCAGGCATGCCCAAAAGCAGCATACGGCAGAGCACTCACCAATACTCACAAAGAAAATCACCAATACCAATAAGTGTATTGTTGTTGGTCAGTTTGCTTGCGTGCGCACATACCAATCAAAGAAGAGAACAAAACCTGTTTTTGTTCTACGCGACGCATACACACGAAATCGTTTGCATGTGTGTCGTGTTTTGTATACCATCATTGATTTCCTATCTTCGGTGCAATTACAAAAACCAAAACGTACCCAAAGAGCATACGGCTGGGCATCGCTGGTTTAAATAGTCATACATATATAATATAAATTTTGCGTAGTACCTGACCGTCAAAACCAACCATCGCCTCATTTCCCTTTCCCCAATTAGGCATCACAATGAGCCATAAGGCCTCCGGATGATCTCGACCTCAGCCAAGCAGCCTATTTAACCTAACCTAACCTGTTAGGCAAGAGATTGAGAGAAGCTTGGCCCTGGACCTCCTTTGGAGGCGCTGTTTTAGCCAATTTTACAACCTAACCTGTTCTCAAACAGGGTTCCCCAAGCAGAGAGAAATGTGACTGTCTCTCTCTTTCTCTCTCATTTGATGTGAATTGCCGTGTGTATTCGCCCCTAGAGGCTATGGCTGGGGAACACTGATCTAAAACTTTACAAAAGATTTGAACCGTTTCCTAAGCATATGAAGCCATTTTTACTTTATCCTCCAGCTGGATCCCAACGTTTAATGTTCGTTTTCGTTAGAAAATTACCTAAAAGTGATAACATTTTACAATCAAAAGTTCAGAAGGAGAATTTTTTATATATTAGGAGTTCAAAAGGACCCGACGACCCTTTTTTTCGAGCCAAACTGAGAACAAAAACATGACTTAAGCTGTTTTTAAAATCAAACTTTATTCCAAAGAAAAGATCATAAATTTAAAACATTCGGTTTCAGATCTGTTTTAATAACCCAAACAAAAGGATTCGTAGTACCGAAACGGTTCTAAGTGCTTACAGCCTTCGGAATGGCTGTAATTTAGACCGTAGCCAGTAGAACGGAAACGAAACGGTTAACAGTTTATCTATCTAAATGCCGGGTTTACCTTTAATACCCTTTCGGTATCATTCACAAAACACACTTCTGTGATACGACATAAAATTCTGTGTTAAAATTTTGATATTCAGTACCAACTTTTAAAAATTAGAAATGATTTCAGAACTGAGTCAAGTTATATGTACAAAAGTTTTGTTTTTTAAACTGCTAAAAAAAGAAATTGTGGCGGAATATAATAGTTTCAGTGGTAATAATACAATTAAGTAACTGTAAGATCCATCGTGAAGTACGTTGAAAATCCAAACATATTGACCCTCACGAGTCATGAATAAAGACGAGCGAGCGTCAATCAAGAAGTAAAGAGAGACGCTTTCCCTACTAAGCAGGGTTTCCTAAGAAGATAGAACAGAAAATGTGTGTAAACTCTCCTATAAAGTCATTTGGAGACAAGCTTGGTTGTTTTTGATACATATTGTGTTAGTATTAGGCTTTATTTTAGATCAACATCAAAATAAAGCTGCAAAACTATCGATATTTGAGCTTTAAGACAAGCTTCTCTCACTCCCTTAAATTGTAGCATTTGAGAATGTGAAAGAATGTGAAATGTTATGATGATAATCATAACTTATAGACCTAGAGTCCGTTAAAAAGTTCTATGATTGATAATCTTAAGGTCGCTAAAACAGTCACAATGTGAACTATGTTTTACATAGTTAAAGCTACAAAATCTTTTTTTAACATATCTTCTGGGGGTAAAACTTCTTCCTAAGGCACAGAAGCCACCAATCGTTAAGAATATGTGTTCAAATTTCCAATTCTGTTCCATTATAAATACACAAATTGGACTTGCTTTTGGTCGGTTTTGAAGTCCTAACAAGTTTTAGCAACTACTAAGCCTGCTGAATGAAAGCATTAATATAAAAAAGTTAAATTATGCCTAAAAAAATGTTTCACTAGAAAATACGAACCATCTACATCCACATCATCTCGAGGAACGGTAGAGGTAATTGCTAGATTCGGTGCCCTCTTTCTCTATCTTTTTATTCGCTTTTAATACTTGTCAAATTATTTGAGAAGCTAAAGAACTGTTAAAGCACTAATACAGAAAGTGAGATAGAAACACCTTAAACCTGTTGGACAACCGCAAGGCATTGCTTCGCAGATTTGATGACTTGCCCACTCACTGGTTCTATGTTGCATATCCAGTTTACAGCTAACCCCTAATGGTAGCTGCGAAATCACAAGTTGCCTCTCAGTTATTCTTCAACAGCAGAATGTATGGGACTTACTTATTTTCGGTTATATTGTCGCCCATCAGTCTGAAACCATTCGTGAATGGTGTTTTCTTCGCAGCATGTGCCCTCCTCGATATCATCATGGTCTACTAAGGTGATGAGTTAGATGAAAGTTAAACTCAGACATGACAATAATTTTGGGGTCTAGTGAACCATTTAGAAGCCTCTACAACTGTTGGATTTAGTTTTGGACGTTCAGATCATGTTGACCATAGAGTTTTTTTTATGGTGTCCTGCTCGGACGCCAGTAGTAAAACGAAAATAAATGGTTTTGGAAGTTCAGATCATGTTGACCATAGAGTTTTTGATGGTGTCCTGCTCGGGCGCCAGTAGTAAAATGTAAATAAATATAATTAATAAATGACAAGGCGAATAAAAGAAGCTGCGCTCGGATTCAATAGCTTACGACATCTAATTTAATGATTCACAATAATTTCTCTAAAGCCTATTTTATGCTAGGGTGTCGAATTCGCTCAGAGTGACGAAAATTGAGCCCTAAACTAACTTACACTAGATTTCCAAAAATAATTTCAACAAATTCCCAACTAGGTAAAACTACTTAAAACTTAAACACGCCATCTACGTCAACAACTTTGGTCTTTTTCGCTTTACAAGTGTTAATACATATGTTCAATTTTGTGCCAGAAGTTCACACATATTGAGTGGGGCTATAATACGTCGATAAGGTTAGATTGCGACTGATTTTCAGCAACTGTTCAGTAGATGCAAAGACCCTAGAACAGTTCTAATGTTTTTGATAGATCTAAGCAATTTTAAGGAGAAGCTTGGGTGAGTTAAGTTTTGGATATACTTTGGCCGGACGGGCTCACATGTTTAGAGGTAGAAAGACTACAATTGAACACTGTGTAAACGAGGGTTTTTCTTCGGTTTTCGTGTTTTTTTATTTACACACTGTATTCTATTTACAATGTTTCGATACAGGATTGTCTCTTCACGGTTTATCAATACGGATTTTTCTTTCTGTCTGTTTCGTCCATCTTCTACTCTATCTTCTCATCACATCGTGTCTGTCTTAAAAATACCTCGATATACCCACATCCTGCCGGTAATTTTCTAAAAATTCCAAACACTATAACTGTTTATTTCCCCGAAAAGTGTGGTCGAGTTCCCCCCAAGTCCACATTGGCCCAAGTAGTCACTTCCAGAAAGAAACAATGTGCCTTCTCCCCGTCCAAGAAAGTCAGCCTGGTGCTATACAGCAGCAATAGATCTTTATCCTTGCTATGTTATTAAAGTAAATGCGTTAGTTGTCAACTTCTTGGGCGTACTTTTTCCGATGTACATCTTTTCCCACTAAAAAATTTCGCTTAAACAACATCAAACTGGTCGATAAAATGAACCGAACCGTTTTCTTTTGCAGTTTTCGTTTCGGTACAGCCATTTTTGTAATATCACTGGTTTGGTTCGCAGTTTGATTTAGAAAAACCAAGTGATAAGAACCAGACGGAAAATAAAGGAATTTCCAAGAAATACTAGAAACTATGCAACTGCAAGAGATTGTGAAGCATAAAAGAACTAAAGCCTTCGTCGGAAAGGTTATTACTGAGAAGAGAAAACATATTATTGTAACACAGAAGGCGAAATGTACAATTAGAGGCATATAAAGTAGAAGCAACAGGAAACCTCAAGGGAATATAGTTTCGTGTATGTCTTGAAGGGACATTAAAGTTCACGCGCTCGAGTAGGTACCCTTTATAAGCATGTTTAGAAACCTTATACCAGGAAGAGCACTCACTCACAAAGAAAAGCACTAGTACCAATATGAAAATCACATTGAAATTGGGTAAGGAAACAACAAAATCATATGAAATTGTTGTTGGTCAGTTTGCTTGCGTGCGCAAACACTAATCAAAGAAGAGAACAAAATTGGTTTTTGTTCTACGCGACGCATACATACGAAATCGTTTGCATGTGTGTCGCCCTGCATGTATACGATCATTGATTTCCTATCTTTGGTGCAATTACAAAAACAAAACGTACCCAAAGAGCATACGACTGGGCATCGCTGTCTTATACCCAACATATTACGTCTATGCTTAAGTAAAGGTAAGTCTTAAAGCTTAAGTCTGGATGTATAATGAAGAAGTCAGAATTGTGAAGAGCAAAGAAAAAGGAACTGCTTCTGTACAGATTCGATGCGTTTACACAGTGTAAGTGATTGAAACTCCAAAATGGGCCTCACTAGGGATATAAACAAGAGCTTGTTCGTGTAGGGATCATTGAACTGTTTCAAATTTCTATTCAAAGAAAGTTCAATGTGTGTGCCAGGGTAATACCCAGATAATGTAAAGATTTAACTTGTTCAAGTTGATAAGAATTCAACAAATTGATAATCAGAAGATTTACAATTGTCCCTGTTCAAATACAACAAATTGTAAGAGCATCACATAAATATGGAATTCAAATCAATCTGAAGCTAAGCAGAATCGTTGGGCGAGTTGTGACTCAGTCATCTGAAGAGAAAAGGACCCTGGGGAACTCTAGTATAAGAAGTGCAACTATTAAAAACTACTTTCTGAGTTCTAGTTTATACAATTAAGAAGTCCCAGCAGAAATCCCAAGAGACTCAATTTCAGAATCAGAAGACAATGAGAAACACTGTCGAAAGCCTTACTAAAATGTTTACCTTGAGTGAAACCCTGATGAATTATTACTGAAGAAGTAAATTCCAGTAGGTTTGTAGTAATAGATCTGTTTTTTAACAAATCCATGCTGGTTCGTTGATATAAAAGTAGAACATGAGTGTTGTAATTGAGATTTATAAATAATGTAATTAGAAATGTCAGAACGTAAACCCTTTTTATGTAAGTAAAAATGTCAGCTGCCACAAGCGAAAAGCAACCCATTTTGAACAATTTCATGAAAAGAAAAGTTCCACCTAAAGTCATTGAAAATCTAAATCGACAGCAGCAGATATTCTGGCCACAACTTAAAGGTATATTTTCTTATAATTCTTTTTATGTAAGGGAATAATAAAAGATTCTTTCCAAGCAGTTGGAAACCTAGACTGCTCAAGTGGCATTGCTTTAAGATGCACGATGGCACATTATTTGGGCAAGGAAAGAGGTTACATTTTAGCAAAAGTAAACCATTCGAGGGACAGCTTATAAAATCATATGAGAAAATAGGATAAGCATAGCCATTGCTGGCATCGGACGACAAGTAAGTTGATTGAAAGAAGTTTTGCGACGAGATTTGCCATATCAATGTCAGACGAGGCATTTTCATGTTTATAGTAAAGAGACTTCTTCTCTAAGGCATTGGAAAGACGTTTGGTATACAGGAATTGGTAAAAGAAGCTCTTTTATCATAATATTTTTTTCATTTCCTTTGAGTTTTTAAAATGCGTTCCCGTCCCGTTTCGATTCCGACCAAACATTTTCAAATCAGTCCCCTCCCGAAACCGACTCGTTCCGGTTCAGACCTTAAATATTTTGTATACGAATTAAAGACAAATTTTTTTGTATACAAAATTATAAGAAAATGTACCTTTAAGTTGTGGAAAGTGGTCAGAATATCTGCTGCTGTTGAGTGAGATTTTCAATGACTTTAGGTGTAACTTTTCTTTTCATGAGATGGTTCAAAATGCGTTGCTTTTCTGACATTTTTGTGCAGCTGTGTCGCTGTAATCCCCCTACTAATCCACTGCACTAATCTAGTCCCGTCCCGAACCCGACTACGTCTATCCCCCGTCTTGTTATAATTTACTAAGTGAAGTCTAAAGAATTTATGTACTAACTCAAAAGTCCTAAGACGTATATGACTCGTCATTAATGAGTCTGTGATTTTGTTCACATAAATTTAGTAGCGAATTTGTGTTCACTTGGCAGGTCGCCTTGTGATGGTTAGCCAGTCGGTATTACTGATTTTTGTTAGGTGATAGGGGCCAAATCACCCCACACAGCGCGGAGGAATCAGGAGGTATACATGTGTGTGCTATCCAAAGCAGAGTTTCCCAGCGATAGCCCATGGGGCACGAACATACTAGCCAATTCACACCGAATGCTTGCATCACAGTGTGTTAGAGAGAGACACAGTCACATTTTCACGCTCTCTGCTTGAGGAGCTCTGATCCAAAGCATGGAGAATGAGTATTGGAGAACCGATTTGCGCTGCCTCTCAATTTTGGTGGTGCTATTAGGAAAACAGTAGGAAAACACAGTGGTTAGAGCGAGACGGACATATTTCCAAATGTATCCAGAGAGAGTAAGTGACAGCGAACAGCTGACCAAATGTATGCAGAGAGCGTAAATGAGAGCGAACAGCTGACTAATTTCTGACGTTCAATCTAGATATCTTAGTCCATGATACAATTAGACAAGGTAGTCCGCTCGGAAAGTGCTCGCTCTCGTTTTGGTCCCCTATTGTCAGTTCGTTGCCGACCGTCATAGCATAAGCATTGATGCTCACGAATTCGTCAAACATACAATAAGGGACCTAATTTTGCCGAGCGGACTACCTTGTCTAATTGTATCATGTCTTAGTCTATATCCAAATCGAAAAATGAGAGAGATAGATTAAGAATATGTCATCGGGGTCAAGGCTTAATACTTAACTAGGTAGCCGAACTCGCTCTCTCGCTCTCTGTGCTTACTTTTTAGATGTCAGTCTGTGAACAACAGTTGCGAGCGACGCATCTCCGCGGACTAATTTTCTGTGTTCTGCTTCTTAGTTCGCTCTCTCGCTCTCTTTTGTATTTTTATAAGAAGTTGTGAGAGAGCAAGTGCGGCTACCTAGTTAAGTATGCCTTGATCGGGGTCATCGTTGTCTTTATCACATATCGATGACTCGATACATCTCCCTTAGCACTGAAACACACGGGGACTAGTTCCGTGTAGCTGGACTCAGGTTCGTTACATTCTTTGAACGTTTGATATTCTCTTAATAAAAGTCAGAGTAAACCGTTTTAATGCATTATTAAAAGGTTCAATTAATGAAGTATCATAACGCTACAGTGTTACATTTTCATGGACATGTACTTCTTTAATTGTTCTTGTTTAGTTCTGTGACTCTTGTTCAGTGACTCCAAGCTTAGTGACTTTTTATCAGCTGTACTTTGCTTAGAGTTTCTGTATGTTCGGAGCTAGGGGCAACTGTGTTTAGCAAGTTCCTTAATTGTGAAATTCCCAATTTCCATTTCATTGAGTTGGTGGCTAACAAAAAGGCAAAGTTTCTAGAGAACGAAAGTAACCGCTAAAGTTCACCAAATGTCTAAAGAATCGTTGACAAGCTACTGAACAACTGAGCTATATGATTAAGTTGGCCTACTTTAAAGAAAAGAACAAGTGAAATAAACAACTCAGCTAATTGAGTAAGTTGACCTACTTTAAAATCAAGAACAAAAGTAAACATGTTCAGTAAAAATAAACAAACTTTAAGGCTTGTACTCAGATGACAGACTTATTTCTCAATTAAATTCACATTCGTATTATCAAATCAATCAGTAGAGTAGACCGTATTAAAAATGTTGTGTTATAATGCTTTAACTACTTGAAAACAAGTATCATCAATTCTTAAAACGCATCGTTCTTCGAGTGAATTTTTAAAATAAACACCAATAAATTGGGGAAACATTAATGTTTATTAATTAAAGCCTATAAAACTTGTGTTTAAGATGAAAAGTTCTTTTGGAAATTGTTTCTTTTTTTTTTGAGAAATTTCACCAAAGCAAAAAGAAGTTTAGTACAGACAGTGTTGCCAGATAATTGATATTTGTTAATAACTTCTGTTCCAAACGAAAACATCTTAAACAAATACCTTATAAAGGGGGATTTTATAGCAAATTTCACTGTCAAACATGTTCAGTTTTGGTCTATAATTTAACCATGAATCGGCTTACTTAATGAACAATGCCTCCGAATCATTGAATTTTATTATCAAAATTTGTGCTCTGTTAGAACTTGAAAATTTCGAAAAATTGTGAAGCAGTGAAGCGCGACAAGTTATATGTTAGTAATATAAAATCTAAGAAAATCTTTCAGTTGTCCAGAAGTACACCTAACTAAGCAATTCACCTCGAAACCGGACTGTTGCTGTTACATCTCATATAAAAGGTAATTTTTTTGGCAACTTTCTTTTTGGTCAAACTGTTTTTGGCAGCTCAGCTGTTTTCGTGTCACATGTTACTGTCAAACATGTTCAGTTTGGTCTATAATTTAACCTGGAATAGACTAACAAACAAACAGCGCTTGCAAATCATTTCATCATTCAATTTGTTTATCAAAAACAGATTCACTTTTTGTTATCGAAAAGTTGTCTTCAGTGACGAAGCTCATTTTTGACTCAATGGGTAGGTCAACCAACAGAATTGCCGAATTTGATCTAAAGAGCAGCCAGAGGCAGTTCAAGAACTGCCATTGGCATCATTGGATCGTACTTTTTTAAAGATGACGAAGGCAGAAACGTTACGGTGTATGGAGAGCGCTACCGTGCGATGATTACAAAACTTTTTTTTTTTGCTCAAAATGGAAGAGCTGTTCTTGGCTGATATGTGGTTTCAACAAGACGGTGCCACACATGCCACACAGCATGCGAAACAATGGCCGTGTTCAGCAGAACAACTTGCTCCCTGTTCAAGTATAAATTTGCAATTATCTTAATACTGAACTCGAGAGATGCGGCATCATAATAGCCAATTTGAGGTATCATGATACAGGAGCATGTATCAAAGAAATAAAACGCTACTTTAAAGTGATACTGCTCCCTCCAACAGCAGAAACTATTCGATACAAAATTTTTTTCTGATACCTGCTCAGGGATCAATTATTCAATGGTTCAATTGAGAGGCGAAATTGGTGAACAGTTTACCGGCCGATATGTTTGAGAGAGTAGGTCATAGGCGTATGTATCATTTAAGGCTTATAATGTAAAATTGGCTCAAACAGCACCTTCAGAAGGGCCAGGGCCAAGCTTCTCTCAATCTCTTGGCGCACAAGAGAAAAGGACCTACAGTTGAACTCCGAATCCGAACGGCAATAGTTAGAGAATTGTTGCTTTTTCATGGCTAGTTTACTTCACAGCTGGGCGCCAGTAGCTGGTGAAGGTGACCGGGTGTGTAAAGAAAGAAAAAACTGTTTTCTATTAGATGGTCCGAGGCGGGATCGAACCCACAATTTCCCGCACTAGCAGCCACACATACAACTGGTACGCCATACCTGGCGTAGCCGTAGTCAAAATTTATATGAACATTAACAACTTTAAACTCAAAATAAAGATTTCATGCATTTTTCTGAATTTTATGTATTTTCTTTTTAATCAAAAAACTCATGGGCTTTTGAGGGTGTTAATAAATGGAATGAAGCCTATACAACTTCTGTTTCGAACACATGCACTTATCGAGTTTGTTTTAGATGCAAAAGTTTTCAAGAAATGCCTTTTCGAATCTTTTATTTCCCCACAAATTCCAAAAAAACAAAAGTAATATCTTTGACATAACTAAAGGTTCATCGATTAAAGCCTACACTCGTATAAAACAGTCAAGAATTTTATACTTCTATCAATAGTGTTCGTTATCAAAAGTAAGTTATGAATGAAATTTTCTTGATAAAGCAAAATTTTGGTTCCAAGTATGAAACTTTATTTCTTGAATCAAGAATGTATCATATCAAAGGTAAGTTATGAATGAAAATACTTGATAAAACGAATTTATTGCACCAAATATGAAATTCTACTTCTTGTATCAAGAATGTTCAATGTCAGAAGTAAGTTAAGAATGAAAATTTCTTTATAAAAACAAGATTTTTGTTTCAAATATGAAATTCTACTACTTGGATCAAAAGTGTAAGGAGAAAAATTCTTGAAAAAACGAATTACTTGTTTCAAGTAAGACATTCCACTTCTTGAATCTAGAATGTTACATGTCAGAAGTAAGATTAGAATAAAATACAGAGGAAAGCAAACTTTGGCTCGTCCAAAGTGTATATAAAGGTTTTAAATGATTTTTATGATTCAAACTCAGCAATAGATGGCGCAACAACTTTGACCATATGACAGCTACCCAGCAAGCCAAGTTCGGAGTACTCCCAATTATGTGTCTGAAAAGAGCCGAGCTTAAGATCGTTTTTAGAGTAAACACATAAATTTGAGAGTTTTCGGAGCACATTCACTGCTCTCTAAGCACGGGCTCATAAAAAGCACTTAAGTTTGAGCATTTTCGGATCTGCACTCCAATATTCGTCTAAAAAGAGCCTTTCAAGTACCTAGAAAAGTAACTTTTATGTGTCATTTATGAGGTTTTATATCCTTCGTTGGGAGGGTGAAAGCACTTATATCTGTATCAGAAAAGAGTCATATTAGACTCAGAAATCTATCACCTTAAGTGCAACCGTTTTCATAGAAAAAAACGATCATTACGGACTCTTTTTTGTGCACATTATGACGGTGAATGCTCATAAAAAAGTGTCGGAAAAGTGTCAGAAAACGCTCATATTGCTTGCTGGGTATACAATATATTCATCCAATTTAGATTAAACTCCTCAAAATTGTGTTGAAACACATAATATTCATAACTGGAAAGTTTTCTTACTAGAACTAATTTTTCGATCGATCGTTTCTATAGCAGCTATATGCTATAGTCATTCGATTTGGAACAAACTCTTCAGAAATATCAAGTTATCAAGTTTCTTTTTTACTAAGCAATTTTGGCTTAGCCTACACCTCCTATTTACCCGTCGAAAATTGACAACTAATAAATCTTCATAATAATTTAAACTTATGATACAATTTTGCAAATTTTGCAATTTGTTTGAACTCATTAGTCTAAGCGTCGACAATTGTCAACTGTCAAATCTTGATGAAAATCTAAACAAATTACAACGTTTTGCAAATTTTCCCTTGCAAAGGGTATTATAGTTTTACCCACAAGTTTGTAAGGCATAGAAATATTCATTTCCGACCCCATAAACTCTATATATATTCTTGATCAGGGCGACGAGCTGAGTCTGTCTGTCTGTTTCTACGCAAACTTTTCTCTCAGTTTTAAGGCTATTGAGCTGAAATTTTACACAGAGTCTTCTTTTTACTGCACGCTACTAATATATATCAGAACCGACCGGATCGGATGACCATATCTTATAGCTGCCATAGGAACCATCGGTCAAAAAACGGATCTTAGTAAGAAAAACTTTTTTGTTTTCACTGTAAGCGTCCTCAAACTCGTCCATTATTAATATTATACGATTTCAAACAGATTTGCAAACTTTGGTCAAAATCGGATGACTATATCTTATAGATGCCATAGGAACCATCGGTCGGAAAATGAGTCTTAGTGAGAAAAACTTTTTTGTTTTCAATGTTAGCGTCCTCAAACTCGGTCATTATACATATTATATGCTTTCAAACAGATTTGCAAACTTTGGTCAAAATCGGATGACTATATCTTATAGATGCCATAGGAACCATCGGTCGGAAAATGAGTCTTAGTGAGAAAAACTTTTTTGTTTTCAATGTTAGCGCCCTCAAACTCGGTCATTATGAATATTATATGCTTTCAAATAGATTTGCTAACTTTGTTTAAAGTCGGATGACTATAGCTTATAGCTGACATAGGAACCATCGGCCGGAAAATGGGTATTACTGAGAAAAACTATTTTGTTTTCAATGTTAGCGTCCTCAAACTCGTCTATTATGAATATTATATGCTTTCAAACAGATTTGCAAACTTTGTTCAAAATCGGATGACTATATCTTATAGCTGCCATAAGAACGATCGGTGGGAAAATGCGTCTTAGTGAGAAAAACTTTTTTGGTTTCCAGTAAATCGTTCTTAAGGTCGGTGATTCTTAATATTAAGCGCTTTCAAACTAATTTGAAAAAGTTGATCGACATCGGGTGACTATATCTTATGGTTGCCATAGAACCAATCGGTCGAAAATGGTTCTTCGTAAGAAATTTCTTTTGTTTTTAATGTAAGCGTCCTTAAAATCACTGATTAACAATTCTGTATGCTTTCAAACAGATTTGCAAACTTTGTTCAAAATCGGATGACTAAATCTTAAGGTTGCCAAAGGACCAATCGGTCCGAAAATGTGTCTTAGTGAATTTTTTGGTTTTTAATTTTATCGTTCTTAAACTCGGCGATTGTTAATTTGATATGTTTTCAAAAAGATTCGCGAAATTTGGTCGAAATCAGTTGTTTATCTGTCGGAAAATGGGTTTTAGTTACAAAAGTTTTTGATTTAAACTCTGACATTTCAAAACAGCTATACAAATTACTAAACGGTTGTGCTGTTTCTGCAAGGCATACTTTTGTGCCAAGACTCTATATTCAAAATGCTATATCTTCGCTTAAAAAAATCGTACAATTCTTTGGGATAGTTCAAAAAGAAGTACAAACGAAAGTATAATAGTAAGTGAAATAGTCTCTTTTTGTAACTTTAAGCTCAAATTACTAAAAATTTCGACGTGAGAAACAGATTCGTGTTCAGCACACGATAATCGTCTAGAATCACCCACAAACCTTTAATATACTGGACCCTTGTTGCCAAAGGATTGGGTATACTATAGTTAGGATGAGCAAAAGTAAGTTTAGCTTTCACTTTTGCAACACTTTCTTGCTTGTTATCTAGTGGTGTATAGCTAAGATTTGAAGGAATTGTATGATAAATAGGGGAAATCTATATCTAAAGTTTGAAATTTCAATGAATAAACCGAATGACTTTCGATTCGGTTCTATTCAGAGTGAGTTCCCGTTGTGTGTGTGGCAACAACAACAACAACAACAACAACAACTATTTTCGTACAACATATTTCAAACATTTCGTTTAGGAACCATGAAAATGAAAAGAGAATTCTATTTTTAAACAAAACGCTGAGCTTTTTTTTTTTGTAAAAATTTTCATTTTTTTTTCTATTTTTTTTTTTCATTTAGCTTCAGTTGTTGCTCACACAAATATTGAAACATAATCGAAATATATATATATACATATATATATAGATCTGTCTATCTATATAAACTATCTATATATATATACAGATAAATGTAGAAAATATGTGGGCAGCAATATATACATATGTATGTGTATGTGTGTTGAAAAAAAAGAAGGCCATCAGCAGCACTTACCTTCTTCTGTTGCTTCTCCCAGGCAGGATCAAGCAGACCCTCACGTTCCCATTCCTCCTCCTGTTCCATATAACCATCTCCGTACTCCATGGAGAGACCGTTCTCCATCATCATTTTGTGGCGGTTAGTGTGAGGTGTGGATGCTGCTGCTGTTGTTGTTGTTGTTGTTGCTGCTGCTGCTGTTGCTGCTGCGATTGTTGCTGCTGTTGCCGTTGATGATCCAGTTGCTGCTGGGTTCACTTTTGTTTATTAGTTAGATGCAGATATGTGTATATATATGTTTATATATATATATATAGATATAGATTAAGTCGATTTTGTTCGTATTTTAGGCACAAGAATTGAGAGAAAGAAAAAAAAAGTAGAATTTAAGCTCCACACAACAACAACACAAAGTTCGTTCGTCCTGCAATATTTCAGCAATGGAGAGAGACTGACAGAGATTGAGAGTGAGAAAGAGAGAGAGAGAGAGAGGTTAGCGACAGGTGGGTGGTGTTACCCTTCCCTTCAAGTATAAAAAAATATACGAAATTTCGTTGTATAACACTTTAATTTGCTTTTTTTTTGTGTTTTTTTTGTTTTTGTCTCCGTTTTAAAAATAAATTTATTTTGAAAATTTTTATTTTCGGCTTCAACGTCAACGCACAAAATACTATATAGAAGAGCGCTTTTGCTTTTTGGGTGGGAGTGGGTAGGGTTTTTTTTTTTTAACACAGTTTTCCCCACTATATATCTTCTCTCTCTGTCTCTCTCTCTCCCCCTAAATATATATATATATATATATATAAATATATATACAAAATCCGCATCAAACACACACACAGCGTTTTTTTTTTAAAGATTTTTGTTCTCAAGTACAAAAAAAAAAAAAAAAATTTACAAGTAAAAAAAAAAACGCAAAAAAATTATAAAAAAAAATTGGAAAAACCAAACAAAAACAACAAAACAAAATTATATGTATGTATATATGTGTGGTAATATAACAATTTTTATTTTTTTTTTTTTGGTGGAAAAAAATATCTACGTTTGTCGCTTGCGAAGAGAAAAGACCCGCTCGCGTTGATAGCCAACTCAAAACTGATGTCGCGCCAGCAAAAAACGGAATATCGTACAACGCAACCACACACAGACGCAGTCGCAGAGGGGGGAGGTACAGAAGTGGTGGCAAGAAAACTGTGCAGCAGCCAGCCAGCCAGCCAAACGGGGTCTCCGATCATCGCGTCACATGCACACGAAGATCAAGCACGAGCACGCAGACTCACACACACACACAGAGGGAGAGTGTGTGGGGAGTGGGTGGCGCAGCATTAGCTAAAGAAAGTACGAAGTTTTCCTAGGAAGTTTGTGGTAGCCAAGTCACCCTGTATTATAGTATATGTACATCAACAACAACTTGTTGGCCCAAAATGTCTGTCAGCAGCCCACCGTCCCTCCGTTCGTCTGTCTGTCTGTCTTTCTGTCTGTCTGCCCACCGCCCCCGCATAGCTACAGAAATAGCAAATTGTTAATTTCGCTACGAAAACTCTTTTCCAATACACACACACACACACACACACACACACACGCACAGACGGACATATGATGATTTTTTTATTGGCAGGCGCTTTTCATGGTTTTTCATTTTGAAATATTTATGTGTGGGTTTTGGTATCGGTTAAATTATTATAATCATTTCATTTAACAATTAGCCATCAGCTTAACAAGGCTCTTCCTGCTCACTCACTCTCTTTGTGATTGGAAAAGTTGATCTTCTTTTGCTACTGCTCTCTCTCACTCTCTGTCTCTCTCTCTCTCTCTGTGTGTGTCTGTTCAAAGGACAGCAACTTTTTAAAGTTTTTAAAGGTTAGGTTAGGTAGGGTTCTCCCACTTAGGCCATATTATAACCTATTATCCCTTTTTAAGACTGAAGGGGGGTCCTCGGTACTGACAGAATGAATTTTATTAGAGCTGGAATATCTAGCCCGTATATCTCCGAGAGTTTGAGTAGAAGAGGTTGACCAAGTGTCCTAAGTCTTCTTCTACTTAAAGCAGGGCAATGGCAGAAAAGGTGTTGTACTGTTTTCATGGAATTCGAAATAGCCAGGGTCAACAGCAGCAAAGAGTTTTGGGCACTAGCAAGTAAGCTAAACGGGAGTTTTTCAAAAAATCCCATACAAGCGGACGCCTCCAATCTCGCTGAACACTTCAAAATGACATTGTTTGTGAGTAATCCTCCAGCCCAATTTGAATATGCGCTCCCATACACGACAGTGGAAGTCCTTGATGCGTGCATTTCTAATTCGGAAGTGCGTCTGGCCATTAAAACGGCGAAATCTAACAAAGCCCCAAGACTTGATCGAGTTCCTGTTGAATTCTTTAAGAATGCCACCGCCCTGTGCATCAACATGATGACGCACGCTTATAAACAGATCCTGCTCTCCAAATAGCTTTAGGGAAAGCATAATTTTCCCAATCTACAAGAAATTAGACCCTACATCAACTTCCAACTACAGGGGCATATCCTGCATAAATGCAGCCATGAAGTTGTTTGCCTCGATTTTGCTAAGACGACTTTCGAACTGGGTAACTGATCATCATATCCTTAGCGAGTTTCAATTTGGATTTCGCCGAGGCCCACTCAACAGTCGATAGCGGTATTTGTGCTTACTGCAATTGCCAAATCTTACCTCTCCTCAATGCGAAAGCTGTATATCTGTTTTATAGACTTCAAGGCAGCGGCGTTCGATACCGTTAACCGTAGAAGTTTAGTACTAAAGTTAAGCCTCCTAGGAGTATCGACACCTTCGCTGTCTGGGATGGACGACAACTTTTGGATCAGTTTCCAAATAACACTGGAGTAAAGCAAGGATGCCTCCTTAGACCCACTTCTGTTTTCACTTTATGTCGACGACGCACAGTGTAAGATTTTGCCAATCTAGGGGGACTTTTAGCAAAAGTTGAACTATTTTTGAAGTCGATGAACTTTAAGCAGCACTTTAGGATATGTTGAACTGTTACGAAAACAGACACAAACGAGAGCGTAAGTTAAAGTCGGCTCTAACCGACTTCGATATACCCGTTACTCATGGAAACAAATGTTTAATAGCCTTCCTGTATGCCTGAGGTGGGTCAGCCGAAAAGTATGCAACATTTTTTAACTCGGCTATTTATTATCCGCCAGATATTAATAGACATTTGTCAATTACTAAATCCAACATAAATGACTCCAAATTCATCACGATAAACAGATCAGACAACAAAACTTTTGAAAACGTATCACCTTTCCTAATAAAAACGAGAGCGTAAGTTAAAGTCGGCTCTAACCGACTTCGATATACCCGTTACTCATGGAAACAAATGTTTAATAGCCTTACTGTATGCCTGAGGTGGGTCAGCCGAAAAGTATGCAACATTTTTTAACTCGTCTCTCTCTCTCTCTCTCTCTCTCTCTCACTAAGATTGCTGCTGAACGCAATGCTTAGGTTATGAGTGGGGTGGGTGGTGGGTGTTAACTGATCGTTTTTTGCTCATAACTTGAGTATCGTTCATCCGATCTTTATCATTCCTTCAGCAAATCGATAAATAATTTTAAGAACTAGATATCTCTAGAAAGTACGAACCATCTATCATCAAAACTGTAGGAGATATGACGTTTTTTCCAAATTGCGGGGGCGTGAGGGGGCGTGGCAAAAATTGAAAATAAACTTGATCTGCGTGCAGACAATAGGACTCTACATTTCAAATTTGGTTGCTCTAGCTCTTCTAGTCTCTGAGATCTAGGTGTTCATACAGACAGACGGACGGACGGACGGACGGACGGACGGACAGACGGACAGACGGACAGACGGACATGGCTATATCGACTCGGCTGTTGATGCTGATCAAGAATATATATACTTTATATGGTCGGAAATGATTCCTTCTGCCTGTTACATACATTTGCACGACTTTAGTAGACCCTTTTACTCTACGAGTAACGGGTATAACAAGAAAGAAAGTCGGTCAAGCCCGACTATTACATACTCTGCACCCTTAATGTCGCAGCTCGAATTTGGTCACGAGTCAAACGGCCAGTTAACACACAACGCACAACGCAGTGTGCCCTCTAAGTCTCTCTCTCTCTCTCTCTCTCTCACTAAGATTGCTGCTGAACGCAATGCTTAGGTTATGAGTGGGGTGGGTGGTGGGTGTTAACTGATCGTTTTTTGCTCATAACTTGAGTATCGTTCATCCGATCTTTATCATTCCTTCAGCAAATCGATAAATAATTTTAAGAACTAGATATCTCTAGAAAGTACGAACCATCTATCATCAAAACTGTAGGAGATATGACGTTTTTTCCAAATTGCGGGGGCGTGAGGGGGCGTGGCAAAAATTGAAAATAAACTTGACCTGCGTGCAGACAATAGGAGTCTACATTTCAAATTTGGTTGCTCTAGCTCTTCTAGTCTCTGAGATCTAGGTGTTCATACAGACAGACGGACGGACGGACAGACGGACATGGCTATATCGAATCGGCTGTTGATGCTGATCAAGAATATATATACTTTATATGGTAGGAAATGATTCCTTCTGGCTGTTACATACTTACATTTGCACGACTTTAGTCTACCCTTTTACTCTACGAGTAACGGGTATAAAAACAAAAATTTTTATTTTTGGAAGATAACGGTTTTTAAAGCTGTGCATTAGAAATGCATGCAAATTTGCACTGGGAAACGAGCATCAGTTGACAAAGTTTAGTCTTTTCAATTGCAGCCAAAAGTTATTTTTTCCATTATCATTAGGCAATTTTTGATCCACTTTCAAAAACAAAAATATTTTTTTTTGAACCAAAAATTTTTTTGAAAAAAATGCAAAAAAGTAAGTGTATTTTTTCATATTTCCTTTTTTTTGGTGGAAAAAAACTTACATTATTTTATCGTATTCTATCCAACCAGAACATACATCATTCACAGGCATTCATTCTGATTCAGAATCAAAAATAAAATCTTGCCCATATTTTGCCCAAAGACCTTCAATTTAGAAATGAGTGAAATAAGCCGTGCTGCATTTTTCAAGGTTTGGTCAAAGAATATAAAAACCGCTAAGCGAGACTTGTAACGCACGCAGTGATGGTGTTTGGCAATGACATTGATCACTCCAAATTGAAATTACACATGACTAAACTGTCTTTTGAGTTTCAAAACAGATTTGACAAATCTAGTAGAGATAAAGCCAGATTTCTTACTCATAATGCAAGCTGGCTTCAGGTCACATTCAATGCCGATGACTATCGCATTGATGTCATTGCTTCCATCTCAAGTAAAAGAGGGAGGGCACAAAAAGCATTTTCTGAGTGTTTTCTTAAAACGCAACAAAGGAAAAGCCAAGATTTGTTGTCAACGATGGATGATGATCAATTGCTAGCAGCCGCAGAACAGGCTTTGCGGGCGGAAGCAAAAAAGGGATTCAACTAAATTGATTAATGAATTATCAAATGCTCCCGCGTCAACGGGGACTATAATTAAGAAAGTTAAATTATCTGCTAATGGCACTTCAAAACGCCTTTCAGCAGATCAAGCACTTGCCCTTATGATAGACAGTAAATTATCAATGCACCAATACAATACCTTGAGGTATGAAGGTACGAAGTTTTCGTGAACTAGGAAAACTTCGAGCGTACACACAAATACTGATCTCATGCACAGGTTACTAATATCATTCGATCCATTTATAGCAACTTTGCGAGCACCACCAAAAACTAGACACTTAGAGCTTCCAGAAGATGTGACCCAACTTTTATCACAAGATTGATACAGTGACGGACAGCTGTGACTCGAATTCGGAGTCGGACTAGCTTGGCAAAAAAATGTAGTAAAATTTTTTTTTTAATTTACCATGTTACCATTTAAAAAAAAAAAAATCTTGAAAATATAAACCAAAGTTTTTTTTGTTTTTCTAATCAATTATCTTCAATATAAAACCTTATTTTCAGCTGTTCAGCTTATAACATCGAAGTTACAGCGAAAAGCAGGAGCATATTATATAACCAAAATCCGACAATTCCAAAAAAAAAAAAAAAAAAAAATATTTTTAAGTTTTCAAAAATTATAACAAAAAATACGAAAATAGTTAAAAAATTCGAAAAAATTTTTTTTATATTTTTATTGGGGTTTGAATCTTTAAAAAAGCAGTTTTTTTCAAAGTGCCACGCCCATTTTTTTATGTCCAACATAATCTTTTTGGGCTTACTAGAATATTCACTCCAAATTTCAAGCCGATATCTCAAAAAATACGACTCCTACTGATTTAAGTCCCCCTAGATTGGCAAAATCTTACACTGTGCGACGTTACAATCTACCTTCCTGGTGGCGTTAACATTAATGGCACCACCACCAACAAGGCATTAATGTACGCCGATAATATGGCGCTACTAGCAGAGTCCCCCGAGATGCTTCAAGCCATAATTAATAAGCTCTCTGAATATTGCATACAATGGAGGAGTTTACAGATAAACGTGGATAAGACGAAAGTTTTGATTGTGAAAGACAGAAGAGGCCGTAGTGCAAGGGTAGACAGTTGGTTTTAAAATGGCGTTGAGCTGGAAACGGTAAAAACTTTTAAAAATCTTGGCTTTAAGCTACAAACCTCACTTACAAGAAAAACTGCAAGACTCTAAGAAAGCAATTAATAGCACTTGGAAAAACTTTTTCGGAAAACGACATATTTTGCCGAGCACTAAATTCAGAATGTTTGAAGTTACTGTTCGATCAGTGGACAGTCAAGTCTGGGGATACTGCCGATATGAGGAGGTGGAACGACTGCAAAGGCTGTTTAAACTACCCCGCACTACTCCAAACTATGCGCTCCACTTAGAAACCGGCGTGCATTCATTATTCTTGTACGGTCTGCAAAAGTTATGGATATGCCGAATTGTAGCCTAGCCAAAACAGTCACTGCTATGATGCTGTCGGAAAAAACACAAATTTTTTGACAATTGGTTTGTCCTTATTTCAGGATCATGAGGTAACCATAGACCTTCAAAGCGTCGGATCATGGGAAAGATCTCACCAATTGCTGTTGGAGAAAGCTGTTAGCAGAGATAGAGACTCTTTTCTAAGTCAAGCCAGGCAAAGTGTGGTCCGAAACACAACTACAAAAAACTAGAACTGAATCTGGAATCGCTCAACTATTTTCATGACCGTTATGACACTCAAGCAGTCGGGCACGATGTGAGATGCTCCGCACTGGAGCTCTGTTAACACCGAGTGTAGCCTCTTTAATTTGCACGCAACTGAAGATGTCATGCATCTGCTTGGGATATGCCGCAATTTTAGCTGAGAGAAGAAGCGCCCATCTGGGAAGCCATTTCCTTTCAAAAGCAGACGTCATAAATTGGCTAAATGGCAAGAACTGGACAACATTATTCTCCTTTCTACTGAATATTTGTAACTTTTACTGTAAATTAAATTATGTATCTTTTCTACTTAGTTTTTTTCGACTTGGTCAATGCTTAAATCGAAAACTATATTTCTTTGTTCTAAAAATTTTTGTTTGTTTATATCGTTAACAATGTACAAAAACTCAAATGCTATGGCTGACGGTTAAAAATCAAGCCAAAAATTTATATTAATAAATATCTACTACTACTACTACTACTGTTTTCTCCTCTTCTTTATATCTGCAGCTTTTGCAGAAGCCCGTGAGGGTCCCCATCAGAAGTGAAATGTGTTCCCTTCTGTGGCGTAAAAGTGGGTTAGTACGTTTAAGGTTGAATGTAGGAAAGGTTCTTCCAGCGATCAGCGTAGCGAGACGAAGTGTTTCAGCTTTTGTGTGGAGCTTATATGTTGCCATAGGCATCCCTATCATACTCTTCTCTGAAAGGAGTTCGAAGGTGGTTCCTATTCTGGCCAGTTTTGTCCAGGCACCCATATTAGGTGTATACTACAATGTTGTGCGATCTCGTTTAGAGATAAGCGACATTCCCTAAGTGTTTTAGCATTGTTGGTATGTGAGTCGAGTGCTTTAAGGGCGGTTTGACTGTCTGAATATATAAAAACGTTTCCTTCTTTGACCGTGAGTGTGTTAAGGTAGATGGCAGCTTCCTGGATGGCTACCACTTCCGCTTGGTACACACTGCAGTGGTCCGAAAGGCGGAACGACAAGTTCAAATCTAAGTTGGGGAAGAATACGCCCCTCCTACGGAA
Organism: Lordiphosa magnipectinata; assembly: GCA_037044535.1. NCBI lineage: Eukaryota > Metazoa > Arthropoda > Insecta > Diptera > Drosophilidae > Lordiphosa > Lordiphosa magnipectinata. The sequence continues at coordinate 400,453 of JBAMBO010001295.1, forward strand.
AGGAAAACAAGAAAGTAAGTCGGTCTAGCCCGACTATAACATACTCTGTACCCTTAATGTCGCTGCTCGCATTTGCTCACGAGTTATACGCGCTTTTCTCTAAGTTTCTCTCTCTCTCACTAAGATTGCCTCTGTTTAACGGAATGCTGGGGATATGGGTGGGGGATTAGGGTGTTAACTAGCCGTTTTTTGCTCATAACTTAAGTATCGTTCATCCGATCTTTATCATTTCTTCAGCAAATCGATAAATAATTTTGATTTTACTAGATATCGCTAGAAAGTACGAAAGTACTATCATCAAAACTGTGGGAGATATGACGTTTTTTCCAAATTGCAGGGGCGGGAGGGGGCGTGGCAAAAATTGAAAATAAACTTGATCTGCCTGCAAGTATAAGAAATATAATATATATATATACATGTCAAACCTCTATCTCTTACCATCTCTGAGATCTGTGCGTTCATACAGACGGACAGACAATCAGACGCACAGACAGACAGACGGACATGGCTATATCGTCTCGGCTGTTGATGCTGATCAAGAATATATATACTTCTTAGGGTCAGAAACGATTCCTTCTCCCTGTTACATACTTTTGCACAAACTTAATATACTCTGTGTACCTTTGGTAGAGAGTATAAAAATAGAGGAAAGCTAACTTTGGTTCGACCGAAGTTTATATACCCTTGCAGATTGATGACCACTACTTTGATCATTTGCTTGCCAGTTAATAATATGGTAGCCATACGATATATTCATCCGATTTTGACCAAACTCCCCAAAATTGTGTGGAAACTGTTAATATTCACAACTGGAAGGTATAAAGACGCTACCATTGAAAACAAAAAGTTTTTCTCACTAGAACTTCTTCTTCGACCGATAGTTCCTATGGCAGCTATATGCTATAGTCATCCGATTTGGATTAAACTTGGCAGAATTGTGTGGTAGCATATAATATTGATCAGTAACAAGTTTGGTAGCGATAGCATAGAAAACAAAAAAGTTTTTTCTACTAAGACTTTTTTTCAGACCTAACTTTTGTATGGCAGTTATACTATATAGTTGACCGATTTTCATCAAACTTGATGGAATTATAAGAAAGCATAGGAAACTTTGAAATACGAGGATTGGGGACGTTTGCGTTGAAGACAAAAAAGTTTTTCTCACTAAAACTACTTTTTCGACCGATAGTTCCTATGGCAGCTATATGATATAGTCATCCCATCCGGCCGATTCCGACAAATGTGCAGCGTATTTGTACCAAAAGACTTCGTGCAAAGTTTGGTTAAGATAGCTTTAAAACTGACGGAGGAGATAGCATAGAAACAGACGGACATGGCTATATCAACTCAGCTCGTCATGCTGATCAAGAATATATATACTTTATGTGGTCGGAGATGCTTCCTTCTATGCGTTACAAACATCTGGACAATTTTAATATACCCTCTACAAGGGTATAAAAAGATAGGGGCAAAGTCATCCCCCGGTTGGCCAGGCACGCAGAGCGATAGAGAGTAGTTGAAATTCATTCAAAAGTTAAAAAAGTTAAACAAATAAATCGTCATCGATATATCGATCATTCATACGTGACACTATCCTCCAGGGATCTAGTTCACGCACTCAGGGACCAGGTTCGCTACAATACCAAGAGAGTTATTATAGAGCAGGTACAACTTGACATCGGGGCATCATACTTATTTCGCACACCTTATGACAAATGAATACACTTTGGATATTTGCTATTTGGCAAAGTTCGGTTTTCTCTGGAGGTCATGTATTCTCTGCTCAATGGCAAGCATGAATTCCAATTGAAAAGGATAAACATATAACGAAACGCGAATGGGAAGGCCAATTTGTTAGACCCACTCTCTGCAAGACCGTGCGTCTATATAGATTGGGATTGTTGTTGATGGGGGGGGGGGGAAAGTTTCGCCAGGAAACGTGTGCCTTTCTATATATTCTAATATTCTATACAATCTGTTTCAATACTTTTCTTAATAAAATTTTCAAAATTTATGTTTGCGTTTTGAGATTCTACCAACATACCTACAAACGATATGCCACATAGATATGTATGTACATATTTCAAAAATATGGTATTAACGCACAAAACGTGTCTAAGAATAGAAATTGTTTTTTGAAAAAAAAAAAAAATAGCAAAATAGAAAAATTGCCGCTGACGACGCACATTATGAACCAAAAATAAACTGTTTGGCACTGCCCACATCTTCAAAATGGGACAACCACATAATGCCCTATGCTGTGGATACAAGATGCGGTGTCCTGCGTTTACAGTTAGCTCTAGGAAACTCAGCGACAGACAAAAAGGCTGAGAGAGAGAGAGATGTTAGCTAAAAGTTGGTAACCCTCATCAGAAAGAGAAATGCTTAGTAATCATTTAAACAGAATTATGACTCTTTTTACTGACCTATTTTTGTTGCTACTTAGTCGGCTCAAGGTCAATTTAACAATCAGCGAATCATCAATCGACTTGAAAAATTTAAATACTCCCCCCAAGTGAGAAAGTGGTAAACTTTAAAGACAAATTTTTGATCAAGCAACTTTATCAAGCAGTCCTTATCACAGTCATTTGTGATCCTAAGATCAGAAATACTTACATTTGATGCTCATTTTGATCAACGAAAACTGATCAGAGAGGGATATAAAGAGAAGAGAGTGAGAGAGTAATTGCCAATTGCTTTTTGTGTTTAAAAGTTTGATCAGTTTTTCAGAAGGAAATCATAAAGATTAATCATTCATATATTTGATCAGAGAAAACAACACTTTAAAGTGTTGCTGTAATCAGAAACAATGAAGTTCGCTTATTAAGAAACAGTTAGAGAAAGAGAGAGAATGAAAACAAAAATGATTAAATTAATAGAGAACGTATTCTCAAAGACTTGGTGCGCAATATGGACTATCAAAAGAATGTGAAACACATAATGGAGTCAAACAGGGATGCCTCATTCCAGCGGACCAAACGCTCGCAAAAGATAGCGCAAATGAGTGAATTGCAATACTTAACCCAACAAAACTCTCGCAATCGGAACGAGAAAAGATAGAAATATGATTCATATGTCGTTCAGTTTGTGGCAGTGAAATTCACATTTACGATAGTCCCAAAAAATAGGGTTAGCGAGAGTTTTGCGATACTTTTGCGATACTTTTGTAATATTTATAGCAAGTCGATACGTTTTTGATGTTACATACACTCAAAAAGTAAATAAGCTTTGAGCCCGTAGCAATATCAAAAGAGTATGGCAAAAGATATTGCCAAAGACTCGCAAGAAATAGCGTTTGCGAGACCTTTACTTGTCTCATTCCCATATTGTCACATATGAAAAAATGAATTTTAATGCTCATCTTTGGCAGTTCTTATAAGTACTTTGACATTTCAAAAATTATAGATGTATAAGTCACTTCTTCGGCCATAAAATAACTATAACTAACTAAATATAGCAAAAACTATAATTTCTATTTCATTTTTCAGTTAGATTTCGGCAGTAAACAAATGTTTGGCACTTTTGCTTGAATGCATATAAAAATCCTCTGTGACAATTTTGAGACTATATTTAAGAGCAGCAGAGAGATAAGCAGCAAGCGTAATCCAATTTTCTTCGTTGAGTCGATCTCTAGGTTTTTCCATTGTGAAGAACATTTCTCCAAAATATTTGTATCGTAATTCTCCCAGGATTGGGCATTCTGAGAGGAAATGTAAATGTTGTTACAAAGCGTGCACTTCTCGTCGCTTATATGTGGGTCTATATCTCGCTTGAAATATTACTTTTATGGCATCCACCGAAAAATCATCTCTAAAGTAATTACTTTGACATAGGTTGAAGTTTAGGCCTTTATACAGGGTGGTTCATCTAGTGTTTGGAATCGAAACTATTCATAATTTGACTTTAAAAACGTTAAATGTCATTCGGAAAGGGACTAATATTTAGAAAAAACTTTGACATTCACGAAATTTGTCGCTATTCGCTTGAAGAAAGTTGGAAAATATTAAAAACATGTTTCCAAAGTGGTGAAAGCAATACGCTTGAGAGAACTGAAAGGAGTGTTTGCTTCGCCAACTGTCAAAGCAGGTCATTCACTATCAAGTGAGACTGTGGAAAAAGTACGCAGTTTTTACCTGGAGAACAGTTGAATAATGGCAGGGTTTAGAGACACATTATCTGTTAAAATAAACGGAGAGAAGAGGGTGGAACAAAAGCACTTGATTCTTGATGATTTAAAGGACCTTCACAAAGAATATAGGAAGGCGGAAGGAGGAAGGAAGTTTGCCGAATTAAGACCAAAACAATGCGTACTAGCAGGAATTAGTGGCACCCACACGGTTTGTGTTTGCACTTATCATCAAAATTGTAAGCTAATGTTAGATACGCCATGCCGTATCAAAGACTATAAAGCTTGTCTCAATAGATTGATGTGTGCCAATTCAATCGTAGCTTGTCATTTGGATGAATGTCAAAATTGTCCTGGCGTTGAATCACTGTCACTTGAACTAAAAAAGCTCCTGTCCTGTGCTGTGATTGAGACGGTGCAATTCCGAATGTGGCAGAGTACGGACAAATGCACCTTACAAACTCACCCACCCGACAAATAAACGTATGTAATCGGACCTACGACATTTACGATAGTTTCTCTTAACGAAGTCTGAATTTTTTAAGAGAAGCGGGTTTCATCCGGATTTTCAATTTTTTCTCTGTTTGTGACAGCTAGTCATTGGTTGCCACCTCATTTGTTGATAAATTTAGAGCGAAAAAGCTATACGGGTAATACTTTTCTGCCCGACATGCACATATTTTCGGCGAGGTGTGTAAAATAGGGTTGAAAAGGTAATTCTGGTTAGGACTTTTTTAATTTTCCAGCTGCGCTTTGTTGGAGGTCTGGACCGAGAGCACAGCCTTCTTTAAGCTCTTCCAATTGCTGGCCTACAGACGTGGGAAACGCGAGCTGGTGGAGAATCATTTGGCGCTTGCGCCAATTCTTAACCTCCTCGATATATGTTTACCTATTCGATGAGGGAAGAGTAGGCAGCTGAGAAAAAGGATTCGGCCAGGTGATGGTCTCTTTTGATCATTACTGTGGTCACCTCCTGCATACGTGGATGGACACAGTCGAATACCAAAATGGCCGCGTTGCAAAAGTTGTCCAAGTATATTATCTTCGAGACTATATTGAATCACATTTTGCCCTAAATTGTGAGTACTTCAATGGCTTTCCAAATCATCATCTAAATCTGTCTTTCTTATTCTGTCTTTAGCTGAATCTGGCCCAAAAATCTGCCGTCAGGGTGCAACACTAACTGCTTACCTAGCCATAGTTAAGAATATACCACGCAGCAAAGCCAATGTCGTTCCTGAATATATACTGCCCTATATCATGGATTTGACCAGTGAACTAAGTGCGGTCATTGTGCGTGTGTGGCCATTGAAGGGAATATTGCCGCTTTGGCGAAGACAGCTGTTTACTTTCGGGAGGAGACACAGCGCAATGCTCCGCATCAGATGCCCACACTACGCTATGAAGAGCAAATGAATGCTTTGCATGACGCTCAGTTTGCTGATCGATGCACAACACATTGTCAAGCAACCCCTAATGGAGTCGGGGCCTTCTTTGTCCAGCGTTTATACTCTGTACCGAAGGTACATAGAGTATATTAAGTTTGTGCAAAAGTATGTAACAGGGAGAAGGAATCGTTTCCGACCCTATAAAGTATATATATTCTTGATCAGCATCAACAGCCGAGTCGATATAGGCATGTCCGTCTGTCTGTCTGTCTGTCCGTCCGTCCGTATGAACGAAGAGATCTCAGAGATGGTAAGAGATAGAGGTTTGACATGAATGGGACATATATTTCTTATACTTGCAGGCAGATCAAGTTCATTTTCAATTTTTGCCACGCCCCCTCGCGCCCCCGCAATTTGGAAAAAACGTCATATCTCCTACAGTTTTGATGATAGATGGTTCGTACTTTCTAGAGAAAACAAAAAAAAACCTTGTAAACAAAATTATTTATCGATTTGCTGAAGGAATGATAAAGATCGGATGAACGATACTCAAGTTATGAGCAAAAAACGGCCAGTAAACACCCAGCTCCACCCCACCCACCACCGCAGCATTCTATTGAACGGCAATCTTAGTGAGAGAGAGAGAGAGAGAGAGAGAGAGAGAGAGAGAGAGAGTGGAAATTAGAGATGAGCGCATATAACTCGTGAGCAAATGGGAGCTGAGACGTTAATAGGCTAATCACACTGAGCACATCTCAGCGGAACGCATGGAATTTGTTGAAGTTGTGAAATTGCGATTCACACTGACAACATCTGATATCTAACATCTTCAGTCGCACAAGTTATTTAGCAAACTAACTAAAAAATTCATAAAATTAATTTTGAAGAGCAATTGGTGGTTTTGTACCTGTTGTTACAAAACAGCAGCTTTTAATTCGGCAACTTATAGCGGATTTAGTCAATAATGCGACTCTTGAAGAGATTGAAGATGAAGATGAGCTGCTGCCCATGAGAGACATGAATCTGCACATACCAAGGGTAGTAAAATGTGACTTTTATACGTGCAATTCGCTTACAAGAAGCCAAACCAATCTAATACTTCTGCTGACTACTCTTCTGGTGCTGAAGAGATAAGATCTGCTATTTTGAGATTTGTTATTTCGAATGAAGAATAAAAGCGTATTGCAAGGCACAAATGTTTCGGACTGGAAGGTAGCTTGACTCGCTGCCATCTCACGAAGCATATTACGAAAATCCCTTTGATGCTTCCGCTTGGTGGTCAGGAATTCCAGAAATGGTGCCACAATCCGACACCTACGAACTCCTCAACATATGCAATAAGGTCAAAACATTATTAAATGTCTGTCCATATAATTCAGTTAATAATACTTACTATAATAATCTTACGTCTGTTTCTCGTAATTGTTGGTTCGGAATTTTTGACATTTTTGAATTAATTATGCATATTTTGCCATTCCCGTTCGTTGACATTGTTCATGTTTCGCAGTGAATGACATATTTTTAGTGGTGGACAAAAACTAGCTCGAAAATACTGATTGGAACATCCCCAGAAGATGTTGGAATGATGATACAATTTTGGCACGGCAAATGCTTATGGAACATCTTTGGTAATGATGTTAGATGTGCCTCAGTGTGAATAGCCTATAAGGGTACAGAGTAAATTACAGTCGGGCTTGACCGACTATCTTTCTTGTTTTTTTTTTTACCAAAGGCGAGACCATTTTTTAAATGCTCCTGCTAGAAGAGTTAGCAGAGAGAATGCAAACTATTGTTATTGGCTGTAAACTGAATCGTTTCCAATACGTTTTGGCTATCGAGAAAGTGTCGAGAGTGGATCCGAAAACGCGTATCGAGAACTTACGTTTTGCTGCCACAAACTGAGCGACAGGTAATACTTTTTCGGACCGAAAACGGAACACATTCTCGATAGTTTTGTTAGAGAAAGCTTCGTTTTCGTTAAGGATTGTCGGGTGGGCAAATACATCCGACGAATGAATTCGTCGATCTACTTTGTGATCGATTGAAAGAATTGAAGCCTCATAATTTTATCGCTAAGGAACAGTCCGCTTTTATGAAACAGCGGAAGGAAAATTTGTCTTTTCGGTCAGTGATGTGAGCAGAGCGAACTGAAAAAAGGGTTGAGAGTTATTTAGGAGCTGTATATAAACTTCGTCCAAGCTAAAGTTAGCTTTCGGTATTCTGGCAAAACATTTTGTCTTTTGAACTTTGTCAATCTTCGAACCCTTTTGCTTCTGCCTAGGCAGATCCTATGATATCTCCTTCCCAACCATATTGCAAATTTGTACTGTATTGGTCTGTGGACACTTATAAATAGCTTAGTTATTACCCCAGTGCGCTGAATGTTGTAAAAATGTATTTCTCGTTCTCTCTCAACGGGTAGATAGATACACAAACATTTAGTGGATTATTTCGCATGTATTTTATAACTTTCGGGTACAATTATTTTAATAAAAAATAATTACAATCGGTTGCATATACACATACATATACACACACATTCGCCTGTCTGTACATATCAATCGTAACTAATTTATATATAAACTTTTTTTTGTTGCATTGTGTAAGTTTCTTTTCGTTTTAATTGGGATTTTCGTTTCGTAAACGGCTTAAAGGAGGCATCCATCCATATTTTAAGGAAAACATTTTCTAGATCAATAATAAAAAAAAAAAAAACAATTACATATTACATATATATATATAGAGATAGAGAGAGAGAGAGAGGGGGATAGAATGGGAGGGAGGGAGGGGGGCGAAATGCAAAACAAACTCAATCACAATCATTCAAAACAATCGGCTCTGCCTATTCCGGCTTAAGCGTCAATCCCAAACCAGGCGGCGGCTGTGACTCCAACTGTTCAATAAACAGCTCCTCCAGCGGCCGATCGCTGATGATGCGGAAGAAGAACAGGTGATCCAGACACTTGAGGCTTATCGAACGCAGAGCGGGCAGGCGGAGCAGCAACTGTGCAAATCGTCCATCATCGCCCGGATGCTCCAGGCGGCAGTGTTCGTCCAGGCAGGCGTACACCTTCTCGCGGCACATCTCAATCTCTGCACGATTCTTAATGCCGCGTATATCCGGATTGTACAGTATGATGGCCTTTAAACAGGACAGTTCGCGCCGATCCAGATTCAGGCGCTTCATTTTCACGCTAAGCTCAGAGAGAATGCGATCGAAGATGGTGGAGACGCCAGCCTTGATGGCGCTATTGCGATGATACGAGAAACTCTGATTGAGGAACAGCTGCTGCGGCTGCAGCACTGGCGAGCGCCGCTCGAAGGCGCTGTCATGGCCCATGCCCGAGGACACGCCCATGGCGTCGTCCAGGGAAGCAATACTGCACCAGGCCACATTCGCTATCAGCAGCTCATTCCAGGCGGCCTTCAGCAGTATGACCTGATCGTCCAGCGGCAGCTGGGCAAAGTGTGGCATGAGGCGAGCATACTCGACCATCTGGTATAGCTGCTTGTTGACCACCTGGCACAGGGCCGAGACGGCACCCTTGTAGTCCGGCTGGACGGTGGAATTGGGTCCCACGCGCAGAAAGGACAACGCCCGATCCCCACTGTGAGCTTCGGCCCGCTGTTCGGCATCTAGCAGACGTTCGATGGTAAAATCACGTGACACACTATTGGGCATAAAGTCATCTGATCCGCCGCCACCACCACCTGCACCGCCGGCTGATCCTCCTCCTCCTCCAATGCCGCCGCCGCCACCACCACCGCCACCTCCACCAGTGGGCGGCGGACCGGGTCGACCGGCCGAAGTGCGTGCACCACGCTGGCGTTCCTCCTGCACCGCTTCCCGTTTCATGCCACAGGACAAACATTTCTGGTAGCGGCAATATTGACACCGATTCCTTTGGCGCTTGTCAATGATGCAATTGCGATTCTCGCGGCAGGCATATGTGAGATCCTTACGCACCGTGCGCTTAAAGAAGCCCTTGCAGCCCTCGCAACTGTAGACGCCATAGTGTTTGCCGCTCGCCCGATCCCCGCAGATGGAGCATAGGTGCTTGGAGCCGCTCAGCGGATGATTCGGCGGATATTGCTGCTGTTGGGGCGTGGCCCCGGAGGCGCCAGCATTGGGCGCCTGCCCCAATTGGTTATCATTGGGCAGAACATGCACCATGGTCATGGCCGCCTGTAGGCCAAACGGACCCGGACTCTCCGCCTTGGGCGAGAAGCTGCTATTGTTGCTGTCGTTCAACTGCGAAATGTCCGGTTTGACCTCCTCCTTAATGTGTCCCAGCCGAAAGGCGGCGTCCTGATCGCAATTGTCCATTGTTGTTGTTGTGTGGGTCCAAGGATGGTGGGGTTTATGTGTGGGGTATTTCAATACTCCGACTCTGCTGACGCTGACTTTCCCCACCTCTTTCACTTTGCGTGCGTCGCCCCGCTCAACGTCAACTAATCGTCGCTTACGCTAGGTCAGAGCTAGAGTGTTTGCAATTGCACTGGTTGCATTCACATAATCCTACTCTATGACACCTGCCTCACTTGACTTGTGCAGATTCCGATTCCAATTTGACGTGCTCCAGACTCTGATTAATGGAATTAAAACCTTTTTTTTCGCGTCGACATTTTTTTCTCAACAAAGACCAAGTTCACCACGCACACACATCGCCGCGAATTCACCAGCAACGTTAGAGATGCTCGCAACGGTGACTGTTCACAGCGAGTGACAGAGTAAGTAGCAGTGTAATAAAAATTATCACAGAAACACAGATTAAAACATTATCGATGCATAAATTTAAGCTAAGTTCACACAGGCGAATAATTTGACAAATTTTTAGAAAATTTTGAGATTTTGCAGGACTTAAAACATCAACTAAGGCTCCATATACTAATATACTATGATAAAATATGTCCAAAAAATTCAGTCATTTGGCGAATTGAGCCAAATTTTCATCAAAATTTCCTAAAATATTGACAAATATCAAGCCCCTACTTAAAACTGACGGGCCTTCAAGGGTTATAATACCATAAAATTGCTGATCTCGGATCACACTTAGCTTCAACAAATCTTAGCCTTATGCCAGCTTTTTATATGGGAATGTTTAGCGTACGTGGGGTACTATTTACATTTCGGGAGTTTAAATGAAAATGGTTTTATTGTTTTTCAACATATACTCCATGAAAATGTATGAACTTTTGCATTCACTCAAACCAATTTTTGAAGCACCTCCAATACATGGGTTTGAAACGCATCAGCGTCTTTTAAAATTTCCATTTTAAAACCAAATTGATTTTTCAACTCACTGTAAACAACACAAATAGCTTTAGTACATCAAAACGTTGTCAAACTTTATTTTGGTATAACCAGATTTTAGCTTTTGTACCCCACGTATCATATAACATAAGCAGAGAATCAGTTCAAAAAATTAATTTTTTTTCAATATTTTTTCACTGCGACTTAAACAGATTGCTCATCTCTAATATCTAACTGATCTTATTAGTGTGACCAACTGTGACGAAAGTACATTTTGTTATGATTTCATTTCTCAAATTGAATATTTCACTTCATTTTTTAGTAAATGTTTTCAAAATTTCAAATACTTTCACAAATCATCGTAATCGTAATTATTTAAGGTATTTTTTAGTGTATTTCTTTTAGCCAGACTTTTTCACCACACTAGCGTCCATCTCTTTCTGTTGATGTGGTCGTTGAGGGGGAGGAGGGGGGGTAGTTTGACAACAATAGCAAGCGAAATTGTTGTTGTGGTTGCAATTATAGTGATATGCATATGGGACGCTTGCGCCCATTCGCCCCACACACCCTCGACCTGACCTCGTACCCAATAACAATAATAATAATAATACCGTGGCGAGACGAGACATACCCCAAATATATATATACAACTGCAACTACAATGCCAAACAAAATAAAAACTGAATATCAATTGAATTAAATGCAACTTACTAGTGAACTTGCACTCAAGTATGAGATTGAGGGTTAAAGAGATTCCAATTTTTTTGCAACAATCAAATGATACCGGCTGTTTATCAACTAACTTTACGTTGCGCGCACACACACACACACACACACTTGTAATTCGCACTAATTTTAAAAATGGTCGCACTATATATTCGCAATGCAGGGCGGTCACACTGGTGGTCGATTTAAATTGTCGATTACAATTGTTATCAACGGAACGGTCATCGACGTCGGTAGCGACTGCGCCCAGCTGCATATAAAAGCAGAGCCTCTATTATACTTGCACTTGTTTTAGTGCGCGTCAACAACGAATCAGGAGAAAGATCACAATTCGTTCGGTAAGAAATTATTCCTTTAATTGTCCTGAAGTTTGAAACGCATAGAAGAAATCATATCCGATCACAATATATATTCTTGATCAGCAATGACAAGCTGAGTCGATTGATATTTGTCTGTCCCTCAGCCTCAGCGGCCAATAGAAATAGAAAGATTCAGACGCCATCTTGGCGTCAGCCAATTTGATTACAAGAAAACAAATAATAAGCAGTGTCGATTTCCACTTAATAAAGTGGGCGGCCAAATAATAATAATAAGTTTTCACAGAATGTCGAATATGATAATTATTTACTTAATATTTTGTCATATACATAAACTATTCACAGAATGTCGAAAATGATAATTATTTACAAGTGTTTTTAGTGGTATTTTTTGAACCGTTTCAAAGAATTGTGTAAAGATTATCCAGATTATCAACTAACTGGGTCCCAAATTTAATAAATATGGGCAATCGATTCGTTTGGCGAGAGCCGCGTACATTAAAAGTTTTTGCAACTGCTTGAGCGAAAGTGTGTGTGTAAAGTGCCTGTTTGTAAGTTGTTTACATTTTTTTTTAGTTATGTAATTAGCCATAGTTGGTTGAGAGCTCTTTGCTGCTAGGAAGTGTGGCACAATTGTAATTTTAAACTAAAAAAAAATTTACTGTAAACTGCTTATACGGTGAGCACTGCTTGATTTTGAGCGGCATTTCGCACTGCTTGATTCAATAGATAGTTAAATTTGTTTAAATTGTATGATGGCATACACTTTACTTATTTATCTTTCTGAAAAGTTGGAGGCTGAGAGCTCTTTGCTGGAAGCGGCTGTTGCAACTAGAAAGTGATTACATTTGTAAATGCCAATTTAAGCAGCATTAACTGTAAAGTGTTTGCACTGCTTGACACTTTGATTGGCATCGCCAATAGTGTTGCCAATTTAGCTATTTTCCTCACCAGATCTAGCTATTTAGTAAGATCGATAACCGGAAACCATTCAGTTTTGCGAAATCCTGCAATTCTAGCTATTTTGAAAAAATATTTTCTATTTCGGAAGTGCACAAATTCTAATAAAACCAGGGAATCAAACCGTAACCAGAACCGTATACCGAAAAGAAACGATATTTTTCATCTGAGTTTTGAAACCTAAACATTGTATCGGTACAGTTTCAATTCTGAGTGCAACAACTAGACTGTAAAGCTGGCACTTATAGCCATGCTCCCATTTAGAGTTCAAATTTTGTCCAAAAACCGTTTTGAAATCGCAAAAGTTTTACGAAAGTGAAAATGGTAGCATGGCTGTTAGTTTGCGTATTTGGTTAACTCTTAAAACTTTTGCATTATGAAACAGAAAAACGCGACAAAAACTTGCATCCCATATTCCTAGACCCTCATCATAATGGAGGGTTGCAAACTGACAAGGAATAAAGTCTGGTTCGGTTCAGTGGCTCATGGAGTTTTTAAACCACCGGTTCTGTTTATCCTTTTGGGCAAAACTTTTGCGATTTCCAACCAGTTTTTTGGACCAAAATAGCACGGCTGCTATAATAACTTTCTTCAGGCCGGTTCTCGCTTTGAATTGATAAAAGACTCGAATTACAAGAAATTGGCTTAAAAAGTTTTAAATTACACTTTCTCTATTTTTAGCTACATCTGACTGTCGATTTAGCTACTTTTGGTCTACAACAGGGGTTACCAACACTGACTGCCAAACACACATCGTGTCACGACCAAGTCTCAATAACAAACATCGTTTGTTAGCTCATCTCTATCACACACAACTGAAGCTTTCTGACTGCGCTCAAAACAAATTGGAAGGACTTTCTGTCCTGCATACAAAAAAAAAAAAAAATGGGTTTCCAAGGGTTTCTACTACAGACCCGGGCCACTCTAACTCGTGTAAGCATTCTAATTTTTCTAGCCTTTTTACCACACTCTAAATATTCCATTTCACATTTAGTATCTAACGGAATTGTCGCCGCTGCGTAAACTTTATTTGGTCATGGGCAATGAGTCTTGCGATCTGGATTCCGCTGTCTCGGCTCTTACACTGGCATTTGTCTATGCCCAACGTCATCAGCAGGATGACTATGTGCCCATCCTGAACATACCACGCACAGATTACCCCCTCAAAACAGAGGTGGGCCATATGTTTGGCAAATGTGGCATTTCTTTGCCCATGCTGCTTTTCCGTGATGATTTGCCAGGGCATTTGGCCAAAGACTTTGAAATCATATTGGTGGATCATCATGTCAGCCCATTGGCTAGCCATGTCAAGGAGATATACGATCATCGTCCACTGGATGAGGAAAATTCAGCTGTGAAACAGCTGCGTAGTGATTGTGTGCGTCAAATTGAGCCCGAAATAGGCTCCTGCGCCACTCTGGTGTGTGAACGCTACTTGGCCGAGGAGCAGCCGCGTTGCAGCCAGGTGAACGAGTTGCTGCATGCCACCATTTTACTGGACACCATCAATTTCTCGCCGACCGCCAAACGTTATGCGGCCCGTGACCTGGCCATGGTGGAGCAGCTGGAGCAATTGATGCAATTCAATGCGAATCAGCGCCAGGCACTGTTTGATGAACTGGTGGCCGCTCGAGCGGACATAAGTCAACTTTCGCTTAACGAGGTGCTGCGCAAGGATATGAAAACTGTGGCGGGGGTGCCCCTGGCGGGTATGCCCATTTTGGTAAAAGATTTTGTGGCCAAAGAGGGAGCCGAGCAGGCAGTACGTGAATATGCCAAAACAATTGGCGCCCAACTAATCGTAATGCTGGGCATGTACGTCTCACCGTTAGATGGCCAAGTGCAGCGGGATGTAGGGCTGATTTCATTGAATGCTGCCAATCAGCCACTAATGGAGCGCCTAAGACAAGCACTCGTCCAGTGCCAGACACCCGAACTTCAACTGCGTCCCCATGACCAGCTGGAGCCCAAATTCATGGGCGGCCACTTTCTGCGTCAGCATAATATCCAGGCCACCCGTAAGCAGATATTGCCGCTGGTCAAGCGTGTGCTAACCGATTGGGATACCGAATTGGCCAGGAGATGCGAATGCGATGAGGTTTACTTTTTCAAGGAGAAGCCCAAGCTGGGGCTCTCCTAAGGGAGTGTACAAAAAAAGACTGGTCAAAAGATTACCTAAGTAGGTTAAGAGCTCTGTGAATTTCCAATATTTCATTTAATTTTGTCCACATGAAAAACAAAACTTGTGTTATCCCCAAAAACTCGTAAGTAATGAAGGACCATTTGAAGGCCCACTCGTGAATAAAGTGTAAATCGCCAAGGCAACTGTTGATAGTTTGTTGTTTTTTACTTTTAATTACAAATCTGATGTTGGTTTCATCTATAAAATCGAATATTTCTTGTCCCATGTCTGTTTTTTAAAAAAAAGATCAAAGAAAAACACAATTTTTTAAACTTTTTGAATATGATATTTCGTAAATTGAGAGGCTACGGCGTATTGAGTCCGTTTTGCAGCATTTTCCATGGTTTTGGCCAACATTTCGACCGGAATGCTGGCTATTTCTTGGCATATATTGTTTATTCAGGTCTTTCAAGGTCCTTGGCTTGTTGTTGTCAAACTTTGATTGCAAATAGCTTCACAAAAAGAAGTCTAGAGGACCATTTTTTGACACTAAACGGCCAGGGAACAAGTAGTAGTTTATTCTGTTCTGAAAATTTTCAGAACATTTGGTTGACATTGACCATAGTTTGCCGTCAGTCATATAATATGTACATTAGGGTGTCCCAAAAAAATTTTTTTTTTATTTTTCACGTATGCTCCGGCATTTTCTGAAAGCTTATAGGGGTAAGTATTTTGGAGTTTTTTTCATATTTTTCGGAAAACGTTTAGAGGTCGCGCAATTCAAATTTTTCCCTAAAAATCGGGTTTTCCGTACTGTTTTTGAATTTTACTTTTAACTTGGTCAATAATCACGATTTTCTTAGTTTTCAAATCAGCAATTTTAAAGAAAAATGTCAAAATTTTACTTTTATAAGCATAAACCATAAGTTTTGGCTATGCTTTTGCTCATTTAGGTACCATATATTACATTTTTTCGTAAATTTTGCATACAATTTGTAAATAACGCATTATAACTCTTAAAATTTCTATGAAAATCAAAAAAACTAATGATGCAGTTTAAAAGATGGGTAAATTTTAAAATGAATTAAAAATTTTAAATTGCCCTCACCGTTCCACAGTTATACTCTTTTAAAGCTTTGTACCCCTTACATGAAACTAATAATATTACAAGCTGTTTGCTAGTTTAGCATCAGAGAACTGCAAAAATCACTTTTTCCTTGATTGGCTCATACACAAAAATTCTTACTCACATTTAATCAATCAACAAAACTCAGAGCTGAATATATTAAACTCACAAACATAGCTCGAAAATAACTCTCAACCCTTTTTTCACTTCGCTCTGCTTACGCCACTGACCGAAAAACCAAATATAAAAGGGGCTTGGGCTTCCCGGAACCGAATATGTTCTGTTATCGCGCTCACTGTTAAGTGGCTGTGGTTGACCACACAGCACTGATCGGTCTGACAGCAACCGAATAACAGGCCCAACTCAGTCAATTGTTCTTAAATTGCGTGCTTCTCGAAGACCAAACTCTCAAAATGTTATTTGAAAAGGTTGCAGACTCAAGAGTTGCGCCTGAGTTTAACATAAGCAGAGAGAGATTCAAAGCGAGAGAGCGCATATAACTATATGACGAATTCGTCGTATACATTCATATCGTTAGCCGAGCCCTACACACCGATGCATACATACGAAGAAGTCCTTTTGAATTCGGGAATTGGGCCAAGCGGTCCCAAAAAGCCCTAAGAGGAAAAAAATCAAAAAAATGTGTTTCTCTCCTCTCACAACCAAATAGAAGCAGAAAGCGTAGAGGTTATTTCGGTACCTCTTTTCAATGTGGTCGCACGAAAGCTGTCGTTTTCTGACAAAGGCAAACGGGGGACCGATTTTTGCGACCTCTGCTCACAACGCAATCGCATCGAGCGGCTGAGCTAGAGTTATGTGATCCAACGTGTATGTTCATATTTATTCATCGAACAAAACTCAGTATTGAATATAATCAGATGCATACCGGCAAACGCATTGTGTGTTCGATCAAACAAAACTCAGAATTGACTGGCCAGCACATCGTGAGCAATGATTGGAAAGGTAACCAATTTTCTTACCTAGGTGAGGTACAAGGTAAATGTCAAAAAATATACCTAGGTAAGGTAAAAGGTATCCGGAATTTCCAGTACCTAGGTAAAGGTAAAGGTACAAAAAAGGTACTTTTAAATTAAAAAGCATTGTTCACCAATTTATATTAGTAATAAATATTAACTGTACGGGTTTAAATCCAAATATAAGGTTTACAAATCCAGGTTTATTTGGTATCCACTTAAATTTTAAGCAAAGGTGTTTGCCACGCTTGAAGTTAAAACTTCTTTTATAAGAGCATCTTTAAGTTGATCACAATATTTGAAATTTTTCAAGCATTGAAGTCAGGAAAATCCTAAATTACAACGGGAATTGCCTTGCAAAATTGTGACCAGTGCGTTTAAAATAAGTATCATCTTGTAGCACTGGGCTAGAGCCGATGCCAGTAACATTATTCAATTCATGCAAAAAAAAAATTTCTGTATTTGTAAATAATGGTTTTTTAAAGTTGTACAAGCGAAGTCCCAAATTCGTTGAATTCTGTCATGAAAACTTGTATAATGTGTTTGGTAGAGCATCTTTCGTAACAACTAAGTTCAAAGTGTGTGATGCGCATCTAAAGTGCCTTGGGAAAAATAATTTCAGCATCATCTGAACTATGCCGCTCTATTAACTTTAAATCAAACTCTTCTAGGAACTCAGGCTTCACGTGTTTCCTTCAAAACTGTATACTTTAAATGCTTTTCAGAAGTTAGATACAATTTCTGTAACTGTTTAACATTTGGATATCGCTAAGTCGGTATTTGCTATGAACTTCAGCTAATATAAACGGTGATTTTTTAGCAACTTCTTTTTGGTCACACTGATTTTGGCAGCTGTCAAACATGTTCAGTTTGGTCTTTAATTTGACCACGAATACTAACTAGACTAACAATCGAACAGCGGTGTCAAATCATTGAATTTTATTATCAAAAATCATGCTCCGAGAGAAATCGAAAAATTTTAAAAATTGTCTTCATTTTTGGCTCATTGGGTAAGTCAAAAACCAGAATTGCCGTATTTGGTGTGAAGAGCAGCCAGAAGCATTGCAAGAACTGCCAATGCATCCCGAAAAATGCACTGTTTGGTGTGGATTATGGGCCGGTGGCATCATTGGACCGTACTTTTTTTTAAAGATGACGAAGGCAGGAAAGTTACTGTGAATGGAGAGCGCTACCGTGCGATGATTGCAAACTTTTTTTTTTGCCCAATATGGAAGAGTTGATATGTGGTTTCAACAAGACGGTGCCACAAACAATGGCCCAATTGAGAGGCGAGTTCGGCGAACAGTTTATTTCACGTTGGACGCCTAGATCGTGCGATAAAACGCCTTTAGACTATTTTTTGTGGGGCTATGTTAAGGCTCATGTCTATAGCGACAAGCCAGCAACAGTTGACGCACTGGAAGCCAGTATTAAAGAATTTGTTCGTAACTTACCGGCCGATATGTTGGAGAAAGGATGCCAAAATTGGACCCAGCGTATGAAGCATTTGAGGCACAGCCGCGGTCAACATTTACATGAAATCATCTTTAAACATTAAATTATATAGACTGTTCTATCGACTCAAATATAGATTTAATACATTTTTCTGAATTTTATGTATTTTTAAAAAATTTGTAAAAAATTTTGAATTTAAAACCGGTTTCCAGTACAAAATTGGTCTAAAAATCGGAAAACTTTTGCGAAAGTGAAAATGGGACCACGGCTGATAGTCCGACTTCCTTTTTTCTAGCATGGATCGTATAGTTTTTGAACACGGAATATTTACCGGACGTCCAGTCAAAGCCACAAACAGGTCCCGGATACTTTTCTTTTCAATATGACAGAACGGGGCAGCATCTCGGCTATAATGTAATCAGAGCGAAAAAATCACGAACGAAAAGTACCTAGTACCTTAGCTTTTGACAAGGTAATTGAAAATTAAGACCTAGGTAAGGTAAAAGGTCCTCGAATTTGAAAATACCGAGCTAAGGTAAAAGGTATACAGAATATGTATCTAGGTATTTGTACCTAGGTATTCCCAAACACTAATCGTGAGTAATGCCAGACCATTGCTCTCTCTCTCTCTCTCTCTTTCCATATCTGCCAGCAGCGCCTATGCGTCTTTGCAAGAGTTTATTCATACAAGTTGATTTTCGCTCACTCTAAACAATCGTCGTTGAGCCAAACGAACGAAAGTCGAACATGATTATAATCAAAGTGCCAACAATTGGTTCGAATAAAACTCTGCTGCAAACATGTTGAGTATGCAAGTTTGATGAATAGAGCGCGAAGCCTGTTTATTCGGGTGTTGAATAATGTGTGAGCGTTTTGCAATCGAACGAAGCCGTTCTCTGTTTAGCATCGGATTGTCTTTAAACTTTGAATAGTAAGATTTTTCGCGTTTACTGTTTGTTTTTCCGCTCAAGAAATCAAATATCAAAAATAGAGGAAAGCTAAGTTCGGCTCGATCGTAGTTTATATACCCTTGTAGCTTGATGCCGCCACTACTTTGAGCATTTGCTTGCCAATTTGTTATATGGCAGCTATATGATATATTCATCCGATTTTGACCGAACTCCCCAAAATTGTGTTGAAACTGATTATATTCACAACTGCAAGGTATAAAGATGCTACCGTTGAAAACAAAAAAGTTTTTTTCACTAAAACTACTTTTTCGATCGATAGTTCCTATGGCAGCTATATGCTATAGTCAACCGATTTGGATCAAACTTGGCAGAATTGTGTGGTAGCATATAATATTGATTATTAACAAGTTTGGTAGCGATAGCATTGAAAACAAACAAGTTTTTCCTACTAAGACTTTTTTTCAGACATATCTTTTGTAGCGCAGCTTTACTATATAGTTGTCCGATTTTCATAAGACTTGGTGGAATTATGTAAAAGCATAGAAAACTTAGAAATACGAGGATTGGGGACGTTTGCGTTGAAGACAAAAAAGTTTTTTGCACTAAAACTACTTTTTCGACCGATGGTTCCTATGGCAGCTATATGCTATAGTCATACGATTCGGCCGTTTGCGACAAATGTGCAGCGTATTTGTACCAAAAGGCTTCCTGCAAAGGTTGGTTAAGATAGCTTTAAAACGGATGGAGGAGATGGCATAGAAACAGACGGACATGGCTATATCAACTCAGCTCGTCATGCTGGTTAAGAATATATATACTTTGTGTGGTCGGAGATGCTTCCTTCTATGCTTTACAAACATCAACAAGGGTATAAAAAGATTATTTTAGGAAAAGATGGCTCAGATTCATTAACCTAAGGTCAAAATTTGTTGGACATATAGAACGAATCAGGTCTTAAGCTTGTATATTGGTCTTCAGTATTAATTATTTGTTTGAAATGATACAAGCTTTTAAGCCCCGGAAAGAGAATTTACAGTCTAATTTAGGCAAAGTCGGTATAGTTAAGAATAAGATAGGTTCCAATAAATCCATTACTCTCATTTTCATTTACTTGGGTCACCAAATTGTCGGAGTTTAAATCATTTACTCGTATATTAAGAGTTGTCCAGCAAAGGTACTTTAGTCAGATGTAAGGTATGCGAAATTAGTCACCTTACAATCATATAATCCTTGATATATACTAAAGCTGGAAATATATTCAAATATTTTTGTTTTTTCTTTCAACTTAACGAAGTAACAATTCAATTCCAATTCTTAAAAGATTTATTGATATCATAATACTTTCAAAAAATTAAATTTATATTCTTCAGAACGAAATAATTTCAGAATATTACGATTTTAACAAGGTTTAGTCACCGTGATTTATTTAATATACCTAAAAATGTCCTCCATTACTGTTATTAACCTTCAATACACGTCCTAGCATTAAATTAACCAAGTTTCGAAGAATTGATACATCCAATATAGCCCAATCGACGATAATAGACTGGTTAAGTTCTTTTACCTTGTTAACTTGCCTCCCATGCATGTAGATTTTGTTGGAAATTATCTCCCATAATATTTCTTTGACCATATGGTCATGGGCCACATCAAAACCGCTATTGGTTTTTCTTATGAAAATAGTTTAGTGCGTTTTGAAAAGTGGTACGCAGCATTGTCCTTTTGGAATGTCCAAGAATCTCTAAAATATTCTTGTCCATAATTACAAAAACTGCGTCAAATAGTTCGGCATACCTTTCACAGTTCTTTTTATTTGTTACAAATCATATTGAACTCTTTCCAGCAAAGCCAAATGCAGCTCACACCATTACGGAACCTCCTTGAAAGTTGCGTGACACTCTTACTTATCCCGATAATAATATTGATAATATCTTGGCCATCTAAATTTAATCTTTTAATCACTAAAAATAATACTTTGCCACTCTAAGTCCTAAAACTTATGCATCTCAGCAAGGTGCATACGGGCCACTTTGTGCCTAGAAAGTAATTGACATTTGACGGTCCTTTTTTCATATGAATCGAATTGATCGTCACGTAAAATTGCCTGCACACGATGCTTCGATACTGGGAGAGCTAGTTCGTGGGAAATATGGCCTGCACTTTTTATTCTTCTATTATCACGTTTTTTCAACAACTGCGGGCGTCCAAAACGAGGTTTTTTCTGTGATTTTCGGAATCTTTTAAATACTTTTGAATTTTAAAATATCTTCTCGCCTTTTAGGAAGCAAATTCCTGTAGAGGTGATATTTTAGCTCGCTCTTCATTAGAGAGGTATTGGCTTTGAAACATTCCTGCAAAATTAAAGTTAATTTTAGATTCAAATCTACAGATTATGAATCAAACATCACTTTTTTATTGGCGGAAAATCTCCTTTAAATTTACGCCTGTATGCACATGTACGAAGACAAAAACTGATAATGTAAGCTCAATTATTTCGTTCTGTAATGCAAGGCGCATGAGCTTTTTAATAAAATTAACGACACCTTATAGAGTCTTGTGCTTAACATTGTTATTGCAAGCATGGAAATTGTTTTTGAGGAAACTAAGCAAAAAAAAAAGAAATTGAAAAAATGATTAGCAAAGCTCTGACAGCAGATCATAAGATTTATAAGGTGACTTATTTCGCATACCTTATAATACAGTTTCCAAAGAATGCGTAACGCACTTTTTCAGTAACCTAGAACGAAATTTGTCGGAGTTTGCGGCATGTTGAGAATATATATACTCTTTTATTAAGAGTGGTACAGGAAAATATACTTAAGGAATAGTTCAAATGGCACATCCCGCTCGCATTTCTAAATTCACACTTAGCGCATATTCATAGTAAATCCTCATGTCCCTTAAGATGTGAGCACATATTTGAGTATGTGTCATCTGTGTTGGCAGACATTAAGATTTTGTTTATCCTCCGAGTGTTTGGGATAACCATCTCTGCTGTTATCCACTCGTACCGCTGACATTTTGAGTGCACTCAGGGTAAGCTGTTTATCCAAACCATGGAACTGTGCTTTCTGATAGCAAAGGACCTTTCTGGCTGGAGTTCTTGTTCCGTGATATGTTTTTAAAACTTTCTTTTCATCAGAGCCTCTAGAGAGGCGTCAGAGTTCTTTTTAGTCTCCCGCTGCAGCTTTCCGATATGATTCCTGTCCAAATAAATCTAACTTTTCATCAGTGGGTTGGAAGTTTAATCAATCTTATATTGCTTCTAGAATTTATAAAGAATACAAAAAAAAAAACAACTTATAATTGTGGCTCCTCTTCTTCGTTGCCGTCTGCATCGCCCATCTCATCGTCAGCACACTCCAGTGTCATATCCTCCAACATCTCGGCCAGCGTTATTTGTGGCACATCCCCAGTGCTCGTGCTCGTGGTGTTGTCAACGGGCAGCGTCTTGTTGCTATCACGGTAAATGTTAACCTGGCCACGCAAATCCTCATTCTCCTCCAGATCATCGAGAAACTCATGATAATCATATTTACTACGCTCATCCGTCTTCTCATCGGCCAAATGTTTGATCTTCCACAAACGTTGACTGAGTCGCGCCTGTCGGTCGTAATGTTTGCGCACCAGTATCACCTCCGGCACCTGATCGGCGGGCAGTTTCTCAAACTCGGGATCATTGATGTTCGCCTCGCCCGTATTGTAACCCATCGCCGAGTCGCCCACCTTCAGCAAATGGCCCAGGTGAGAGCGTGTGTGAATGGGATTATCGTTAATGCCCAATTCGGAGGCACGCACCACCCAGACATCGCAGAGCACATGCTTGAACGACAGCTGACCCTGACCGGGATACGTTTTGCGATCCTTATCCAAAATGACTTCAATATCCATGACCACATACTCGACCAGCTGCTTGGGATTGCAGATGGCCTCGAAGGGGGCTCGGAAATAGACCTGAGTGGTCAGTTCGGCTATTTGGGCCGTCAGCGGATCAATGAGATGTATGCTGCTGGACACACGATTCACCAGACACACGGGCGACAGATTGCCCAGCTGATGGCGTATCTTCTTGGACAGGCACACGGCACTGTCCTTTGACACGGGCGCCAGCTCCACCGACCAATTGTACTTGTAATTGTAATTGTTGCTGTGTATGTCATGGGAGATGAGACGCTTCGAGGTGGTCACCTTGCCCGGCACCATGGTCAGCAGAAAGTCCACCATACGACGCGCATGATTCTCGTTGGCATAATAGAAATCCAGGCCACCATGCTCCGGCTTTATGCCCAATGTGTTTTCGTGTGCCTTGTGCTTGAGGATTAGCTGTTCCAGATAGTAGAAGGTCTTCTTGTTCTCCGCCCGTTGGCGCACCTGCACCAGACAGCGCCAAAAGTCTTTGGCCTCGGTACGATGGCAATCGGTGCACATTTGATTCTGCACCGTAAACTCCACCACAAACACCTGCTGGAGCACTGTGCCGCCCGTGATCTCGCCATGTACGGTCAACTTCACCTTAATACGCTTGGAATGCTGTTCGGTCCATATGAAACCAGCATCCACCAGCTTCAGCTCTTTGAGACCTTTCAGCTTCTTTAGACAAATGGCCAAGAGCTCGCGGGACTCGAGCGCCGCCTGAATCCATTCCGTGGGTGGCTGAAGGTAACGCTCGCAGTTGCGACAGAAATGCAAGACAGCTTGTTTGGGTATATTCTCGGTGATGTCCACATGATTGCGCAGACAGGTTACACACATATTGGCCGGATTTGGTTGAATGGCAACGCCACACTCGCAGCACAGGATTAGGGTATTGGCGGCGGCGGTAGCGCCCAGTGGGCTAACGCCAGCATAGTCGGCGTGATCCATTATTTAAATGGTTTCCAAGCCGATGGCGTTGTCGTCTATTTCGCAACTTGAAATTTTTGATAGAGTAAATTTTGGTAAACACGTGCAGTCAGTGATGACACTTTCAGATGCAGCGCCACAATCGATAGTACTATCAATTGACAATGCTATCGAGTACTCAATATCGATATATCATATTTTATATCGATAGGATAATGTCACAGAGTCGCTCATCTCTAACTATTACCAACCGAAAAGTTGAAAAGCTACAATAAATTCCCGTTGCGCATATGCAGCAGATGCAGCGCCACCATCGATACTACTATCGATGAGTATTCATCGAAATTGACAATGCTATCGAGTACTCACTATCGATATACCATATTTTATATCGATAGGATAGTGTCACAGAGTCGCTCATCTCTAACTATTACCAACCGAAAAGTTGAAAAGCTACAATAAATTCCCGTTGCGCATATTCAGTAGCAGCCGCCATGGATAAACTTCTAGATGATTGGGGCAAATTTGATCCCAGGGCTCGTCATTTCAACAACGAGTCTCAAAATAATGTTAATAAGAATGAGGCACCAGCCCCGTCAATGGCCGATAAAAGAAAGAAACGCAGGCAAAATTGGCAATCAAATTATCCTTATTTTGTGGTCAGGAAAACGGGTCCGCTGATCACCAAAACGGCCTTGAATAATTTCTTTGGGCAAAGTCAGATTTACAAATTGGAATATAAGACAGCCTCGCGTCTCTTCTTCGTTTACTTTCCTAATGTGGCGTAAGTACTTAAATCACGTTTCTCTGGAGGTGTGTTGGCCTTTGGCACATGGGTCAAAGAGAGCTACCTCCGCCATCTTGGCGTCAGCCATTTTGGGAAAATTGTAACCACAAACGTCACCCTAGCGTTGACAAAAGTACTTAAATCGCTTTTGAACCAAAAACCACACATGAATATAATAACATTTTTTTCACAGATCTTTTGAGGTGGCCCTCGTCAAACTGAAGAAATTCCCCCTATTCGATTACGAGGAGGGCCGTCACTGGTCGAAACCAAAGCCGACTAATACTCCTATAGCAAAACAGCCAGCATCAGCACCCTGTGAACCCGGTGCCATAAACCTGACGAGTCGCACCATACATATCTCAGGCACGCAAACAATACATCCGGAATTCATAAAACCACCTTTGGTTTCCAAGACTGAGTATGAGGCTGAAAACTCGCTGTTGACCGAATATCTGAACGTCGAGTACATTTTCGCTCTGGAGCGTCATGGGGCCTATGTACTGGAGGAGGAATTGATGCAAGGACAGGTTGTGAAACATTGTCGTTCTGGTTGCGCTTTAATTTTGTAAGTACAACAACTTTTACTGTCTTTAAAACCAAGGGTTCGTAAAATGCTCAAAAGATTTTTTTTCTGCCATGATAATTAACATTAATGAAAAAAATTTTTATTTTCACACGTGTTGTTAACTTTTTTTTTCATAAGAAAAAAAATTTTTTTCGTGTTATTAAAACGAAATTTTTTTTCACTCGAAAAACTTCTGAAACGGGACATAGCGTATGTTTTAGGTATAGTTAAATAGAATTTTGTGGCATACTAGAATTTTTTGGAACACATCGAAATTTTGAATAACGGTAAAAAAAAAACTTTTTTTTGCACATACGGTCACTTTTACGCCCATAGCTTTGTCAAATATCCACTGATTTGCATTTTTTACCAGTTTTGGAAGGAAGAAACTTAGGTCTTTAAACGTGCCATACATGACTTAACAGGTTTAATTTCCTTTATTGGAGTATTTGCGCTAGGTAAACCAATTTTTTTTGTTTGTTTTTTAAAATTTTTTTGACTTTGGTGATGTTTTTGAACACTATTTTGGTAGAAACCCCTTATACTTGTTTTATTATTTAAAAGGAATACATTTTCACGAGTAAAACGTGAGTCTATTTTCTAAAATCAGTCAATAATTAGCAAAGTTATGGTATATTTTCGGATTACGAAATTTGTGCAATATGTTGATGAATCGCGCCTTATAGCACTATCGACCATAATATTGTTGAGCACTTTATAGAAAATTCTTAGAGAATTTTTTATTTTAGAATGAGATTGTCTCTAAGTAGGTAGTGTAAATTTAAATCAGGGTTGTAAACCCAAAAAAATTTTCGGAACCTCCGGTTTGCAGGTTCGAACCAAAATTTACCAACGGTTAAGGTTCGGAAATTTGAGTTTCGAGGTTTTCGGGCTTTGGTTTTGGTTCGAACCTTAGTTCGTTGCACGTTTTACCCAATATATTTAAAATAACAATAAATTTTATTAATATACAAAAAAATATTCAGTTTTTTTATTTTTGTTTACTTAAGTGTAATATTAATCTTTAATTTAAATTTATGAGTAGTATGTCTTCGAGTAGTTGACTGTCTATGCTAATTCTTTGATCAGACAAAATAAATTTTAAGGTGGAAAAGCTCAGAATGTAGATGTTAGCTGGCTCTAGGTCGAGAAGAAAAACTCAGTGTTTTTGGTTTGTTTCCGATATATTTCGAATGCGCCTCGGCATCCGTCTTCAGGGACACTACAAAAACAATTTACCAATTATCACATTACTTTAAAAAACATTTTTTACATACAATTTATATAACACGTCTGTACCGCTTGACGTGGAGTTCAGTACTAAATTATTGCCTATTGAGTAGATGTCTGTATGTCAGTTTTGTAGTTTAGTCTCTTGTCTGTTGGCGTGTCAATTATATGTAGCATTTCAAGAGTGAAGCGCTTCCTGTAATTGCTCTCTTGTTGTAAAATTGTTGTTCCTTCAAAATTCGGTGAATGTCCGCTCTCCATACAGTGGGTTGCTAGTGCTGTTTTTATACCCGTTACTCGTAGAGTAAAAGGGTATACTAAAGTCGTGCAAATGTATGTAACAGCCAGAAGGAATCATTTCCGACCATATAAAGTATATATATTCTTGATCAGCATCAACAGCCGATTCGATATAGCCATGTCCGTCTGTCCGTCTGTCCGTCTGTCCGTCCGTCCGTCCGTCTGTATGAACACCTAGATCTCAGAGACTAGAAGAGCTAGAGCAACCAAATTTGAAATGTAGACTCCTATTGTCTGCACGCAGATCAAGTTTATTTTCAATTTTTGCCACGCCCCCTCACGCCCCCGCAATTTGGAAAAAACCTCATATCTCCTACAGTTTTGATGATAGATGGTTCGTACTTTCTAGAGATATCTAGTAATCAAAATTATTTATCGATTTGCTGAAGGAATGATAAAGATCGGATGAACGATACTCAAGTTATGAGCAAAAAACGATCAGTTAACACCCACCACCCACCCCACCCATAACCTAAGCATTGCGTTCAGCAGCAATCTTAGTGAGAGAGAGAGAGAGAGAGAGAGAGAGAGAGAGAGAGAGAGAGAGAGAGAGAGAGAGAGAGAGAGAGAGAGAGACTTAGAGAGCGCACTGTGTTGTGCGGATAATAAATAGCCGAGTTAAAAAATGTTGCATACTTTTCGGCTGACCCACCTCAGGCATACAGGAAGGCTATTAAACATTTGTTTCCATGAGTAACGGGTATATCGAAGTCGGTTAGAGCCGACTTTAACTTACGCTCTCGTTTAATTTGTCGTTTGGTGTCGGAGCTTGTAATCCGATTTATGTTGTGAAATCCTTGTTTTAAGTTGAGACTTTGTTGTTCCAATGTAAAGTTTATTGCACCTGTTCTCTAAATCTCCATTGCATGGTATTTTATGTATAATATAACATTGCTTTTGTCGCCTTTTTCTATTTTGGATTTCGTCTTGTTGTAAAAATTTTTTATTGTGTTTGTGGGTTTGTGGGCTATTTGTATGTTGTGTCTGTTGAAACATTCCGATTTTGCGAAGCGCTCTGAGAGTTTCGGAACGTATGTGAGGCACCTATATAATTTTGGTTGTTTGTCGTCTTTTGGGTTTTATTGTCTTGTTTCTACCAATTAATGATTTTATAATCTTCATGGGGAAGTCATTATTCGTCAGTATTAGCTTAATTTCGGAAATGATGTCCTTATGGTAAATCTCGTCGCTTATGTTCAGCATCCTTTGAATACAGCTAGCAGCTATATTTACTATCATATTTTTTGGGTGTTTGGAGTAGAAGTTTATTATTCGTCCTGATGCTGTGGGTTTCTTGTACCATTTCATTTTGAGTTTGTTTCCATGTCTGTTGATAGTGGAATCTAAATATGGAAGTTTTCCATCTATTTCTGTCTCGGTGGTGAATTTTAAATTTCTATGGAAAGAGTTTAGTGCTTCTAATGTCTCATGAGCCTCGGGTTAGCAGTCTTGGTGGGTGCCTAAGTTTCTTCATTGTGTGGTCCAGAAGCTCTTCCATCACAATGTCTGCTATTACCGGGGATGCTGGGGAACCCATTGGCAGTCCTTTTAATTGGACTTTTTATTAATTTATTTTCCAATATGCAAAATTTAACCATTTCCATAAACAATGGCTTCGGTATTTTGGTGTATTCTTCTATTGCAGTCCATTTTTTCCTAATGATTTCTAATGTTCCAAGTCTATGGGGATGCTCGGGAATAGAGATACTACGTCAAATGAGACTAATTTCTCTTCTTCCGAAATCTGAACGTCATTGGTCCGTTGTTTAAATTCAATTGAATTTTTAACATTGTAAATGGAGTCCGCAGTGATGTTCTTTAATATTTTAGCTATGTATCTACATAGTCCACTGGAAGGTGCACCTAATGATGAGCAAATTGGTCGAAGTGGATTGCCTTCTTTGTGAATTTTTGGAAGACCGTAAATTCTAGGAGGTAGCGCCGTACTTGTCGTTAACTTGCTTTACTCTGTCTTAGAGATGATGTCTAGCTTAAACAGTTGGTCTACCAAACTGTTGTTTTTATTTTGCAGTCTTGTTGTTGGATCCTGCCTTAATTTCCTATATGTGCACATGTCCCCGAATATGTCCATCATTTTATTCCTATGGTCATCCTTCTCCATTGCCACCTTCTTGTTCCCTTTGTCTGCATTTAAAATTAAAATATTGTCGTTCTTCTTTAGAAATTTACGTGTTTGTCTGTCACTGTGTCAAGTATTTCACGATCTCTTGTGCTCTCTCTGTTTTTTGATTTGGCGTCTTTCACTAGTAATGAGAAACTTGTCCGCGCTGTTTCTTGTTGTTCCTTATCTTCTATAGTTTGTATAAGTTCCTCTCCGTCCGCTATGTATTTAAAGAGAGGGAATCTCTTCCTGTCCACTGGTACCGCAAACTTCGGACCTTTCGCAAGCAGCGCTTGTATGTTTGGCGGAAACTCTGTCTTGGTTTTGTTTATGAACCATTCGCTATGTTTGTTGTTGTACGCAAAAAAGCTCTTTCAACTGAGACTTGAGTGGGAGTCCAAAACTTTAAAATGTTGGATTTAGACGGCTCTCTATCAATACCATCGAAGGCTCTAATGATGTCATTAATCGTTTTTTTTTTTGAAACACTTTGTTCTGCTCGTTAACATTGCGGAGATAACTTTCTACATCGTCATCTTCTGAAATAGATAATGACAACACCAAATTCGGAACCTCAACACTGTTTAAGCTTTGAAGTCTATGAAAAATATTACCAATGTGTTGTTTGGCTTCTAGCTTTTGCGAATCACTTAATAGACTTTGGAATCGAGGATCTAGAAACACAGAGGCTAGTATGGGTGGAGATTTTTTAGAATTTTTAACAAAATGGCATTAAACCTGCCTGGTGATTTTGAGACTCTGTCGGACAACATCGACCAGATAACAAAAACAGTCGCTAGGCAGGAGATCAGATTTCTGAAGTTTTAAGGAAGCGTCATACAGTGGACGTAGTACAGAAAAAACGGCATCTGCTTTTTGCCATTCTGCTTGGCTTAAATGTAACGAGTTTATATTTTTTTTTTTACCTTTTTCTATGATTCCATTAATTCTCTCTTAGATATTTGCATTCCTAATAGCGCTCCCTCTCCAGCGTCCATTAATCCTCCTTGGTACTGTCCTAGGCTTTCTAATTTGAAAAATATTCAGTCTAGATGCTTCAAAAAGTATAAACGTACTGGTTCTATTGTTGACTTTTCTCAATACTCAATAGCAAAATCGAACTTTACACTTTTCAATTCTGAGTGCTATAAGAAATATCTTGCCCGATGCAAAATTCAATTTGCAGAGGACCCAAAACAATTCTATAGCTTTGTCAACTCTAAACGTAGATCCTCTTCTTTAGCTTCTTCTTTTTTTCTTGGTGACCAAAAGGCTAACGATGACTCCACTGCCGTTGACCTATTCGCGGACTTCTTCCAATCAACTTATTCCTCTGCCCGTTTTACCAATACTTCTTATCCTTATAACATTCCTTCTTCCAACTCGATATGTACTCCCTCAATTTCAGAAAGCTCCTTGCTTCCGTATTTAAAATCACTTAAATCCTCATACTACCCTGGGCCTGACAACATTCCCAGTTGCGTGCTTAAAGAGTGTTGTTTTTCCTTATGCAGTCCTTTGCTTAAGCTTTTTAATCTATCTCTAGAATCTACTGTGTTTCCGAATCTTTGGAAAGAATCTTATATATCATTCCTCTTCACAAAAAGGGCGGAAAATCTGATATATCCAATTATAGGGATATAGCCAAGCTTTCCGCTATTCCAAAATTATTTGAACAGATTCTAACCTCATCCTTACAGCACTATTGTAAATCGATTTTATCACCATTCCAGCATGGATTTACAAAGCGTCGGTCAACTACGACCAATTTGCTTGAATTTACCTCAATGGTTAACGATGGTTTCCTTTTAAAAAATCAAACTGATGTCATCTACAGCGACTTCAGTAAAGCATTTGATTCTGTGAACCACGATATTCTCCTCTTTAAGCTTGATCGTTTTGGATTTCCTTCCTCTTTTCTGCTTTGGATTTCGTCCTATTTAAAAGATAGAACTCAAAAAGTTCTGCTTCGCTCTAATGCTGGCCAAATAGATTTTAAGCTTCTCGCTTGTGGATTGTGGGGTGACAGGAGACGCCACATGATGTTGCAGACCGTGCTCCGGTCCGCCGGTGTTCTCTGGCTGGTTTCCGAGTGTTTCTTATCCGCCAAGTCGCGCATCTCGCTCTTGGCCATTAAATTTCGCCTCACAAATTCAAATAATCAATTAAGAAAACGGTAATTGATTCGTTGACCAACCAAATCAAATAATACAAAAATGTGAGCGTCTTATCAATGTAAGCATAACCATCCACTAAAATTTAAATTCTTCTGGATTGTCCACCAAAAAACTTGTTTTGTCTTGTCAAAGCTAGATAAATTCAGAGTTAGTTATTTTAATATTAAACACTTTAATTGCTTTTCTCTTAAAAATGTGAAGACATTGGCAGAACCAAGTCTCAAACCAAAATCAACTTACGAAAACTTCAAATTTACGAAAATTAACCTTTGGTACATTTTGGTTCGAACCTGCCAACCGGAGCATCCCAAACACTTATTGAATTTACAGCCCTAATGTCAACTTTTTATGATAATTACTTAATTAATTATGATTATGTTAATATGGAATGCACTGAACAAAACTGCATAATTTGTTTTGCTCTATCAGTCCTTGTCTCCCTGACATAGAGGAAAAACGATTTTGTTAAATTTTTGGCACTTCAGGATTTATGGGTGCCTCACTTGGCATAAATATCTAAATTTATGAGCTATTTGCGACAGAGCGATTAACAGTGCATCTTTAAAAATCTTAGGCTCTATATAACTATAGTAGAAAGTGTCTAAATTGGACTCTAAAGTCACACAATTCTAGTTTTATGGTAGTTTTCTCAAAATAAATCATCAAATTTTTAATTGTAGATGTATGTTCTCCGGCTCGAGGTCAGGTTGATAGAAAAATCAAGTTAATGTTTTTTTCCGATATCTTATATTTTGGTTGCTCTTCGGCAACCGTCTTCAGGGAAAAACTTCAAAAAATATACACCAATTTTAAACATACAATCACTTAACCAAACTCACAAAATCAGTTTACGTACAATTTTTACACGTCTGCACTGTGTGACGTGGAGTATTAAACTAATTTTCAGTTCGCGAGTATGTGTCTGTATAAGTGTGCGCAGTTCTCAGTGTCCGTTTTGTAGTTGAGTCTCCTGTCTGTTGGTGTATTTATGATGTGTAACATTTCTAATGTGTTGCGCTTGTTGAAATATTGCTTTTGTTGTAGTATTGTCGCTGCCTCAAAATTTGTTGAGCGGCCGCTTTCTACACAATGGGTCGCAAGCACAGTTTTTTGTATGTGTGTTTGATGTCGTAGCTTCAAGTCAGATTTATGTTGGGCTATACCGGACTTCAATCTGGATTTTGTGGTTCCTATGTAGATTTTGTTCCAACTATCGTCTTTATATCCTTCGCATTGAATCTTGTAAACGACATTCTTGACATCCGCTTTGTCTATTATTGATTTGGTCCTGTTATACAATCCTTTCATTGTATTTGTAGGCTTATGCGCAATTTGTATGTTTTGTTTGTCATCCTCTATTTGCTAGTGTGGTTGTTAAATTTCTATTGGAACAACCTAGGTGTATACATAGCCCAACCAATGCTCTAGTTATGACAATTTTTTTGCATTTATATCAGCTTGTTTGACAGAGCTATAGCCTGTTTAAGAGAAAAATACTTAATTTAAACTTATGGGAGGAAAACTAGATTGTCAATCTGTATGGGAACTGTAAAAAGGCTACTTGTTTACATGTAGGTGATAAATTCAATGTTCAATGTAAATTCAATTTCGAGTGGGAATCTAGTTTTCCTCCCATAAATCAGAGTGGGCCTCAATCGATTGAAATTTTTATTTAGTTGATTAGTCAACTAAAATTTTAGTTGATTAAATTCAACTTGATTCAATCTAACTCTAACTCAACTTGACTAAAATCAACTTTGAATAATTTTAACTATAGTGTAATTTAGTCGTTTGAATTCAACTAAGTTGAAAATTTTAATAAAAGTTACATTTGCAACTATTGCTGTATTTACAAGTTAAAGTACATGTTTATTTAAGCAGGAATAATGGAAGATAACAATTCAAAAAAACATTGTACATTATTTGGTGGAAAATGTTTCCAAAGAGATGAGTCGTTATCGACTGACACAGTCTCGTTTGCATTATGTACTCGATGCCAAACGCGGATAAGGGGACATTATTCAATGATGATGATGTATACTCTGAATATAAGGAACACATCCAAATCAATAGACGTGGTCGTTTCGACTGCGATGCTGATCAATCTGTTAAACAAGGAAACCAGCCGAAAGAGATGTTGTCACAAGACTCATTTAACAATGATTTGGCGAAATATGTTATTAACACAATGATTCCACTCCGCTCAATTAAGGACCAATATTTTTGTAAACTGTTCGAGAACCTTAATATAAAAATCATGGTATTAAAATTCCAGGAAAGATGCATCAAATCGTGATTTACAAATGCAATTTGCTGTGGAATGCTGCGGATGTCCAAAATCAGATGAATTTATTAGAAATGTTTTGGGCCATACTCTTTCCCGTTCTGGATGCACACGGTGGAACAGCTTATATGACTCACTTCTGAAAATTTCAAAAATCAGGAAAAAATGTTGTGAAATAAGCCAGGCTCTTCTGCTGAAAGAGCAACGAAAAGATAACGATTTTGTATATATTTATGAATATTTAATGTGTGCTGGACCATTTTCAAACGCTCTGGAGAGATCGAACAGGACATCCGATGAATTATTTGAAATTTGTTCACGTCACGGCAAAAAAGAGGCGTTAACAGCACTTAAAGCACTTAACAGCGCTTGAATAAAACGTATTGGCAAACGTAAGCATTTTTCGCGATTGGTAGAAACCGAATTAGCAGTTTTTTTTATATGGAGTTTTTCATTTCGCGGCCGATTTCGTAGCCATGGACAGCGCCCTATTTGAAAAAATTGTTAGCAACACGTGTGAAAATACAAATTTTTTACAGACTGAATATTTTCTTTTTGTTAATATTTGGCGTGTAAAAAATAAATGTGTGTTATTTTACGAACCCTGGTTTAAAACATACATTAAAATTTAACCATATTTTCCGTACACAGACAAAGTGCCGAATTTCCAGCGGTAGAAAGAGAACGAAAATGTTTTGCTTGCAATAAATTGACAGATGTTGGTTGTAAATTTTGCGCAATGCCCTTTTGTGATCCTCGTTGCTATATGGAAATCTATGAGCAGCATCAGTTGAGCTGCGCCACCGTTCAAAAGCCGGTATCCCCGCAACTGCCACTGCCATGCTCCGGCTCCATGGTCAAGATTAGCGCCTTTGAGCAGACCAATGTGTTTTATGTACGCTCGGCTGATATTGAGGATGACATTGCCTACGCAAATATACTCACAGCAGTCTCAATACAAAGCCAAGGTACTCCCAAGTTGTCGAAACTGCCTCTTTGTGGTCAAATGGTCATCTATAAGTTTAAAACTGTACTTAGACGGGCCCTGGTGCTTAATGTGGATGACCCACAGGCCATTTATGTGGTTTGTGTGGATTATGGCAATGTGGTGGTCACCCAGCTGGATAATCTTTATGTCTGCAATGCTCAGCTGGCGGCTCTCGCACGTCATGTTGTGCGTGTACAGCTGAGCGGTGTACCATCAGGTTGTATGACGCCCAGTCTACGCGAAATGCTGTATGAACTGGATGAATCGTTTGTGTACAAAATAAAATACTCACCTCATCAGTTTGACCACGATAACAAGGTGCAGAGCGTGGTGCTCATCGAAATGGAAATACATCAGAGCTTGAATCGTCTGGTTAATACCATAATGACGCCCCTGGAGCCCAAGCTATCGGAGCCTGGCTACGAGGAGAAAGTAAGTAGTGGCCAATACTTTGTGTTACAACTATTAAACCAATTCTGTTTCCAGTATCTGAATTACATTCCCTTGCCCACTGGCCCTGGATTGAATCTGGTTGTCATGGATAATTCGTGTTTAAAGCTTGGTTTCGTGTACTGCACCATATTGGATTTTGCCTATGAGATCACACAAATGCAACATCAGTTTCAAACATATGGCGAATCGATAGCCAAAACAACATCCTATGCACCTTTGTAAGTTTCAGCATAATTCCACGAGTTTATTAAACTAAATAACTTGCCTTCTCCTTAGGAGGGATCAATTGTGCATAGCCAAATACAAGGGCAAATGGTGTCGCGGAGTTTCAATGGAACTAGTGGGGGATGGCTATCCCAGCATATTGTTCTTGGATTATGGGAATATTACACCTATTCATGTCACAGATATACGTCCATATCCGCCACAGTTTACCTATCCTGGAATGACCATGGCATGCGATTTGTTGGGTAAAAGTTACAAATTACCATTTTTATTACAACTTTAAGATATTCTCTGTATTTTTCTGTAGGCTTGCCGGAAGAGTCGGAAATTGAACCGGAGCTGGTCACACGACTGGAAGAACGTCTGGCTGTGGGTAGCATTGTTAAATGCGAGGAGGTCTTACACGACAAGGAGAGTAACATTTACTCAATACGTTTGAGTAAAGAGATGCTTGCTTAAATTGCAAAAAGTTTAACCAAAAATGTAATGAAATCTCATCATTTTTGTATACTTCGCTTTATGATTTTATTTAGTATAAAGAGAGCAAAGACTTGCCGCCTCCTATAAAGGCATTGTTTAACCATAAAACCATTTTATATTCAATTACCTAAAGAAACTGTTGGCTGTAGCCAGGCTTATGCTCGTGTAAGCCCAGTTCCCAAGCAACAATTTAATTGACTTTAGGAATTGCACCCAAATGAGTTAAGCAAAATTGGATTTCAATTTGAGTGGATAGATAAATATATAAATAAAAATTTCGTATATATGTGATATATATGTGATACTTAGATAATTTAACATTAAACAATATAACACAAGTTGGAATACTTTTTGTTAAGCGTGTTGTTGTTGTTGTAACGGCTGGTTCGACAAGTATGTACGTTAGTATGAAAAGAAAAAAGAGAGAGAGAGTGAAATTAAAGTAGGTGTTTACAGAGTACCCGTATCCAAATCAAGGAAGGTGGCTGCCTCGATTGGGTTAGTCCAGAGTGTGATGGGAGTGAGTGTGGTGGGGTTTTTAGCACAGCTGAAGAGGTGCTTGGTGTCATGCGGCCCTAGGCCACATTTTGGGCATGTGTCAGTAACCTCGGGATTAACGCGGGCTAGATAGCTGTTGAGTTGCCTGC
This sequence comes from Lordiphosa magnipectinata, assembly GCA_037044535.1. NCBI lineage: Eukaryota > Metazoa > Arthropoda > Insecta > Diptera > Drosophilidae > Lordiphosa > Lordiphosa magnipectinata. Next base: position 436,915 of record JBAMBO010001295.1, read on the forward strand.
TCTTCCCCTCGAGCGTAGTTATGCGAGCGTGGTCCTGGTTGATCTGGGCAATTTTACCGCACTCGGATCAATAGGCGGAGGTCTGCCACCGAGTACCACGTTGTCGTGCAAGGCCATGATGGTGTTTTCGACCATGTTGGTATAGGCCAAATTCCTCGCTTCGATGCACTCAATGTGGGTCATGGGCTCAGGAGCGAGAAAGCGCTCGATGGAGGGATATGCCGTTCTAAGATCATATCTGACTGGCCTGTCTCTTCTGCACATTGCTACACTAGTGCTGTCATGGTTGGGGTGTGCTGGATTTTGGCAGTTGATGAAAGGAACTGCTGGGTCAGGAGCTCGTTATGTTGCCTAACAGGGAGGATTTCAGTTTCCTGGTGCAGGTGGTCAGGGTGTGTCATCATATGACAGCCTGTGGCCACACGGAGGGCGGCATTCTGCACCGTCTGTAGGTTCCTCCACTGGGTGTGGCTGATGGCAAGTGACCAAATAGGGGCAGCATAACTAATGAGCGATCTACCGATCGACTTGTAGGTGATCGCGATCGTCTCTTTCTCCTTGCCCCAACTGCTCCCGGCTATTGCTTTGAGCACCTTATTTCTGCTTCTGGCATTTCTGGCCACGCTCTCTGCGTGTTTGGCGAATACGTAGAGAGAGTCAAACGTGACCCCAAGAATCTTAGGGTTGTTTAGGGTTGGAATGCTCTGTCCGTTGATACGTATGTCAAGCATTTGTTTGACCTCCTTAGTCCATGCGGTAAGCAGCGTAGCTGATGATTTGGTGGCAGAAAGTGAAAGGTTTCTGCTGGCGAAAAAGTCTGCAAGATCCGGCAGGTAGCTGTTCAATCGCGTCTCCAGAGTTTTGACGTCTTTCCCCGATGTTATGATGGTGCAGTCGTCAGCATACGACAGCATTTTGACATCAGGGGGCGGAGAGGGAAGGTTGGAGATGTAAAGGGGAGTACCACCTTGTGGTACTCCCTGCTTCAGCTTCCTGTTTCCTGACGATGCTCCTCTGAACTCCACGTGGGACTGCCTGCCTGAGAGGTAGTTTAGTAACCATCTCTTGGTGTTGTTTGGGAGGGAGCTGTGGAGCAGATCTTGGAGCAGGATCGTATGGTTGACCATATCAAATGCCTTAAAGAGGTCGAGAGCGACGATAATCGACCTTTCGGGCCTTCCGTGATGGTGGTCGCGAGTTCGCAGAGTGCTGTAGTAGTGCTGTGGCCCTCCCTGAAGCCATGTTGGTGTTTGGCCGGGGGTAGATGTTCTTTTAGGACTGGTAGAAGGAGGGATTCGAGGACCTTTATTAATGGTGACAGTAAGGTTATGGGCCTGTAGGACGCTCCTTGGTCTGCTGGCTTACCTGGTTTGAGTATGGGTATGATTTTTCCCGTCTTCCATATGTCCGGTATTACCAGTGTCTGCACGCATAGGTTGAAAGTCTGCGTGAGGTATACCAATCCTTTTGGGCCCAGGTGCTTTAGCATGATGGTGGCCAAGCCATCTGGTCCTATTGCCTTTGAAGGTTTGGAGTTCTTGATTGCCAGACTCACCTCAGCGGTGTCGAAGGGAATGTGTTCTTCTTCCTTCTTTAGTTTTTGCAGCTGTCTGTGCATTTTGCGTTTCCCTTTATCGGATGTAGCTGGGTGTTCCACAAATTGACGATTGAACTCGGTCGCACATTTTGTGGAGCTGGATGGGGTTTTAGTCCCGAAGGATACCATTATCTGGTCACTTCTGCGAGGAGCTGTCAGTTGTTTAATAGTGCTCCATAAACGTTTGGAACCCTTATCCATTTCCTTTAGCTGTAGTAGCCACTTGTCCTTCCGATATTTGGAAACGAGTTTGGTTATATCTTCTCCCATGCGAGCAATCTCAGGGTTTGCCGGGTCTTCTCTGCGGAGATTGTCTCGCGTGTCCGCCAGTTTAGCAGCGTCTGGTGGAAAGCCTGGTCGCAGCTTACAGATACGTCCTGCGGGGATGCACCTCTTGCCAGCTTTGACGAGGATTTCCCTGAATAGCTTTTCGCCTTCATTAACGCTGGTAGGGGGTTGGAGGTTGTCAAACTCGCTTTCCGTGCAAGATTCGAACATATCCCAATTAGTCTTGCCAAAGTTAATAAAGGTGCGTCTTTCAAAGTGATGAAAACGTGTTGTTGGGAAAGGTGGGTGGGTAATTGATCAAATGAGTTACCATACATGTAATACTAGGAGATTCAAAAAGTGCAGGAGTTGGAGGAATAAGAGGAGTCTCTAAAATACGCTAAAATTATTGTACTTTCTTTTTCTTCCTGGTCTAGAAGCATATACAGCTGCGGCAAAAATAATAGCACAATGACATACATTTTTCTTTATTGATCATTTGTTTAATAACTATTCATATATTTAACTTGTTTAAGGCTTTTATTTTTACTTTAGGCTCTAATTTATCGAAATACAATGCAAGTGTCGTCGATAATAACATGAAATTGAAATATTTACATTAAGAATGTGAACGTTAAACATTTTAGGCGGCAACAAAAATTCTAAAAATAACTTAAGAAAACGAAAAAAAAACTGCGAAGTTCTGGAATATTTGTATTCATTTGTATTCTTCATCGATATAGTGTATTAATATTTGGTTGTAAAACCTTTGGCAGCAATGACAGCAGCACAACGTCTCGTCATAGAATTGACCAAATTTTGGCACCTTTCCCGTGGAATACTGCTCCATGATTCTTGAATGATAGCCCAGAGCTCCTGATTATTCCTTGGTTTTGCATTGGAAACATATTTTTTTACATCAGACCAAAGATTCTCTATCTCGGGTTTAAGTCTGGAGACTGAGCAGGCCAATCCATTAGGTGAAGGGATCTGTCTTGAAACCACTTACGAGCTTTCTTGCTGGTATGTTTAAGGTCGTTATCCTGTTGGAAGACCCACAACAAGGGCATTTCGTATTCCGCATAAGGCAGCATCACTGTTTGCAAAATATCGCAATAGACATGTTGATCCATAATACCTTTTATCCAATGTATTGGACCCACTCCGTAATAAGAAAAGCATGCCCAAACCATGATACTCGTTCCACCGTGTTTTATGGTCTTGCAGGTGAAACTCGAGCGGTATTCTGAATTGGGGGGTCGCCGTACATACGATCGAGATCCTCTTCCTCCAAATAGCACGATTTTGCTTTCATCCGACCATAGGATGTTTCTCCACTTTTCTGCCGGCCAATTCAGTTGCTCTTTGGCAAACTCTATTCTTTTTGCCACATGCTTCGCATTCAAAAGTGGAACTTTTCTCGGACTACGGGCACTTAATTTATAATCTTTTAAGCGATTCCGAACTGTCCAAATGCAAGCCGATATGTTAAGCTCCTTCTTTAGCTCAGTAGCCGGCTTAAAGGGGGCCTTCTTGCACTCGCGAACCAGTCTGTTCACCAGCAAATTAGACATTGCGACTTTTCTACCGCGTGTTTCTGGTTTATTTTTATAATTTAAGGCATTACTAATCATTTAATTGGAGCAACCGACGATTTGCCCCACCTGAGCGTTGGTGTTGCCTTCCTCGATAAGCTTTTTAATGATTTCCCTCATTTCGTCACTACAATGCTTTCCGCGACCCATAATTAATAATTTTTTTGAACTTAATGATAGTGTGGCGACTCGACTTTGCAATACGACGCATTTACTGTCCTCAGACACAACAACAATCATCATGTCGCCGAACACCTGCAGTCTGTTCCTCGGAATCTCAAAAAATCCGTTATCAGTGCTATTTTTTTTGCCGCTCTGTTTTGCACTTCGTTTGCTGAGATGCCTTATACAGAAAAAACCGTTAGCAAATTGAGCATTAACACATTACTCTCAGAGAGATCACATGTAAGCCTATACTGTACAACAAAATTATTAAACCAATTACAAAAAAAAACAAAAGATGTATTGCATCAAAGAATTTTATATGACGCAGTGCTATTATTTTTGCCGCAACGTATGTACACACCTGATCATATTAATAGGTACACACATCAACAATTACTTTACGGTGTAACAGAAAACAGTTTAATTCATTGTTTCAAACTTAAAATTTGTTCTCATTGGTTCTTAAACTATTTGTTTTTAATAAAATAAACTTAATTGTAACATAGAATAATAATATAACATAAAAGAGATCATTTTGTGTTTCAGATACGTTTTCAGTGTGATCATAATAATAGGTACACTTCATGTGTTGGTAAGAACCTTTCCATTAGGGCGTCGAACATTCCTTTCACAGTCATTCCCAAACAAATTAATCTTGGTTTCATCGCTCCATTTTTTCTCCCCGATGCATCCTACTCAGTCTTTGTGGTCCCTTGCAAAAGTTTGCCTCATGGTGATATTTTTTTTGCGCATAAGTGGGACTTTTCTGGCAATTCTTCCTGGTAGGTTGGCATCTTGTAGTCGTCTTCGGATAGTTGGAGCACTAACTGAATTCCCAATATCGGCTGCAATAGCCTTCGATGACTTAAATGGGTCCTTTTCGCTCAAAGTTACTATGTAGTGGTCAAGGGTTTCTGTTGTTTTTTGTGGCCTTCCACCTGTTTCCTGTCTTGGTTTATCTTTCTAATGCATTTTTAACAAAATTATGAGACCTGTTCATTAATTTGGCGATGGCTCGTAAAGATTTGCCTTCTTTTCTCAGACTAAGAACCAATCGAGCTTCTTCTCTGATTGATAATTCTCTGTATTGACAGGAGCTATACTTAATTTACCTTTAGTTACCAAAAGATCACTGATTACAAAATTATTCACTTGATACTTGTGAGAAACGGAGACTGTACCTATTATTATGATCAGGCGAAATGTGTGGTGGACTCGCAATTTATAGAAAAGCTTTGATATACGGGGCAGCCACTCTTTCAACTCTTTGTCACAGTGTGGCCAGACATTGACAACAACAAAAAACCAAAAATTAAAAAGTTGTCAACACTAAAAGTACGAAAAAACCATCTATAATTAAAAAATTCCGGTGTGTACCTATTAATATGATTATATATGTATGTTTTGTATAAGTATTTGCAGCATTGCAGAGATTATTGCAATCTTCACTTCCTGTTCATCAAGCATTTCAACAAAAGCACGTGGAACGAGTCCTTTCAGCAGACCCTGCTTGCCATACATGTAATCCTCATTAAGTGGAGAGCATTCGGTGACAAAGATGACTTCATTTGCACTTAGATTTAGTTCGGTGTGATCCTTGGCATCGTAGGAGCACAAAACACGTGCTCGCTGCATTTGATCTGTGCTTGGTTGTTGACCGCCAGCTGAGTTTTGAACCAGACTGGCCACCGCCAGTTGTTTGAGTCTTTGAGGCATTACCACCAGCAGCATTGTTCAGTTCAAGGGGTACCAAGTTGGTCAGTTCCTTTTGCAGCTGTTCCATCACTGAGCCGCATTTGCTTGTAATACCTCACTTGGGTCTGAATGAAGGCATGCAAATGACGCAAATGGGATGCCATCCAGCAATAACTTGGTAATCTCCCACCGACGATCAAACTCAGCCAGGGCCACACGCAAGTCCCGCTCTGACGACTGCTGTCCCAGCATGCTACGCGCCTTTCTCACCCGATTCTTGCAGGCATCCAAATTCAAACGTTTAGTCTTCAGAATGCCTCGCTCCTTGCTGATTGTCTTCATTTCACCCTCCAGGAAATTTACGCAATGGCTGTGTAAAGCAAATCCCCGAGTTGGCTATAAAGCAGTGGTGTCCAAACTCACACAAGCAAGCATTGCATATGTGTGCGTAGCTGCGAAACACGAAGTAAGCATGTTGACATTTCCACATGAGCAACAAACCAACGAACAAATGTCTTGTGAGAGAACACAAAGCCGAACACGCGCATCGTAAGAGAGCCAGCCGCCGAGCGTGCTATTTATAGAATACACGTATTCTCTGTCTCTATACGTGTGTCGGCTGCGACGCCGGCAGAATTATAAGTTCCTATCCCAAGGGATAGGCTTTTGGCATTTTGGACACCACTGTTTTAAAGCGAAAGTTTGTTGTTGGCATTAAGGAGCCAGCCCATCCTCATCGCCTTGTTTCACAATTTAGCCGCTACTTCAGCGCTGTGTGGCTTGAAGGTGAGTCGCTTGTTCAACGTTACTTCTAGGTACACTTGTGTCCTGTTTTACTTGCAGAAATACCCCAGGACTTATATATTTGTTTAATAGACATTTTAGTAACAAATTATTACAAACTATTTTTGATTATTTTTTCACATCAAATAGGCGTCGAGTTTTCACTCAAATTCAAAAACAGGCAAGTTCATAAAACTTGGCTAGACTTTCTTTAGTTTGTGCTAGCAGCTCAGACCGAACACATGTAAAATTTGTGGAAAAAAATACATTTATTTTTAAATTTTTTAGTAAAATTTTCACAAAATTTTTGTTTTTCGTGAGGAATCCAAATTTTAGTCCGTCAATGCATAAATATATCGTCGTGGGGATCTGAGAGCAGCCTGACAATTGATAGCTGCGTGAAAGGTGGAGGAGCAGTGTGGCCATTGGGTATGTAGATTTAAATGACAACTTGGATCTTAGAGAATCTGAAAATTCTTATGAAGATGTCGACGAAGAAAGAAGAAATTCAATTCTCTGGTATGCTCCATGGACAATCTTAATAACAATTACGACGATAATGTTGAAGACGAGGAACCTTAGTCTTGCTTTCTGACTTTCTTTTTCATTGTCCATTTTTGCTTGCAAGGACTTCGAAAGGCTTGCTCGTTTTGGCCTACAAAGTTAAAATATTTGTCCGTTTTGGCTTAGTAAGCCAAAACGCGCAAGCCTTTCAAAAGTCCTTGGTGGAAAAAATGTACAATCTTGAAGAGAATTACAAGGAAGATGATGAAGACGAAGAATACGAGCCACCGGTAAGTAATATTATAGAGAAAATTCGAATATAAATCAATTTAAATTTTTCTACAGGAGGTCTACCATTCTACATACGGAAACAAATGGCTATGTCCGATGCTGAGAAGTATAAAGAGGCCCCCAAACTTCATTCGACCGTCTTCAAAGGGAGAAGGGCAAAATCAGGGCAACAGTTGTTCCCGTATGTAAACGCTATCGTAAGCATGCATCTCGCCAGCCCATACGCAAGAAGAGGGGGCCCAGGCCCAGATGTCCCTTAAGAAACGCTTAGAAACCCATCAATGTCAACATCGTTTAAAAAATGTTTTTCTCCACAATTTTGGTAAAATTTATATCAATAAAATTTTATAATGATTTTTACTCGACAATTTCCACAAATAATATTCATAACCAGAAAGTGCAAAGACGCTACCATTGAAAACAAAGCATACAACACGATGCAAGAAAGAGGAACAACAAATAAGAAACTGGCAGTCTGGTAGTGCTTAAATGTTACGTACCCTGTGTACTAAGAGGTACTCAATAGAGAGAGAGACGACCTCTCTGAAGAGTCAAAGCAGGTTTTAGAAATGAGACTAATGACCAGTTTCTACATGTGCGGTTACTTCCTTCTGCTACGCGAAGGTTTAAAGAAATGTCGCACATTTCGTTTCTCAGTTTAACACCTGGCGCAGTAGACGGTCATTCCATTCGACAGCTCAGCACATGATACATGAATTCAAATTATATCAACAATTAAACTTAATCAAGTTAAAACAAAAACATTCAAATTCCCAACCTAAGACAAATCAGACTCACAAAGTTATGCGCATGCGAAATGAAGCAAGTGTTTGCACTACCTTGTATTCATTGTATCATCAAAATTTTTGGTAAAGCTTCGATCCGGAGGTTCGAACTTTGAATTTAGTGCCAAACAAAACAGAGCATACTTATGTTACAGAACACACTAATATGTTAGCATACTAAAAAGAAATACTATATCGCCGAGGTGTACTCAGAAATATGCGAATAACTTCGTCAAACGGTATCCAAATTAGTTGGGACAACATTTATTCAACGGAGAATTAAATGGGCTCTCATAATAAATTTTAAGGCAAAATCGCATATAATAAAATAGTTAAACCAGTGGTGTCCAAAGTAGAAATTTCGAAAAAAAAAGAAGTGGAAAATGTCACATCTGTAAGCCGCATTTCTTAGCCAACGCGTTAAATCAGTCAAACCATTGATAAAAAAAGATTAGATTGCTCTCGTTGCTATCGGAATCGACAAGGTTCTAAACAAACAGCGTTATATCTATGTAATTGAGGTAAAAAAGCAAAAAGCGGTTTTCAGATTTTGGCGGTGTTAGGAAAAAACCAAGTATGAGGAAATGCTATACTCGACCTGTTCTACTGCATATACTAGGTCATCATTCAAATTCCCAACCTAAGACTAATCTGTGAAAAGACGACACAGACTCGCAAAGTTATGCGCATGCGAAATTAAGCAAGTGTTTTGCACTACCTTGTATTCATTGTATCATCAAAATTGTTGGTAAAGGTTCGATCCGGAGGTTCGAACCCGTGGTAAAGTGTACAAATCGAACACAAGGCTTTGGTTCGAATCTGGGTACATAGATTGTTATTTGAAATGAAAACCAGAACTTATGGTGGAGCTTTGCACGATGGAACCTTTGTTGTGTGCTTTTCCAGCAAACCCCGTGAAAATTTTTAAGTTTCTTTAATATCAATTTCCAAAATATGTTGCTTTAGTCTTTTGTATAGGGCTGTAACGTAACTCTACGCACATTAAATACCAACATTTTTGCACTTTTCTTCGGACTTTGCAAATATTTTAGCTATTGTTTTCGTCAGAGCGAAACTTCTGGTTGTGTGAAGGGTTTAACTAGTTTGATTTAGCTAAAGGTGCTTGCGCTTTTACAACCAAGTTTGACCAGTTTTTAACTTTTTTAGCTTAGACATCAGACTGGCTAAGGTTTTGGGATGGTTCTTTGGGACTAGATACTCTCTAAATGGGAATCAGTCTTGCAGTTTTCTATCTTTGAGTATAAATAAATTCGAAATTTTTCTACAGAAAGTCTACCGTTCTAGATACGAAAACTCAGACATGTATCTAAGAAACGACTTCGACAACCAAATGAGAAGTGTAAAGAGGTGGTTCCGAACGTCTTCATTCGAGCGTCTTCACAGGAACAACAGTTGTCCCGAGGAGCAGCAGAAAGCCGTATGTAACCCAAGCCCAGATGTCAAATCGTCAACAGTTGTCCAAGGAGGAGAAGAGGAGACCCGTATAGAAGAGTGCATTATGCAAGCCCATAACCAAGAAGACTGAAATGCACGCCCAAGTCGACGCCCAAGCCCAGATGGAGGGGCATGTTAGGGATGAGACATTGTTCTATTGTTGATGTCTACAACGCTGCTTACCACATCCTGTGTGCCCACATCCTGTATGGTCCCGGTGTTCTGCGGGTCGACGCTGGATAAAACCTGCCACTTCCAATGCTCCATGGGTCATTACCAAGCTCCGCCTAGACAGACACTGACAGCCTTGCCTTGCCTGGAACTGAACTGAAACTGCTGAGCCTGTACACCGAAACAAATTTAATTTTCCAGCGGCCCGGCTAGCTCAGTCGGTAGATCAGGGTCGTGGGTTCGTGCCCCACGTAGTTCGCCAATTGTTATGCCCGCTTTCGGTCGTAGCACACCTTTCGGCACTTTGGGAGGGTTCTCTCACCATAAATCAACCAGGATTGTCCGTCAGCAACCCTATTGGCTTGCTAAAATGTTTAATAACTTAAGACTAACTGCCAAATATTTGCTAAATTACTAGAATTTGTATGAGTTTTATTTCAATTTAAAATACTTGTTCAATTTTTGTTTTGTTTTGTTTTGTTTTAAGTAAAAGTACCCCATTTAACATACTCTACAAGTGTTTGTTTCTCTTAAAGACTGTTGGATTTCTTGATGTCCACTCCATGGCTGGATAGGTATTTAGGTATGCTCAACATTCGTAAGATTTTGTGTTTTTGTTTTTTTCAATAAATATCATAAATACATTTTCCATGTTTAACAGCAACAAATGAATTTGTTTTGTATCTAGGCTTAGCCAGCTAATTTACAATTTGTATCTCTTTCTCTCTGTTTGGAAATATGTACATACTACATACTATATATAAGATGGATAGATGTATTATGGTTATGGGTTTTTCTTTAAGAATGGAAAAGACGCAGTTATACCTGGGATTTGGTTGTGTATTTGCCATAGAAATATGTACAATCAAATGTTAACATTAAAATATATATATATATATGTATGTGTGTTGTTGTGTGTGTGTGTGTGTGTGATTATTATAAATTAGGAATCTGAATCTATATCTACATACAATCAAATCGTAAATGTAGTCTATATATATATATTATATATATTGTATATATATATGATGTATCCAAGTTTGGTTTTGTTTTCTGTTAGGCTTATAATATAAAAGAACCAAGAACTGCCCTAATCTTTTGGACTTTCAACGAATGGGCTTGGTTCTGAAGCTAAGAGTTGGATGAAAAACTATAGACCGACAGAAAAAAAGTGCTAAAATCAATCCCAAACGATATCTGAAGTTGGTCAAGTCCGAATTTTCTCCAAACCAAGTACGAGAAGGATTGATTTGCGAACGTATTTTCCAATCCCGCTATTCTTTAGCTCACATGGAATTGATTTTATCTTATCAGTCGAATCCAATCAAGAAGGTTCTATATTTGATCTTAAAGTCGGCTTGGTGCAAGAATACCCGTGATCAAATAGAGCACAATACTCAAACTTCATTCAATCCGAAAAAGGCTTGCTTCAAAAATGACATGAGATTGACTTTAGCGCGATGTTTCAACTCATTTTGACCCCAAAAAAGCAACTCACAAGAACTCCATGCTACTTTTTTAACAACCTTTTTGATTACACTAGTTTACAGCCGAAAAGATGTTTCAATTCAACAGTTTAAACACATCAGTGTTAGCTAAAAGTAAATGCTATGGTAGACACTTTCCCAGACGACGTGTTGAAGATAAATTAATGGATTTCAATATGGAGCACGAACTACTATAATAATAGTATATTTAAAGGTAAGTTTAAGCTAAGCATACATATGTTGTTGTGGTCGTTTTTTTGCAAACATATGTAAATAACAAATGTAACTCTTTAGACAGGACATACATGCTGTGGCTGTTTCAGCCCAAAGCTAGGAGGTTCGAAACGAAGACAGCTGCAGAAGAGGCGTTTTTCGCGCTTTTCACTCAGGGTCTTTGCGAAGGCGTAAAGCTCTACATCAGCGATGCCCAGCCGTATGCTCTTTGGGTACGTTCTGTTATTGTAATTCTACCAAACATAGGAAATCAATCATCGTATACATGCAGGGCGCGAGGCATACAAAACGACACACACGCTAACGATTTCGTGTGTATGCGACGCGTAGAACAAAAGCCGGTTTTGTTCTCTTCTTTGATTGGCGTTTGCGAGCGCAAGCAAACTGACTAACAACAATTTTATTATTGGTATTGCTGCTTATATTTGTGAGTATTGGTGAGTGCTCTGTCGTATGCAGCTTTTGGGCATGCCAGCATGAGGCACACCATTACAGTGACTTAAAACAACATTCGAGTGGACACGGAGCATGCAGAGTGAGAGAACAATGTTTCCCATAGTGATTTCATCTTATTAGTGTGAATACAATACATTTACTAAGAGTTGAAAATAGAGTAAAATGTTTTGAAAATGTTGCTTTAATTTTAATGAATTTATATTACAATCTTGATAAGAAAATATATTAAATTGATAAAAGCTAGTATCAAAATGATACTAAAGGTTTTAAATTAATACAATAAAGTGTCAGTCTAATTCAAGTTAATATTAATTTGACATCATCGAACTATCATTTTAAAACTATCAATTTGAGACTTGAAGTATTAAAGAGAATTTGATACTCAATAGTTTCAAATTGATGACTAAATAGTCTCGTATTGATGATTACTTTTTTTTTGGGCGTGTGCCTTAAAGTTGCGTGATTTGAAAAGCTTATTAAGATGTACCTTTACCTATAGGTACATATACATTTATGTACCCTGCAGTTCTGACCTGAGGAGTAGGAATTGTTCCAATTCATGACTGATTTCAGTAATAAACATGAAACTAACCTATGAGTTCAGTTTTGAAATCATGCTTGAAAAAATCGAAGGTCATGACGTAGTAGGCCCTGCCCATGTTAAATTCAAGACTGAAATGCATGTAAAGGCAGTCATGATTTCAGTGCCAGTACCTTCCAAATCAGGGCTGATTCAGCTCTGATTCGGTACTGACTTATTGAATGAATAAAACTACTACTACACTACTGAACCATACTGAACTTTTCCAATCACTGCACAAGAGTATGCTTTATGGCATTTTCAAGGTAGTAATTTGCTGTTCTGTGCTCACGTTAGTATCACTTTGACCTTTCGCTTATAACCGTGATGAACTTTGAAACGAGAAAACATTCACATACGAAAAAGTTTGTTGAATATTTCCCCATAAAACGAGGCTTCAAGGCTCAAATGCGTAAATAAGAAATAATATAGAAATATAAAATATTTCTGAAATTTGTGAAATGTGTTTGTAATTCAGAAAGATTTTCTTGTTATTTTCGATCATTAAATGTTCCGTTTGTGAAAATTCGGCATGAGACTCGAAGTTTTTGTGCGTTTCCAGGAAAACATTCAATTCTCCTTTCTACTTTCTGGTATGATCACTAGCACATCTAAGACCATCTTCTATTGAAACTTGGTGATCGCAAAAATCGATTTCAAAAGTTTTTTCATGGCAACGTTTTTTCAAAATGAATTTTTTTCAGTTTTTCGGTAGGTGCTCTTGCATTTTAAGACATATCTCACTTCATAATCGTCAGATGGATGGATTGCCAATAATGGAAAGTGGGACATTGTTTTCAAATCGGTTTAGAAGTCTGAATACAATGACCAAAAATATTTAAAAATAAATCGATTGTTTGATTGAAAATTCAAAAATATTCATTTTTAATTGACGAAACGATTTGATGAAACGATTGACAAATCGATTTGAAAACGATTTTTGAGATCACCAACCCAAACTACACTTAAAAATAGTTTCAGTAGAAATGGGTCATTTAATTTTTGTTTTGTAAGCTTGTGTTATCCAATCAACAAAGTTTTAGCCGGCTCGAGGTCATTAGATTGCATACAACTGTAAAAACAGGACACAAACAACATTACAATGGAGGCTGGTCGCTACCCAGCTGGCATTTTATGAAATTTCTGATCAGATTCGAGTACTTTTCGAGTCCTCAGTCTGATTCCAATAGGCATATGAAACTTTTGACGGGAGAAAATGGTAGCCTAGCCGCGACTCTTCATGAAGAGTCGTTTATGCCCCGTTTTTCTGAGCAGTTTCGATTCATTAGCAAGTCTTTTTCGAGATGAATCACATTTTTTGACACATTTTCTTAAATCGCACATGAAATTAATCTATATTTAACCATCAAAAGGGTACGAAAAAGACTCATCAATGTGATTCTTGTTAAAATGATCATCCTAATGCTTGATGGATATTGAAGTCTCTACAATAGACTTGACCGATCAACTGCAATTCAGCAGCTACTTTCTCAAGCTGGAAGTGTTATAACTGGTAGGGAATCCTGTGTATGTGTGTGTGTACCCATTTAGCCTGAGAGAGCTTTTTTTCTCTTTGTTTCTTTACGCTCTTTCGCTTTGACAGTAGAACTCGGTACTTACTTGAATCTGGAGTCAGGATCATTTGATTTTCAACTAGGATCCATACTTAAAATGAGCAGTTTCGGATTGATACAAGCCTTTTAGGACTGTTCCAATCGTTTGGTACTTGATTCAAGTAGCATCTAGTACGACTTGTACTTGAAATTTCAATCCGAGACCGCCGTTTTCTGTTTTGTGTACTTGGTTCTAGGTCGGGCGTATCGTTCCAGTAGTATGTGTAGCTGCTGGTGCGGGAGGTTGTGGGTTCGATCCCGCCTCGGACCATCTAATAGAAAACAGTTTTTTCTTTCTTTAGAAAAAAGCTTTTACACACCCGATCACCTTCACCAGCTACTGGCGCCAGCTGTGAAGTATAACTAGCCATGAAAAGCAAATTCTCTAACTATTGCCGTTCGAATTCGGCGTTAAACTGTAGGTCCCTTTCTCTTGTGCGAAAAATTATAAGCACACACGCCAAGAGATTGAGAGAAGCTTGGCCCTGGCCCTCCTGGAGGTGCTGTTTGAGCCAATTTTACTTTTACTACTTGGTTCTAACAAAGATGTAGTGCTACTTGCTCGTGAAACCTTGAAAACGCATCCATTTCTGATCGTTAAATTGGTTTTGCAATTGAATTTTGCTTTTCTCAGTTTTTATTCTTATGAATAGTCTGATAAGTCTGCTTGCAATTCAGCTGAAATTTTGAATTGCCCTTGGTTATTTGATGTCTCACGGTATAAAAACCTTGGCTGTGGTTTTCTATATTATATTATTCAGATTTTGATTGGACTTGATAACTTTTTAGCTTGTAAACAATTTGGAAATTATGTTTCATACTCAAAATTAGAAAGTCGGTCAAGCGCGACTAAAACATACTCTGTACCCTTAATGTCGCAGCTCGCATTTGCTCACGAGCTCATCTCTAAGTTTTACTCTCTCTCTCTCTCTCACTAAGATTGCCGTTCAACAGAATTCTGTGGTTTTTTGCTCATAACTTCAGTATCGTTCAACCGATCTTTATCATTTCTTCAGCAAATCGATAAATAATTTTGATTACTAGACATCTCTAAAAGGTACGAACCATCTATCTACGAAACAGTGGGAGTTATGACGTTTTTTCCAAATTGCGGGGGCGGGAGGGGGCGTGGCAAAAATTGAAAATAAACTTGATCTGCCTGCAAGTATAAGAAATATATGTTCCATACATGTCAAACCTCTATCTCTTACCATCTCTGAGATCTGTGCGTTCATATAGACGGACATGGCTATATCGACTCGGCTGTTGATGCTGATCAAGAATATATATACTTTATAGCAGCGATGCCCAGCCGTATGCTCTTTGGGTACGTTTTGTATTGTAATTGCACGGAACATAGGAAATCAATGATCGTATACATGCAGGGCGCGAGGCATACGAAAAGACACACATGCTAACAATTTCGTGTGTATGCGACGCGTAGAACAAAAACCGGTTTTGTTCTCTTCTTTGATTGGTGTTTGCGAGAGCAAGCAAACTGACCAACAACAATTTCATTATTGGTATTGGTGCTTATCTTTGTGAGTATTGGTGAGTGCTCTGTCGTTTGCTACTTTTGGGCATGCCTGCTTTATAGGGTCGGAAATGATTCCTTCTCCCTGTTACATACTTTTGCACAAACTTAATATACTCTATGTACCTTTGGTACAGAATATAAAAACCATGATATAATGAATACAAGGTAGTGCAAGCTCTTGCTAAATTTCGAGATGCGAACACCCATCATAAATCGGAGAAAATTTTGCAGAGGATGAGGTTGCTTAACCCTGACTTCACCACGAGCAACTGGAAGGTCATTTTAGTGGAGCGCTCTACTCGAGCAAACACTTTAGTGACCTTTCAAATTGATAAGGACTCAGTGGACGCTCTCACCAAGAGCAATGGGGTACAGAGAACTGCAAAAATCACTTTTTTCTTGATTGCCTCATACACAAAAATTCTTACTCACATTTAATCAATCAACAAAACTCAGAGCTGAATATATTCAACTCATAACGCAATCGCATCGAGCGGCTGAGCTAGAGTTATGTGATCCAACGTGTGTATGTTCATATTAGCCGTGTTCAGCAGAACAACTTGCTCCCTGATCAAGTATAAATTTGCAATAATCTTCCTACTGAACTCGAGTGAAGCGGTATCATGATAGCCAATTTAGGGTATCATGATACAGGAGCATGTATCAAAGAAATAGTGTGCTACTTTAAAGTGATACTGCCTCCCTCCAACAGCAGAAACTATTCGATGCATAATTTTTTTCTGATACATGCTCAGGGATCAATTATTCTGCTGAACACGCCCATTTATTCATCGAACAAAACTCAGTATTGAATATAATCAGATGCATACCGGCAAACGCATTGTGTGTTCGATCGAACAAAACTCAGAATTGACTGGCAGAGCATTGCTCTCTCTCTCTCTCTCTTTCCATACGTGCCAGCAGCGCCTATGCGTCTTTGCAAGAGTTTATTCCATAGCTCGTAAATAACTCTCAACCCTTTTTTCAGTTCGCTCTGCTCACGTCAATGACCGAAAAACCAAATATAAAAGGGGCCTGGGCTTCCCGCAACCGAATGTGTGCTGTTATCGCGCTCACTGTTAAGTGGCTGTGATTGACCACACAGCAATGATCGGTCTGACAGCAACCGAATATCAAGCCCAACTCAGTCAATTGGTCTTATATTGCGTGCTTATCGAAGACCAAACTCTCAAAATATTATTTGAAAAGGTTGCAGACTCAAGAGCAGAGAGAGTCTATGCGATAGAGAACGAGAGAGCGCGCATATAGTTCATCGCATACATTCATATCGTTAGCCGAGCCTTCCACACCGATGCATACATACGAAGAAGACCTTTTTAATTCGGGAATTAAGCCAAACGGTCCCAAAAAGACCTAAGAGGAAAAAAATCAAAAAAAATGTGTTTCTCTCCTCTCACAAGCAAATAGAAGCAGAGAGCGCAGTTAAAAGTTATTCCGGAACCTCTTTTCAATGTGTTCGCACGAAAGCTGTCGTTTTCTGACAAGCGGGGGACCGATTTTTGCGACCTCTGGTTTATTCATACGAGGTGACTTTCGCTCACTCTAAACCAGCCCAGCAAATTTTTTCTAAGCGCTCCACTGCGAGTACTAAAAAAGCGCTCAATTGCAGCGCTCAACTCTCCTTCTAAATACTGCTCCACGAAAGGAGTTAATTCACAACAACACTTCTCCTATGAACACAATGCGTGTGCTAGCGCCACCTGCTGGCATTTTTTCGTTTTTCTTTTGTTTTCTTTGCTTATGCTTTGTGCCGGACAAAAACAGACGCAGAAATTAAAGTGTCAGTTTGCTGATTATTGCGTTTGCTTTACACGTTTAATTTATTCGGTCGTTGCTGCGTTGCAAAAGTAGTCATTTTACCATAAATATTTAATTAAAAAGTTTACTATTTTGCCTCGGGAGTAACGTACATTGAGAAAATCATAAATATGTCCCACAAATTTCTCGGCTAGAAGTAGGAGAAGGTGGAATTGGAAACAGCCAAGGGAATGCCATTGCAGAAGTTGAAGGAGATTTACCCATTGCAGCACTCTTTGATGACACCCCCCCAGAAATTGGAGAAAGTGTGATCGAAGCCACGCAATCTTTTGAATTAAGGAGTGCTGTGAAAGATTGGATTGTGCAGTTCAAGATTAGGCGTTCCGCTAGCGACAGCATATTAAAAATAATGCACAAAGTTGGATTGAAAGATTCGTTATTCACCAACTCATTATTTGATTTGACTGAGATCAGCACAAGAACAGTTCAGCCAGGGACGTACTTTCACTGCGGAGTGGAAAAAGGCATAGTTACTTTATAATAATTACTTTATAAATAAAGTGAACAATTTATTTGAATTTTGTATAAAAAAATTTCGATGTGGATCGCTTTTAAGAGCTCTTTTTACTCTGGGAGCGTAGCGTTTTGATACACGTTTTTTGCAGGAAGAATGAAGCGCTTTCAAGAGCTCTTTTCACAGTGGGATCTGAGCGCTTTGAATCGCTTTTTTCGCAGTGAGAGTGTAGCCCTATCTAGAGCTCTTTTTTACAGTGCGAGCGAAGCGCTTTAAAGAGCTTTTTTCGCAGTGAAAGTGTAGCGCTGACATCCAATGACATAGCAATGTTAAAAATAGCGCTAGTTACAAGGAGAGTTGAGCGCTTCACTGCTCCTTTTGAGCGCTCTAAAAGCCCGCTTAGAGCGCTTTGGGTTTTGCTGGGAGGTGCCGGCAAAACACACATGCTCATTTTGGCTTTGCTTGTGTGTGTGTTAAGCCACGAGAGAACGCGCTCATTTAGCACTTCTTTGTTGTGTTGCAAAAAAGAGCAGTTTAAGCTCGTACACTGTCAGTGTGTCGACGTCGCTGCCGCAGAGCGAAGTCGTATACACTTTAGATTGGGTGGCGCCGGACTCTGCTCTAAGCAATCGTCGTTGAGCCAAACGAACAATCAGCCGAACTGATTGGAATGAAGTCGAACATGATTATAATCAAAGTGCCAACAATTGGTTCGAACGAAACTCTGCTGCGAACATGTTGAGTATGCAAGTTTGATGAATAGAGCGCGAAGCCTGTTTATTCTCGGGTGTTGAATAATATAAGGTTGTCCAAAAAGTCTTGCGGTATTTCCGCAAGCTTGTCTTTGCAAGCGCGTAGTTCTAGTTGTATTCGTCGCATCGGTTCACGCTAGAGCTTTTTGGAAAGCTCTTTTCACGCGCTAACACGTGTTTGATTTATTGTTGTTTGTTTTTAGTCGTTCGTGAGTTATAGCGTCGCAAACATGGAGCAAAATAAAGAGAAAATACGGCATATTTTACAGTACTACTACGATAAAGGCAAAAATGCATCATCTCATGCTGCCAATAAAATTTGTGCAGTTTATGGACCCGATACAGTTTCCATTTCCACCGCACAACGATGGTTTCAACGTTTTCGTTCTGGTGCAGAGGTGATCGAAGATGCGCCACGGTCCGGAAGGCCTGTCGTCGAAAATTGCGATAAAATCGCTGAATTGATCGAAAGAGACCGGCATAGTAGCAGCCGTAGCATCGGCCAAGAGCTGGGCATGAGTCATCAAACCGTTATAAACCATTTGAAGAAGCTTGGATTCAAAAAGAAGCTCGATGTATGGGTGCCACACGACTTGACGCAAAGAAACATTTTTGCCCGTATGGATGCATGCGAATCGCTTCTGAATCGCAACAAAATCGACCCGTTTTTGAAGCGGATGGTGACTGGCGATGAAAAGTGGGTCACTTACGACAACGTGAAGCGCAAACGGTCGTGGTCGAAAAGCGGTGAAGCTGCCCAGACGGTGGCCAAGCCTGGATTGACGGCCAGGAAGGTTCTTCTGTGTGTTTGGTGGGATTGGCAGGGAATCATCCACTATGAGCTGCTCCCCTATGGCCAAACGCTCAATTCGGACCTGTACTGCCAACAACTGGACCGCTTGAATGCAGCACTCATGCAGAAGAGGCCATCTTTGATCAACAGACGCCGAATTGTCTTCCATCAGGACAACGCCAGGCCACACACATCTTTGGTGACGCGCCAGAAGCTCCGGGAGCTAGGATGGGAGGTTCTTTTGCATCCACCGTATAGTCCGGATCTCGCACCAAGTGATTACCACCTATTTCTGTCCATGGCGAACGAGCTGCTTGGTAGTCGGAAGTTGGCCACAAGAGAGTCCTGTGAAAATTGGCTCTCCGAGTTTTTTGCCAATAGGGAAGCGAGCTTCTACAAGAGGGGCATTATGAAGTTGGCATCTCGTTGGGAACTCGTCATCGAACAAAACGGCGCATATTTGACTTAAATCGCATTATTATAACCAATTTTATGAACAATTGAAAATTCAATAAAAATACCGCAAGACTTTTTTGACAACCTTATATGTGAGCGTTTTGCAATCGAACGAAGCCGTTCTCTGATGGGGGTGCTCAATTATGGATTCCAAAGTGTATAAAAAGAAGGGGGGACTGTCGGTCGGGGGGTTTAAAAAATAATAATAATAATCATATTTGTTGTTATCAGTGTGTAGAATTTTTAATACAAGTTTTTGTTTTCCATGTTTTGTTTTTTGATCGCGAGCTACATCTACATACAAAAACACACATAGTATATGCATATGTACAATATACACACACACACAGACAGAGAAGCGTTTGGATATTTCCCAAAAAAAAAAAAAAAACATATTTATGAATAAATGTGTGTAAATATATTAAAATTTGAGTGTGTTTATATTGTATGTGTATATATTTTCGGTTACTCTTTCGTTTTGTAGTTGTTGTTGTATGTATGTATGTATGTATATAAACAAATTCTATAACCATTAGTTTTAGTAGCTCTAGCAATTTTGGTATCTATAATACACGCAATCGCAATCGCAATTTGAATGTGCCCATAAAATCTAATAAAAAAATATATATATATATATGTAGGTGTATGTATGTATGTTATCAGCTAGGGTATGTGGTATATATGTATGTATATATATATATATATAGGTATATATAGATGGTAACTCTTAAAGGCGTCTACAAAAACAGCCTGCCTAATTACTTAAGCAACCTAAAATCGTGTCCAGAGCGTCGCTCTCTCTCTCTCTCTTTCTTTCTTTCTTTAAGTTTGCAACTCTAATCAAGCTTAAGCCTAGTTGATAGATAATGATGATGCAGCTGCTGCTGCTGCTGCTGCTGGTGGTGGTGGTGGTAGTGGTTGCTATTCCTTGGCTCCTCCGCTGGTGTCACTGCCCATTTGCTGCGGTATAACGGTCAGACTCTTGGGTATCTTTGACATGATGGCATTCTCAATCAGTTTCTGCTGCTGGTGCTGGTGCAGCTGCTGTTGCTGTTGCTGCTGTTGTTGCTTCAGTTGAAAGCTGTTGCCCATTTTAGCACCATGATGATGGTGATGACTTGTGGTAGCTGTGGCGGCAGCAGCTGGTTTGGCCGTGAGATGTGGCAGTTTACTGGCAGCTCCTCCAGCAGTTGCATTGCCATTTAGCAAATATTGATTGGTATCCGGAAAGTTCTTCCACAGCCAGGAGCTGTCTCTGTCGCCGCTGTTTAAGGCATTGGCCAGCAAAGGTGGAAAACCACCAGCTGTTGTATTCTGTGTATTGGGATGGGTCAGTGGAGGCATGGGTTTGGGTGCCAGGCGTGCCAAACGTAAGCCACTGCCTGTTCCACTTCCACCTGGCTGTAGATTGGGCATTTGTGGTGGAGGCGGTTGGTGGTGGTGTTGCTGTTGTTGCTGCTGTTGTTGTTTCTGTTGCAGCTGCTGCAGCTGCTGACGTGCCGTCTGCTGTTGGGCCAACTTTGCTAGGTTGGAAAACACCGCTGCCGTGGAGGTGGAGGGGTTGGGCTGCTGCTGCGGCGGCTGCGTTTGTGTTTGCTTTGGCTTGGCATTGGCCTTTAGCATCTGATCTCGCAACAGTTTCTCCCTACGCAATATGCACATGCGATTGTAGTCAAATATGGAAATGAGGTATGGCTTCCCACCGGACTGCACTTGTACCAAAGCGGGCAGGCGTCTTCCATCGGCAGTTTGGTACAGAGCATGCGACTTATTGGGCACCTTGTGTTGATCCTCTAGCGGTATTAAAGTGGGCTTCCAGCTTTTGCTCTCGTGCCGCTCCTGAGGTGTTAGAGTTTCGGGCAGTATGACCACATTGGGTGGCGGTGCCGAGGGTCGGCCGGCTGGGCGAGGTAACTGCAATCGCTTGGCCGTGGCCGCTGTCGCTGCTGCTGCTGCAGCTGCTGCAGGTGTGGGTGGTGGTGGTAATGGTGGTGCAGTTGATGTTCCAGCTGCACTGGTTCTTCTACGCTGCAAACTGATTAACTCCGGCGGTGAGCTCATCAATTGAGCTGCTGGTTTGTGGGTAGCTGTAACTGCGGGCGGTAGCGGGCTGGGCTTTAGTTTGGGCACATCCAACAACTTGTGCGGAGTGGTGTGGGCGGGAGCGGTTGGCGGCGGCGGTGGTGGTGGTGCTGGTTTGTTATTTGAGAGTGGCACAATCTCCACGGCCTTGTTGATGCCCAGCAGATTGGTTTTTAAGATGCTGCGACTATTTGCCGAACTGCTGGTGGGCACCAAAGGTGGTGCCTCCTTGGACTGAGTGGCGGCGGCGGCGGCGGGCAGCGAGTTTGGTGGCGGAGTAGTAGCAGCGGGCGCCGCTGCTGCTGGCTTATCCTTGGGCCGGGCTATAATGGTGACAGCATTCGAACTGAGCTGTTTGGTCAGCTTGTCCACCGATAAGCGTTCCACGTTAGGTGGTGCTGCTGCTGCTGCTGTCTCCACTTGCTCCACCTCGTCCTCATCATTGAGCTCTACCAGTGGTATGTTGGTGGCTGTGCCTGTGGCTGTTTCGCTGGCAGCTTCTGTGCTTTGTTCGGGCGTTCGTTTATTAGGCAATCCACCGCCATGTCCATGATCAAATGAATTCAGCCGCTGACGCACTGTCTCTGTGTATACGCTGGCATTGGAGGAGGCATGTGCTGCTAAAACCAAATCCCCATTGCGATAATACTTCTCCAGCAGTATGAGATGACGAAGGAAGGAGCTTTGATTGCCATAAGGCTGCTGCAGCTCCTCCCAGAGGCGTCGCGTGGGCTCATCGTATTGCAGAAACGTCTGCACACGTGTCCAGCCCTCGGGTGTGCGCTGACTGCTGCTACAGCCAAATGGCACCTTGAAATGTACGCCCAGCTCCTCCTCGCCAGGGAAAAGTTCACGCATGGAAATGTTGGGATTGCCGCGCAAAACATTCGAAATGTCTGCTCCGCCATCGGCTGTGGCTGCCGCCGCCGCCGCAGCAGCTGCAGCAGCCGCCTCGCCAGCCAAATTCTGTTGAAGTATGGCCTGCAGTTTGGACATTTGTGGCGTATTGGAGGAGCTGCTCGAATTGGAGTCCGTCATGGTGGCCTCCGAGTCAGTTTTAGCCGCTGGCTTTGTGCTTACCTCCTCCTCATCCACCTCGGAGGCCTCATTGTTGCTGCTGCCATCCTGTAGATTGTGCACCTTGAGCAGTCTACAAGAGAGAGAGAGAGATTCAGTGTTGCCATTTCAAAAGATTGGTTTAGTTTGCTGCTTACCTCTTGCGATAGTTTTTAACAAACTCGGCCTTTTGGGATTTGGTGCTGTCCGGCGGTTTCATTAGCAGATTGGCAAAGTAACGGCATAGCTTACACACAGCCGTGCCCACGCCCAGCTGTACGGGTATGCCCATTTCGGATAGCGCCTTCTCCAATCGATCCGTGTCCTGCTGAAAGGAAGGTTTAAGGTTATTTGGCTACGCTATATTCCCGGGGGCGCACAGTGGGCGATTCGGGCTCGCTAGCGGCATTTAATTCAAATTTTCAAATTTGAAAAAGCGTTGATTTTTTTTTACAAATCGATAACAGATACTTTGATTAGATTTTTGGAGCTTTTTTAAAAGCTCTCCGATCAGCTGATCATCAGCTGTGAGCTGTCAAACACAGCATATGCTGCAGCAAGCGCTTTACAAAATTTTTTCTTTGTTGTGCGCATTCTCGTCGATTCTCTGGGAAACTTGGAATCTTTACTTATTGTATTACAAGTTTGGTTTTTTATAATCTTCAAGGTATGTATTACATAGAAAATCAGTGTTTGTGACCGGTCTATAAGTGTGTTGCTTATAAAACGTAATGGTAATTAAGTGTATTAACAACGAGTCAACAGTAGCGTACACCACCTGTCTTTCGTGGAGTAGAACTATACTTGATTCACCTGGATTCAGTCTAATTCTTATTTTATCTGGAAGTTGGAATCATTGTGCGTCCAAAATGTCCAATATAAATTGCTACTACCTGCTACCCTTCCTACTACGGCACTTTTTAGGCACAATGTCAGTCGAAAAACGGACACTTTTCTTAGTATGGCATGAAGAGAAGCGATCCCAACCAAGAAGTTCCTCACCATGGAAAACTTTGTATTTGATACTGTTCTGAAAGGCGTTAACTATACTCAGGAGGAGAAATGCTAGATTGGCAAAAAGCTGCGAAATTTCACTAGCAGGCTTGTCGTAAAGTGGAAAAATTGTCGAAGAAATAAGTTGTTTTTTGAAAATGACAACAAGGAATGGCTAGATACGCCGATAGTATTGATAGATAGATCAGCTTCACAAAAAAGATATTTCGGTGTGTTGCAAGAAAACGCAAGTCACAACAAATTGTCAGGCCTTACTGAAGAAGTCACGTCAGATGCATTGTTGGTGGCTGCAAGCTGCAGCTTGTATAAAGCTGGAAAGCGCAGTGCTTCAAAGGTGGTGTCAATGCTAAATGCCGACGAAGAGTTTAGCGGTAAGATTATGAAAACTATGAATACTCCACGCTGTGGTAGCCGCTGGCTACCTTCAAAATTTTCTGATGAAAAAGCACTGGCGTTATTTGTAGATGTTGGACATACCAAGTATACATGGAATTTGTCAAAAAGAGCTGCTAAAGGCCAAAACGCCGATATATATCCATGCTACGATAAACTATCCTAGTGGCATCACGGTCACTGATCAGTTCGCTGAAGTATCTCTACAAAGCTTAGTGGACCATACTATTGCTAGAATTATTGAAGCACACCCAGAGAGTTTTCAGCTCCAAATTGATAATAATAATTACACCCAGTTAACTGCTACCTACAAATGGGGCTGTGATGGCAGCAGTGGTCATTCTACATATGGGTAAAAATTTGATGACTTTGATGGAGACATGATAGATCAATGTTTATTTTCAATTTGTATGGTGCCCATTGATAGTGCAGAAAGGACCGACAGTTTTATGGAAAAACAATCGACCTTCTTCTACTCGATATTGTCGACCAATCAAGATACTTTGCGAGAAAGAAACGGCAGACTTGACTCGTAGAGAAATTGAAAACATAAAAAGCCAAATCTTAAATATTGTACCAACATTAGTGAGTACCTTTAGAATTGATCACCAATTTCATATGACCATGCTTCAGTGTCATATCGGAATCATCTTCGCAAACATGCGGAATCTGTAGCGCAACTCCTAAAAATATGAACAATCTAAATTTGGTGAAGAGCTTTTCTATTAATGAAAACCTATTTGAATATGGCTTATCAAGTCTCCACGCCTGGATTAGGTTTTTCGAGTGTGTTTTGCACATTGCATATAGAATTCCTATACAAAAGTGGCAAGCTCGTGGTGCTGATAAGGATGTTGTTGAACAACATAAAAGAAGTATTCAGCAGAAGCTAAGAGAAGAAATGCATTTGTTGGTGGATATACCAATGACTGGTACTGGCAGTACGAACAACGGAAACACTGCAAGGAGGTTTTTCCAACAGCCAAATTTGGCTGCTCATATAACAGGAGTAAGCTATGATTTAATATATCGATTCAGCGTAGTCTTACGAGCATTGGCTTGTGGACACGATATAAATACGGAGGCATTCGGGTCTTACGCATTGGAAACTGCCGAAATTTTTGTTGAAGCATACCCCTGATTTTATATGCCATCGTCAATTCACAGAATTTTAATTCATGGAGCAGACATTATAGATAATTTTTCTCTTCCGATTGGTATGATGTCCGAGGAAGCTCTTGAAGCCAGGAACAAGGACTTTCGAAACATACGCGAGAGCAACACCAGAAAAAATTCTCGAAAAAATACTATGGAAGATGTCATAAATGCATTGTTAGTTTCATCCGACCCTTTGATATCTACATTGTCAAATGGATCTTCGATATCGTCTGCAAAAAATATTATTATGGACGAGGATGTGAAAAGCTTGCTTTCAATGAAGCATATGGATATGCCTGATTCTGAAGATTCCGATTCGGAATAATATATTTTTTTATCGTTTTCAATAAAATATTGATTTACCAAATTTGTTTAATGAAGTTTAAAAAAAAAATTAAAATTAAAAAAATTTTTTTTAAAAATAAAAAAAATTAAAAAAAAAAAAATTGTTTGCAAAAAATTCTTTGATTTTTTTCTGAGCAGTGAAAAAAAACCGACTGAAAATATCTGTTTTCGTTTGGAAGTTATTAATTAAATGCCGCTAGCGAGGCCCAATCGCCCACTGTGGGGCGGTCCAACTCACCGAGGTTATGTGGTACATGTGATTCTTGCCCAGGCGCCGCTTGCAGAGTACACAACCCGACGATTGGATGACTGTGTTGTAGTGCGTCTCGCAGAGCCAAACATTGGAGGTGCCGGCGGGTATTTCGAAATTGAGCAGGAACTTCTTAACACTCTTGCGTATGCATTTGCGACGCAGCGAGTGTCCAGCCGAGTCGGCACAATCCTTGACGGCGCAGGCTCGCTGCTGCTGCTGCTGCTGTTGCTGCTGCTGCTGGTGCTGCTGTTGGGCGCCAGCCAATTGACTTTGCTGTGGCCCAAATTCACTATCAACAGCTTCACCCCCAAAGTGCTTCTCCCCCACACTTACGCCCGTCTCCAAATGACCCGGAGCCGACAGCCTTTTCTTATACGAAGGAGCATTCGCTCTACGATCCACATGACGGAAACAGGCATCGCATAGGCAATTATCCACCGTCAATTTTTCCTCATCTGCAATGCAAATAGTGTGTTCAGTTCAGTTCAAGGTAACAACAACAACAACAAAATGTCAAGTGCCACCCACTTGCTAATATCTTCTGCTGCCGCTCCACCGATTTGATCTGGCCCACATGGCAGGGTGTGTCGTATAGTCCAAATTTACCGCTGCAGTAATAGCATTGATCCTCGCACAGCCTACCTGGATGGAATTTAAACGAAGATGCCTTTTCGGGTATTAGAATTTTCTCCTTTTCATCCTTTTTGACCATCTGATAGAAGCCATGCTCCGTTTGGCCCTCCGAATGGGATGAATCTGGGAAGAGAGAAAGGACAGAGGTCAGTATGGGTGGTTTTGATAAGGATGAACTGGTGAGAGTCGGTAAGTCGTAAGTCGTAAGGCTGTACAAGTTGATGTTTGTGGTGGTGGTGGTTGGTCCATGAATTGAACGAAATGAAAACTGATTTTGAAATTGGGTTTACACTTTTGCCCTTGACAAAGCCTATCCCATGGAATAGCAACTCATAATTCTGCCAGCGTCTCAGACGACCAACGTATAGAGAGAGAGAGAGAATACGCTACTCGCCAATTCACACCAAATGCTGGCCAAAGTCATGCATCACTGTGTGTTAGAGAGAGACACCGTCACATTTTCGCGTTCACTGCTTGGAGAACCCTGTTCTATAAATAGCACGCTTGGCGGTTTGCTCTCTTACGATGCGCATGTTCGGCTTTTTTGTTTTATCACAAGGCATTTGTTCGTTTGCTTGTTGGTCATGTTGAAATGTCAACATGTTTACTTCGCGTTTCGCTGCTACGCACACAAGCGCAATGTTTGATTTTGTGAGTTTGGACACTAATCCCTTCAGTTCCAGAATTCACTACTCTTAAAATTCACTAGTATTTCACGCATCTGCGTTGACGTCGATGTCGGCAGAGCTCAATTCTGTTTACAAAACCACAAAAAACCCAAAAAAGAAAGCCACGCCTCGCGCTGCTCTCACAGGCAAAGA
This sequence comes from Lordiphosa magnipectinata, assembly GCA_037044535.1. Lineage (NCBI taxonomy): Eukaryota > Metazoa > Arthropoda > Insecta > Diptera > Drosophilidae > Lordiphosa > Lordiphosa magnipectinata. Next base: position 464,179 of record JBAMBO010001295.1, read on the forward strand.
CAAAATTTATGCCAACGCCAAACGAAGAAGTTTGCATACCCTTTAAATTTGTGCAAGCACTAAAACTATATTTTAGAATTTTAAAATAAGAGGCTTGGATAGGTCGTTTGTGGCATAGCCTTATGATGGACTTTTTTCATTATTTTCCCAAAAGCAATCAATTATTTATGGAACATATATAAATGTATTCATATACTTTATATAGTCGGATATGCCTTTGCATTGAGTAGGTAAAAGTAACCGAAGGTCAAAAAAGATTAACGGCGCATCAATTGTGGCATTTGTCTTTTGCGTTTCCGTGCCCGTCGTCACTTGCGTTGAAAAATCGAATCTTTAACTTGTCAATTTGTTTAATTTTGTTGTGGCCGAAATGATCGTATGCGAATTAATGGTCTGCAGACTAGTTGCTGTGATGTGGATTGCTTCTCTTGTGTAGTTTTTTTTTTCATTCAATTCTATTATTAGTTTTCTATATTTATTTGTTATTTGTAAATTATGTTTATTATTCAATATATTGATATTTCACTCACGATATGCCATCTAACCAAAATCCCTAAGTCGTTGACAGAAACGATTTCATGATCGTCACCTTTGCAGACGACACAGCTCTATTGGCAAGGGATCCCTGCATATATTCCGTTACTGACACCATGCAAGAGTATCTAGTAAGAATCGGAAATTGGTGCTCCAATTGGAATATAGGACTAAACCTTTCAAAGTGTGCCAGTGTTACCTACACGCTGAGAAAAGACGATTGCCCAGGAGTTTTCCTTCAAGGAGAACTGTTGGATCACCTTGGAGGATACCGATACCTGGGAGTTTTTCTTGACCGAAGGCTTACCTTCAAGTCGCACACCAGCTACCAGCTCAAGGCACAAAAGATAAGCTGGCTGCTGAACTCCAGGAGCAAACTGTCTCTAAAAAACAAGATATAATACTTATTTATGAAAGCATTTTCGCACCTGCATGGAGGTACGGACGACTACAGGTGTACGGTATAGCCGCAAAGTTGCACCTAGATCGCATAAGGATTCTGCAGGCCAAAATCCTAAGACGCATAACCGGGGCTCATTGGTACATGAGGACGAGAATAATTGAGGAAAACCTTAAAGACGCTAAGGTGGGCGATGTTATTAACAAGCAGACCAGAGACACACACAGAAAGACTGACTGCTCACCCAAACCACCACGCTAGGAAACTACTGCGACCACGAAGAAAGCAAGGCCGGAAAAAGAAAAGAAGACTGAAAAGATTCCACCCTAAGGACCTTTCTAAAAGGGAAATCTACATTTAAAAAAGACACGCAATCTGAAGCTAAAACAACGAATCTTACTAACAAAACAGTACAAATATTTTGTAAGAAAGCTCAACTCACAAACCGTAATACACAATAACACGAATATCTAAATAGAAGATAACTAAAGCAGGACCATAATGTATTAAGCGTTAAATTAGGTTAAGGAGCCAGAAAAAGGTACAAAAAAACTAATGCTAATAATAAATGCATTTAAAAAAACAAGAAAGAAAGTCGGTCAAGCCCGACTATAACATACTCTGTAGCCTTACACTCGCATTTGCTCAGGAGTCTCTAAGTTTCTCTCTCTCTCTCTCTTTCTCTCTCGCACTAAGATTGCCTGTGTTGAACGGTTAGGGTATGTTGCTGTGGTTGTTGGTGGGGGGGTGGGTGGTGTTAACTGCCCGTTTTTTGCCCATAACTTGAGTATCGTTCATCCGATCTTTATCATTCCTTCAGCAAATCGATAAATAATTTTGTTAACAATGTATCTCTAGAAGGTACAAACGATCTATCTCCAAAACTGTAGGAGATATGAAGTTTTTTCCAAATTTCGGGGGCGGGAGGGGGCGTGGCAAAAATTGAAAATAAACTTGATCTGCCTGCAAGTATAAGAAATATATGTCCCATACATGTCAAACCTCTATCTCTTACCATCTCTGAGATCTCTTCGTTCATACGGACAGACGGACGGACGGACGGACAGACGGACATGGCTATATCGACTCGGCTGTTGATGCTGATCAAGAATATATATACTTTATAGGGTCGGAAACGATTCCATCTCCCTGTTACATACTTTTGCACAAACTTAATAGACTCTATGTACCTTCGGTACAGAGTATAAAAAATAGAGGAAAGTTAACTTCGGCTCGACCGAAGTTTATATACCCTTGTAGCTTGTCTAATTTATATAAATTAAGGAATTAAATGATTTTCGTCGAGCATTCTTAGCTGAGTTCTTTCCCAAACTCGATATATTCATCCGATTTTGACTAAACTCCCCAAAGTTTTGTGGAAACTGATAATATTCACAAGAAGAGGGTATAAAGACGCTACCATTGAGAAGAAAAAAGTTTTTCTCACTAGAACTACTTTTCGACCGATAGTTCCTATGGCAGCTATAGTCCATAGTTATCCGATTTGTATAATACTTAGCGAAATTGTGTGGTAGCATATAATATTAATCAGTAACAAGTTTGGTAACGATAGCATTGAAAACAAGAAAGTTCTTCCTACTAAGACTTTTTTTCAGACATATCTTTTGCATGGCAGCTATACTATATAGTTGTCCGATTTTTATAAAACTTGGTGGAATTATGTAAAAGCATAGAAAACTGAGAAATACGAGGATTGGGGACAATTGCTTCGAAGACAAAAAAATTTTTCTCACTAAAACTACTTTTTCGACCGATCGTTCCTATGGCAGCTATATGCTATAGTCATCCGATTTGAATCAAACTTGGTAGAATTGTGTAGTAGCATATAATATTGATTAGTGATAAGATTGGGAGTGATACCATGGAAAACAAAAAGTTTTTCCCACTAAGACTTTTTTTCAGACATATCTTTTGCATGGCAGCTATACTATATAGTTGTCCGATTTTTATAAAACTTGGTGAAATTATGTAAAAGCATAGAAAACTGAGAAATACGTGGATTGAGGACGTTTGCATAGAAAACAAAAAAGTTTTTCTCACTAAAACTACTTTTTCGACCGATCGTTCCTATGGCAGCTATATGCTATAGTCATCCGATCCGGCCGATTCCGACAAATGTGCAGCGTATTTGTAAAAAAAGGCTTCGTGCAAAGTTTGGTTAAGGATAGCTTTAAAACTGACGGAGGAGATAGCATAGAAACAGACGGACAGACGGACATGGCTATATCAACTCAGCTCATCATGCTGATCAAGAATATATATACTTTGTATGGTCGGAGATGCGTCGGATTCTATGCGTTACAAACATCTGGACAATTTTAATATACCCTCTACAAGGGTATATAAAAAATAAAAATTTGAAATGTGATGCGGCCATTTCTAGGGATTGCTTCACTGAATTGTGTCGCAGAGTCGCTTTGCCCTTGCTTCTTTCAATCTCAAAACCTGTTCGATTTCTGTGCAAAAATGAAAACCCTTTTGTTTTTGTTTTGCTTAACGTTGATGGTTGGGATGGGTGTGGCGTCATCTCTTGCAAAAAAAACCAACCCAGTTGCAATCGGGACGCATTGGCCTGGCTACTTGGCTGCGTGTTGGCTAGCGTCGTCGTTGTCGTCGAGTGTTGGTTGTTGTTGTTGTTGTTAGTCGAGCTGAAACGGTTATTGGTCTTGCGGCCGGGGCCAGCATGTAGATTACCCGAGGGAACATTCGATTTGGTCGCACCTTCGTTCTGGGGGGGAAAAAAAAGGAAGATTAAGGCGCCATCACTTTATAGAAGCAACCAACCCCGCTTACCTCATTCTGTATGGTGTAGTAGGAGTCCTCGGCATGGTTGCCATGCTGATCATGTGAACGATCCGTTGCCCCATGGCCACGGGCACGACCCTTTTGGAATGTCATCTTGAGGGATTGGCGACGCACGCCATGAGCTGAGCCCGAGCCCGAGCCAGTGGCGCTGGCTTTGCGTGTGGCACCAGCGGCGGCAATCACTGTGCCAGTGGGCACACCGCCATTGCCACCATTGCCGTGATTATTGCTGCGGTTTAGTTTGATGACCGTTTTGAGGGTGCCGCTGGACTCGACATGACTGGCGCTGCCCGCCGCCGCTGCTCCACCGGGCGCTCCCTTGGCCGCCTGACGTTTGCCGCTGATTTGATGCTGCTGCTGACGTGTTTGGGCCTCCTGTATGTACTCCTGACGCAACAGCTCGGCTGCCTGATGCGTAAGCAGGCCCAAATTCTGCAAATGTAGCTCCTTTTCACGTCGCTGCTCCAATTCTTGTTCTTGCTCCGGCTCTGGCTCCGGCTCTTGCTCCTCTTTCTGGCTGCCATTGGCCTCTGGTTTGGTTTTCTGCTCCAGTGCCATTACTGCCAGAGGTTTTTCTTCTTCATCCTCTTCCTCCGGCGGCTCTGGCTGCTCCGGGTGCTCCTTTTCCATTGGAATCATAAGCTGCTTGGCCACCACAGCCAAAGGTTTCTCCTCATCCTCGTCATCCTCCTTGACGGCCAGCTGTATATCATCCAGACGCTCGTGACTGCCCTCAGTGGAAGCGGTGGATACATTCTCCTTGTTCTCCTCAGGATATTCATCAATTAACATCTCCTGCACCTCCTCCTCCTCCTCCTCCTCCTCCTGCACAACTGTTTCAGCTTCAGCCTCGGCCAAGCATAGAGCTGCCTCTTCTTCCAAAGCCAGCTCCAAGCTTTGTGGTTCCTCTGAACCAACATCTGATGATGCTGCTGCCTCCTCCTCCAACTCTTGCTCCTCCTCCACTTCTTGTTCTTCTTCTTCTACTACTACTTCTTCCTCCTCCCTGACCATATCACATTCTGGCGTGGTGCTGCTCTCCTCTGCGTTAACCAACTCCTCTAGGATTAGGCTTCTGCTGTCAGCAGTCTCTTTGGCCAGCTGCTTTAGAATTTCTTGCTCAATCTCCTCGTCGTCGTCGTCGTCGTCGTCGCCAACTTCATGCTGTGGCTCCGCCTGCAGCTGTCCATTGATTACAAGATTATCTGTGGATTCTAGTTCCAAGACGGAGGCAGCCTCCGTCGCCTCCGCCGCTGCCACCTCATCATCATCAGCGCTATCATCCAACTGCAAATCGCCCGGTTTAAGTGAGGTATTCGAGTGGGAGTCATCCAGTTGTTTAACCTCCTCTGGCACTTCCAACTCTGTCTCCACGCAGGCCTCTACTTCGGGTTCTGCTTCTTCATTGTGGCTTACAATCTGCACTATTTCGCCCAGCTCTGGATCCTTTTCAATGCCCAAATTGTTGGCCAAAAACTCGGGCTTCTTGTAGAACTGTTTGACACTAATGGCGCTCAACCCCTCGCTAATCATTTCGGGACTGAGAGAGGGTGCCTTGCCCTCCACAGCTGACGAACTGGCCGCCGCCGCCACCTGCTCCTCCTCCTCTTCCTCTTGCTTGGTCTTTAAGGTTTCCTGTGGCGTTTCCTCCGCCGTGTCCACGGTTAGCGGCTCGCTACAGCTGTGTCCATTGGCTGGCGGCGGCGGCGGCGTCTCCTCCACCACCATTAAGCTATCTTCAAAGTCTGGTATAAGCTTCTCCTGTTTGATATCTGCCGCTGCCATTAGCAGTTCATCCATGGAGGAGGCCATGCTATCCTTAGAGTCCTCATCGCCAGCGCCATGCGAACCCGTCGTGGTGGTGGCCAGCGAACTGGTTGAGGCAGTCTTTCGTGTATTGGAACCGATGCGTCTACGTTTGGGCGGTGCCGTTGGCGGCGGTTCGGCAGCGGGTGATCCCGCCTTGCTTAAGCGTGTGGCACGCGTCGTGGAGGCGGGTGTGGGTGTGGATTTGCCCTGTGGCCGGCCACGTCCCCTACGTGTAGGTGTGGGTGTGGCTGCTGGCGAGGATGTTGTATCACTGTCCTGAGGCTCCTGTTTGATTGGAGCCACCTCGGCATCATCATCGGGCTCATCTTTAATCTCCACTTTGGCGTATTTGGCAGCCACTTCCACCACCTCATCCTCGGTGGAGCGTTTACGCTTAACCGCCGGCTCGGGAGGAGCTGTTAGCTTCTTTCTGCCCCGGCCACGCGCCAGCGGCAATTGCTGCTGCTCCGCCACCGTGGAGGACTGCCTACGGTTGCGTGTGACACGCGTATTGTTGGCCTGCTCCTGGGCATGGGATTTGCGTGTGACACGATTACATGTGGGCGTCTCCTTTTCCTTCTCCTTTTCCTTGTCTTTTGTGTCTGGTTTGTGGTCTTTTTCATCGGCTGCTGCCGCCGCTGGCTGGGATTCCGTCTCACTGCCATCGACTGACTCTTTGGCTTCTTTGACATCCTTGAGAGACTTGCGGCCACGTATGGCCGGTGCCAGGGAGCGTTCCACCGAACTTTTCCTAGTCAATGTGGGCTCCTCACCATCGCTGGCTTCCCGCCTGGTTGCACCAGTGGGTGAGCTAAGCAGCAGCAGCGGGGATGAGTGACGCGTTATGCGAATGCTCTTGCTGCTGCTGCCTCCACCTCCCAATCCCTCGGTAGGCGTAGGTATTTTGGGTCGCAGAGCCTCTGCTGTATTGGCCTCATCTGCAGCAGCAGGAGGCGTTGTGGCTGCCTCTAAGGTTAAAGTCTCATCCTCTTCAGCAGCAGCTGCAACAAACGCAGCAACAGCGGCAGGCTCGTCATCCGTTTTGGCTGCAACAGTGGCTGGCTTCCGGTTGGTGGACATCCTTGACAAGCCTTGTGCAGCTTCCGACGATGTGGCTGCTCCTATTTTGTAAACTGCACAACAGTCCGTTGCTCCGCCACCGACGACAACTGCGTACGCTGATGACGTTCAGATTGCAATTGTGTGATACACCACTTCGCACTGTCGCAATGATTTGGTCCCATTTGTTGGTCTTGATGTTGATTGATCTGAGAATGAGAATGAGAGAGAGAGAAAATGAGTTACATATCACTCATACGCCAGGTGGGACAACTTGGACACGACAATGAAAGAGAAAGAACAAGGATCTACAAGTGATCCTTTCTAATATTTGGTGTTTCCTTCATGACCTCCTCATTTTCACTTTCGCAAAACTTTTGCAATTTTACACTGGCTTTCCAAATTCGCAAAAACTTTTGCGAAAGTGAAAGTGATTCTTCATTCTCTTTTTTCTTACATCGGTTTAGTTAGGTTCTAGATCAGAGATGGGCGCGTCGCGACGTTCACAATGCACACGAGGCAGCGCTGCCTTCGTCGAACGTCGCGACGCGCCCATCTCAGTTCTAGATTTACTTCAACTGACATGTTCCCATTTTCATTATCGCATACATTTTGCGATTTACTTTCGCAAAACCTTTTCGATTAGAAAATTTCTAAATTCTAATTCATAGAAAAGAGATCATGTAAAAAATGCAAATACCGGAACATGCCAGATAGTTCAAGTCAGTTTCCTGTTTAACATTTCAATCAAATTAAGCAAAAACTGTTGTTTAAGCGGATTTTAACTGAAAAAACTCTCTCACTAACATTGTAAGACCATTGGGGGACACACACACACGTACAAAGGCCACAGACAGCGTAGCTCTGGCTCGTTGTGTCTGGTTTTTGCTGTTAAATCGCATTGGAGTTCCCAAGCGATTATGGCATCTAAGGCATGAGGAGAGAGGGAGTTGTTTTCTGATTGTGGTACCAGGTGAAGACCGCTGATGCTATGGTACAGCTGTTCGGTCAACTAACCTCCTTTGTGGTGTGGTGTCTGTGTCCCTGTTTTAAAGTAATGTACCAACATAACGAGACCTAGAGCCGGCAAAAAATTTGAAGGTAAAATGTGTTCTTAATCTTGCACTTGAGAAAGTTGAGTATAAGACGAAAATAATGGACATTTTAATGGGACATGTGCACATATAGAAAATTAAGACTATAGTGCACCGTCGCATGGCCTCTGTAGATTTGTAATCAAAATTTTGAAGAATCTTACGGTGGACTCAACATACAACGTCAAAAATTCGATTGAATTCAAACAACGAACGAACAACAACAACTATATGTGCGTCGATGAGAAACTAATAGATTCTTAGCTTTTCGAGGGGAAGAAGAAAGCAAAGCGAAAGCTCTTATCTTTTTTCTCGAGTGACGGATTAACCTTGTAATTTAATTAAGCTCGAACCAAATTCTTTGTAAAAAAAAATGCTGAAGCTGTGTTTTCTGTGGACCTGTCTGCTGCTGGTGACCTTTGTCCAGGGTCTGAGTTTCAGTGATTGCGGCTCCAAGACGGGTAAATTTACGCGGGTGGCGATAGAGGGCTGTGATACCACCAAATCGGAATGCATACTCAAAAGGAACACCACCGTGAGCTTCTCCATTGATTTTGCTCTATCCGAGGTGGCCACAGCTGTGAAAACCGTGGTCCATGGCAAGGTTTTGGGCATTGAGATGCCCTTTCCATTGTCCAATCCGGATGCCTGTGTTAATAGTGGTCTGAAATGTCCTTTGGATAAAGATGAGACCTATCGGTATACAGCCACCTTGCCTGTCCTAAGGAGTTACCCGAAGGTTTCGGTACTGGTCAAATGGGAGCTACAGGATCAGAATGGTGTGGATATTATATGTGTCGAAATACCAGCGAAAATACAGTAGATAAGTTGGAAGGGCGTATTTAAAAGTAAATTCTATTTATATACTCGAAATTTGTCGAACGAAAGCCATAAGCTGAGTTTTTATTGTAATCTAATTTAAAATAAAGGAAAATCAAATTAAAAAAAAAATTAATTTCATTCGATGTAGTCTCTTTATTCCTGAGCATACCCGTAGAACTAGCGTTGGAGACTATTGGACAAAAATGGACTAAGATACAAGAGTATACGAAAATTCCACCAAACAACAATTTATGTAATTCTTAAAATTCTGTATTGTAGAAAATAGATATTTTAAATTTTTAATTAGTGAGTTTAGCTGGCTCTAGGTCCGAAAAAGTTGCGTTTGTTCACAACTTGTAAACAACTTATGCATTGTACCACCAAAAAGAGCTGGTTGCCTATACAGAACTGTTTCATCGTTATCCCTAACGACTCTTCATCAGTAGGCTTTTTGCTGAAGAAAGCATGATTGCCAACTGCCTCTCCATACAATCATTGCTTAGATCAGTTGGGAACTGCTAAAAGCAATGAATGCAGAAATAGACAAGCAATGAGTACTTTCAACTTTCTGGTGGTAATGCTTAAGCTTAGGGCTGAACTTTCTCAGTGCAAAAGCTTGAACTTTTGGGTGAGCATATAATTTAAATTTGAGGACGACATATATGCACAGTTAAAAGGCATGCCAATGGGATCTCCAGCATCCCAGGTTATAGCGGACATCGGTATGGAGGAACTCCTTGACAGCACAGTCATAAAACTAAAGCGCACCCACCAAGATTGCTTACAAAATATGTAGACGATCTTGTTTGACTTGACGCACTAAACTCATTTCACAGTAATCTAAATGTCACCATGGAATTGGAGATGGATGGCAAACTACCATGTTTAGACTCCACAATCAACAGACAGGGAAATCAACTTAAGCTTAGGTGGTACAAGAAGCCATCAGCATCAGGCAGAATCATCAATTACCATTCCAAGTACAACATGGTAATAAATACAGCAAGGGGTTGTATACAACGGATGATAAACATAAGCGATGAAATATATCATAAGGAGAACATTTCAGAAATCAAACAAATTTTGAAAGACAATGACTGACCAATTTCCAAAAAGGAAACAACAGAGCTGCTGTCAGAGCTGCTAAGACCGCTTGGTAATCCCAAGTCAGACTTGTAGCAAAAATTTCGACAAACAATAGCTAACGCCAAGTCACAGAAGCTTTGTATATGAGTTTGTGCATGCCTCGTAATCGGCCCTTCTGTTGTTAGTGGGGGAAATTCTCTTCCCGCAGTTGACACAGGCGCCAATTGTAACTAATTGACCTAGAGCCAGCTAAAAAGTTCTAAGATTAATAATCCAAGGGTCACTAAAACAGTCACATTGTGACTTCTCTAATCTTCTATCAATTCCGATCGATTGAATTTGAAAACGAGATCAGACCTGATTACACTGTTCTACAGTAAAAAGTATCCCGAGCATCTTTAACTAATTCCTGGGTCATACCCGAGAGCTTATACCTCCAAAGGAAAGCAATTATGTTCTGTCAGCAGAGATTCGCAAAAAAGATGATATAACTACTGATTACAGTTATATCAAGTGGCCTTTTTATACCCGTTACTCGTAGAGTAAAAGGGTATACTAAAGTCGTGCAAATGTATGTAACAGGCAGAAGGAATCATTTCAGACCATATAAAGTATATATATTCTTGATCAGCATCAACAGCCGTGTCGATATAGCCATGTCCGTCTGTCTGTATAAACAAACAGATCTCAGAGACTAGAAGAGCTAGAGCAACAAAATTTGAATTGTAGACTCCTATTGTCTGCACGCAGATCAAGTTTATTTCAAAAGTCTTAGTAGGAAAAACTTGTTTGTTTTCAATGCTATTGCTTCCAAATTAGTTATTGGGCAATATTATATGCTACCACACAATTCTGCCAAGTTTCATCCAAACCGGATGACTATAGCATATAGCTGCCATGGGAACTATCGGTCGAAAAAGTAGTTCTAGTGAGAAAAACTTTTTTGTTTTCAATGATAGCGTCTTCATACTTTCCTGTTATGAATATTATCGGTTTCCTTACAATTTTTGAAAGTTTGGTCAAAATCGGATGAATATATCGTATGGCTGCCATATAACAAACTAGCAAGAAAATAGTCAAAGTTGTGACGCCATCTATTGCTGAGTGAGGAAATAACTCAGCTAAGAATGTTTGACGAAAATCATTTAAAACCTTAATTTATATTAATTATACAAGCTACAAGGGTATATAAACTTCGGAACAACAATCTGCAAACGTTATTCTAGCATTCCATGAATCTGTTATCGTACATTTCAATAAAAATTTTGGTCTGGTTTAGTATGACAAAATTGATATAAAACTAGTCAAATTTGAGGCTTCATAAAATCAGCCTAAAAATGGCCTAAAAAGTAAAAAAAATTAGTCAATCAGAGGTGTCACGGAAATCTCTTTCAACCAAATTCCAACACAAAACAAATTCTCGGTGAACAGAAATCTCTTTCTAGTGTTTTGTTAGGAGATTTAGCAAAATTCACCATCCAAACAATTTTGATAAGTAAAATTTGTTTTGGCAATGTAAACAACATTATTTTTCTGGATAGGTTGCATCAAATGAATAAATTATTTAATTAGTTTAAACATTTTAATATTGGTTTTAATAATTATTTGCGAATAACCAACCAGTCTTTTATATTTGTCAAAAGCAGCCACCTCAAGTGGCGCCACTACAGTTTTGTCGCCATCTATGTAACAGCCAGCTGATTAAGGGCTGTCAAGTTATACTTCATTTTTAAATTTCGCATTTTTTTTTTGGAGCATATGATATAATTTTGAATTATAACTTAAAAATGCATCATACAACATATAACACAATCAAAAAATTTCAGTTGAACATCACAGTTATGGGTTAACTAAAACAAGGGAACTTTTTTTGCGAGAGATGCAGCCCTGTTTTTAGAGCCTGTTTTTAGAGATGATACTTTAACGGGAAAATTTTCTGTTCTAACTAAATTTTCAAATAAGAAAATGAAATCTCTTAAAGTTCTGGGACACTGACGGATTTCTCGAGCATTTTGCAAACCAACCGAGTCCAAAATCTCTAGAGATTTTCAGGACACCCCCGAATATCTTGGGAACGGAAAGTAAGATATGACATTGACATGCCAACTCGTATTTAGCATGGGTATACAAGCAGGAATTAGTTAAAGCCCTATACGGACATTCGACGTTCGTAATTTAGCTAACTTCGTTATATGTTTCGTCACCGTGGAACGTAAGAGTAGTGTGACCAGAATTAAGAAAAAATTACGCCGAAAAGTTAAGTTTGTGATATGGGCATTTCCATAGAAAAGTCCACCGAGACCAAAAAAATGTAAAGTACTTTAAAACACTATTCTATATCATTTTTTCATGGGGAAATAATCAAAATGAACTAATATGAGCTAATTTTAAATATATTCAATAACCCATTTCGAGATTTTCGAATGCAAAGTGCCATTTTTCTCATTTGGATACGTTTTGTTGTCATAAAAATGCCTTTAGATTGCATTGATTTTTGGTCTCTAAACTAATTCTAAGGGTACAAAGAGTTCAAAAATAATGCAGAAGACACCATAAGAAACTATATGATTGCAATTAACTATAAGTTTCTGCTTTATATTATAACAAAAACAACATAAATATAATGAGGAAATTTAAGTAACGTAACGTCAGGTAACGTCACGTCAGATACTTATGCAAACAAACAAAAAATTGGGCAAACATTTTTGAATAAGATAACCTGGAAAATAAACTTGTATTATTACAAATCATTCGAAAGAAATTTGTATACAAAAAGCTTTTCCCAATTCGCAGAGTTTTGCATATTTCTAAAACAATTCAAAACCCACCGTTCCGTTTTATGTAACGGTCACGCCAGCATATATGTTTGCTTATATCTTTAACTCCTTATGATCGATTGATGTCATTGTTTTTGCGAATTATAGTGCTACTTAATTGCTAGCCAAATATAGAACAATCTTTTTAAAAATCAAAGATTTTTCATATTTTTTTAAAACATCTTTTCGTACGAACGTAACGTCACTTCAGTTTGGGAATGCCCATATATATAATTAGACATCGGATTTAGCATATTTGCATATATTGAACCGCATGTCCGATTTAAGTTCTGATTGCACACATCTTATTTTTATTGATCAATGATCTAGGTTAGGATAGGTTGCAATGGTTGAAATGGGTGAGAATCCCAATGAAGGCCCGTTGTGTTACCATATAACACTTTCTACGCTGCGATCGTAGAGGGAGGGTCTTTCCCGTTAAACCATTTAGAAAATATCACAAATTTGAGTAGAGAGGCTAGATCTATTTCAGAGATGTCTGACAGATCGTTTAGAAAGGGACGACGATCAATGATCTAAGTCCACTAAAAACAATTTTGCATAAATTGCATAAAAAAATATGCAAAATATGCAAAAAAGCTGTTTTTATGAAATTACATAATGTTTCAGTATTGCAAATCTGTTTGAACTTGTAAATCAACATCACCAATTCAAGTTGTAATCAATTAAAATGCCAAAAATGAGTGATAAAAACACACTTTTAATTCAAAAATGGCTAAGAGATTTGCCATCAAACTGTTTTGCAATACATATTTACATACCCAGGCACCCGGAGTGCGTTGCTGCGCCCCCCTTTAGAATTTTAAACACAATACGAAGAAGTGAAGCTTAATATACAATTGCCATCTATCAAATCTTCATGATAATCTAAACTCGTTAAATTTTTTTTTCTAATTTCACGAATTTTTTTTGGTTTGTATGATCTTCACCTCCTATTTACCCGTCTTCGTGTCAATCTAAACTCATATAAAAATTTCGCAAATGTTAAAATTTCATTAAACCAATTGACCGACACCTCCTATTTACCCGTCTTTAATTGCCAACTATTAAATTTTCATGATAATCTGAACTAATCATAAAATTTTGCATATATGGGCATTTCCACAGCTACGAACGTGACAATCGTACGAATTTTTTAGCCTGTGATATGAAGAATAACAAAGAAAAATTGTACGATAAATATCCGCATATTGGTGTTTGGTTAATACTTTGTTAGCACTATATTTAATGTAAAAGCTGAGAGTTCTAGACAGTAAGATCCCAAGATACAGGCAGACAAAAAGGCATACGCAACGTGACATAATACGTAAGTGCGTTTTGTCTGCTTTCACAAAAGAGCATTCGAGTTTTTTAATGCAACTAACTTTAATATGATCTCCAATGTTGTAATTATATATTTATAGCTGTTTCGGTCAAAAATAAATTTTGCTTTTTTTTATATTTAACTCATTATGATACGTAACGTGACATACGTTACTAACGTCGTACTTCTGATGCTTTTCATAAATTTATATATGTATCCTTTTGCGTAATCATAAATAACATACAAATGTTGATTCAGGAACTTATATTGATATACATAGAGGATAAGTTAGCTGCATTTAATGAATAGATGTTTTCGGTTTTTGGTTGACCTTTCTGTGGAAATGCCCATATACGAATTTTTGGACCGCTTGATCTTGACCCGTCAATTTACCTGTCATTACATTATAAATTTCGCAACTTTTTGAACCGTTGGATATAACCATTTACGTGTCCAAAATTGCCATTTATCACATCTTAATGATTCCCAAAACTCATAAAATTTGGCAAATTTCGCGAAAACAAACAAAAAACCATAGCCGAAATTCGGTCTGCGAATTTATAATAGTGTAATTCCTATGGCTTTATTCGCCCCCTTGAGAGTATAAGTACTAACTGGATGTTTGTTTGAAGTGTGAAAAGCAAAACAAGTCCGCTGATGAGAGAATTTGGTTATTCTCGAAACAGCGATCGTTGTACGGACATACCCAATTGCTATTCCAAAATGTTGTAATTAATATCTGTTGGTTTGTGTTGGTTATAAAAAGGCTTATAATCAACCAAAAAAGACCTTGAGCTAGCCAGTTGTAACATTGAGAAAAATCAAAACTCAAATAATAATTTTGAAAATGTGGCGATTTTTTTTAACAGTTTGAGCTGCACTTCCTATATTTACCCGTCTATTAAGTCTTCATATAATCTTTGGTCATATGAAAAATTGGCAAATTTTGACCTGTTCAATCAAAACCCTCTTATTTACCAACGCCTGAGCTTTCGTAAATACTTAAATGAAAATTTGATAAATTTCGCGGGTTTTGGTCTAAGCCTTTTATATACGCGTCATATAGTTATCGTAGGTCCTTTTGAAAATTTGGCAAATTTTGGAAAATTCGCGATTTTTTTGACCATTTGTTCCACATCTCCTTTATTTACCCGTGTACTCTAGCCTTCCATAAAATCTTCATAAAAATCTGAAATTAATGAACAATTTACAAATTTCGCAATATTTTAGAACTTTCAAGGTACACCTTTCATTTGCTCGGTCTACAACTTCCATTTAACCGTCTATATATGCCAACTAAATATTCTTTATAATAATCTAAGCTCAAGAATGATAATTTTTGTAAATTTCGCCATTTTTATACATTTTTTATACAATTACATATTTTGCATATTTGTTTGCATATTTTGCATATATTGAATATGCAGTTTCCAATGGAAAGTGGATTATTAAATTAGCATAATTACAAATTTTCACCTCAATCAACCTTCATTTAAACAAGAAAGAAAGTCGGTCAAGCCCGACTATAACATACTCTGTACCCTTAACATCGTAGCTCGCATTTGCTCACGAGTTATATGCGCTCATCTCTAAGATTCACTCTCTCTCTCTCTCTTTCTATCTTTCTCACTAAGATTGCCGTTCAATAGAATGCTGTGGTGATGGGTGGGGGGGTGGGGAGGTGTTTACTGACCGCTTTTTGCTCATAACTTGAGTATCGTTCATCCGATCTTTATCATTTGTTCAGCAAATCGATAAATAATTTTGTTTACAAGGTATCTCTAGAAGGTACAAACGATCTATCTTCTTTAGAAGATATGACGTTTTTTTCCAAATTACGGTGGCGGGAGGGGGCGTGGCAAAAATTGAAAATAAACTTGATCTGCCTGCAAGTATAAGAAATATATGCCCCATACATGTCAAACCTCTATCTCTTACCATCTCTGAGATCTCTTCGTTCATACGGACGGACGGACAGACAGACAGACAGACAGACAGACAGACAGACGGACATGGCTATATCGAATCGGCTGTTGATGCTGATCAAAAATATATATACTTTATAGAGTCGAAAACGATTCCTTCTCCCTGTTACATACTTTTGCACAAACTTAATATACTCTATGTACTTTCGGTACAGAGTATAAAAAGTGCATAAAATCCGATGTCTAGATATCAGTGTCTGACATTTTGTTCAATGATATTTAAGTGAGTGATATTTATGAACCCTATCAGCGTGTCTCCATAAAACTGTTCTGTTACAGACATAACGAAAAGAGGTTGCAAAAAGACACTTTCAATTCTGTTTTGCTCAATAGCTGTTTTCGCTCAACCAAAGATCGCTTTTTTCGTTTCTGTTTTGCTCATGGTCTTTCACTGACCGTTTTGCCGAGAGCCGACTTCCAAAGTGTCTTCTACAAATGTAAGCGTGGTTGTGACTGGGATGCCTTTGTGTGTGTGTCTCAACGATCTTTGTACATACATATGTACATATACATACATATGGGTATTTCCATGATGTCGAACGCGACAGTCGTACGCATTTAAAGTGGAATAGAAGTCAAATTAAAATAATTCTTTTTTCTTTTGTTACTTTAACTTATGGCACTTTCGAAGCACTTTATTTAGTGAGAAAAAAGTAGAGCACACCTAGTGCTGGTTCCAAGATAAAGCCAATCAAAGAGCGATTCGCACGCGACAAAAAATGGAAGTGGTGTTTTTGGCGATCAATATAAAAGCAAAACTCAGCAAGAACTTCCAGAACCATTTAGTGCGACTTATTTTTTAAATGTTGTTTAATAATTTAACTGTATATTAGAATTTATTTAATCAAAAAATTTTGTATATTTTTTTTATTTCAAATTAAAATATGATTCGATACGTGACATTGCGAACGCGACACTTTTTTCCATCATTTTGTTTATGTGGTTTCTGTATAACGCGAAGCAAAAACTTACGATTACTTGCAATCACATAGTTTCTCATGGTTTCCTATTCATTCTTTTATAACCCTTTGCACCCTCAGAAAGATTTAAGATAGCAAAAGTAAGTGCAATCTATAGGCACTTTTATCAAAAAAATGTGCAATATTTATGTCCAAATTAGAAAATTCGCCCTAGCGCAGCCGTGAATCCGAATATTTCGAAGTGGGTTATGATTAAATGTAAGATTGGCTTACATTAGATCAATTTAATTGTTTCCCCTTAAAAATTTGAAAAAACAGAGTGTTTTAAAGCACTTTTAATTTTTTGGTTTTGGTGGACCTTTCGAAATTGTGTCGCTTTTTTCTGTCGAAATTATGTCGTTTTAGAACGACATAATTTCGACGTTCCAACGTGAAGTAATCTTTACTATGAGCTAAATAAGTTAAAATCGTAGTTTTTAAAGCAGGAAGAGAAGTTGCAGAGTTCGTAGTTTATTGTAATCAGCACAGAGGACACGATGCAAGGCATAGTTACGTGTAGTTAGTAGTACAACGATTCAGTGATAAGGGGATATAATTACGAGTCAGTCTAATAGGAACGTTGACGTTAATTTGGGCAACCAACTCAGAAGAGTCGATTTCACCATTAATTAGTCTGTGTATAAAGATTACCCCAAGCATACATAGCTCTATGGCTAATTAGGAAGGAAAGGTTAATTGAAAGAAGTTTACCGGAGTACGATGGTAAGCGGACCTCAGAATTCCAGTTTAAGCCACGAAGAGCGAACAATAAGAATTGTTTTTTTGCACAGACTCAATTCTATCTTGATGGGTCGTATATTGCGGAGATGATCCGTAATCAAGAATCGGACGGACAAGAGAAGTGTACAGAATCTTCGTCGTATTTCTTCGACCAGCACTTAACAAATTTTCACAAAAAAGTTGAATGGCATGAATCATTATCAATTTTTCAGAGCTTAAAACGTTTACAAAATAAAGTATCGTCGTTATAAATGGTGGTAAGAAAACTCGACAAAGTTTCCACAATGAATGCCTTTGAGCCTTATTTTCTAGGGTGTAATTATTATGTCTGCGCTAAGAAATCCCATCGGAAATCCAATGACCGATTTTTCTTTATATTTTAACGGTTTATACCGAAATACAAATCCAGGTACCAAAACAGAACCTTTTACAGAAACATAAGTTTCGGTACGTACCAGAACCGGAACCGGTAACGAAATACGATTCGGTTTAATTCCCTGCTTAAAACCCATCAAATCTTTATTCGATCAGTTAAGCATACAAGATTTGTTTTCCTCATTATTATATTTGACTCAAATCTCTTTATTAGCAAAACATAGACCAAATGTCGGCACAAAAATCGCAACATTTGAAAACAACCCGAACACCGACAATTGCTTTTGGGTTGCTTTTGGGTTGTTAGAGGTTTGTAGAACACGGCCGATATACTTCCTTGTCCGTCTGATTCTATGCTACCACCTCCGTCAGTTTTACAGTTATCTTAACCAAACTTTGCACGAAGTCTTTAGGTACAAACGGGGTGACGACATAATTTCGACAGAAAAAAACGACACAATTTGGAGCGAAATAATGTCGTTTTGTTTTGTCGGAATAATGTCGTTTTAAAACGACATAGTTTCGATCGAAATTGTGTCGCTTTTTTCTGTCGAAATTATGTCGTTTTAGAACGACATAAATTCAGTATGTAGTTTCTTAACATGTTAGAACATTTTTAAGCTCTAATGATAACACAGGTTTACAAAAAAAGGCCAGCTATTGCAATAGAGAAGATAGCCAACTTTCCATATGTATATAATTGGTCGCCGAATTCAAATCAATTGTCCATTTATTTTAAATAATTATTAACACATCTTCAGTATTTTGATATAATAGTTCTTTTTAAAGCTATGGACCAAATACCATAATAATTTACGACCCTTTTTTACATTTTTGAAATAATATTAACAAAAATTAATTTCAAATAATTTTTTAATTATCAAACTACAAGAAATTTCAAAATCATGCAAAAAAAGGAAAATTTTTATGATTTTTGGGCTATAACTTTAAAAAGAGCTATTATATCATTCCTAAGAAATTTTTCTGTCATCAGACCATTTTTCAGAATTTTTTAAACAGTTATTTTATCATCAAATTAACCATATTTTCCATTTTAAAATCCATTAAAATTGTTTGGTTTTTCTGTAAGATTATTCAATGCAGCTTACATTAAAACAAATTTGGTTGGAAAAGGTTAATTAATGCGGTCACAGCACCTATAAATGTAAACAATACACGTTTATGCAAATAACTCTATAAACCAGACGTGGTGGGGGAAAACGTACAATTGATTTGAATTCAGCGACCAAAAATACATATGGAAAGTTTGCTAATTTTTCTATTTCAAAAGCTTGTAACCAATTGTAATGTTTACTATGTATAAATACAAACACAATTTTTTATGGCTTCGTTTACAATTTGATTGCAAATCGGACACTTTGCTTTTTGTTCTTCATGAAATTCGCCTAGAATTTTCGTTTTTCAATAATTTTACTCAACTACTCTATGCCAACACGATTCGCACACGCAAGGCCTCAAAAGAACAGATTTTGGGTTCACGAAACAAATGTTGCATGGGGTTTTCATGAACTGAAATGAAGACTCAGTCAGTGCGCTAAAATTTGAATGAGTCGTCAGGCATGATGCTGATATGCTTAACCACGCCATATCCTCCATATTTTGTTAGTTCCTTAATATCGTCATCGTTATCGACACAGATAAATAAATCTTGTTTATTGAAGCGATCATTTAGTGCAGCTGTGCGAGACAAAAACTATAAAATTTATTTTGATTTTCATGACAGCGTCTTTAAATTTTGTAATTGGACGATCGAAATTATGTCTTTTTAGAACGACATAGTTTCGACGTTCCAATTAGAGTTTTTAGTCGAAATAATGTGGTTTCGTTTTGTCGAAATAATGTCGTCTTAAAACGACATAATTTCGAGCGAAATAATGTCGTTTTGTCGGAATAATGTCGTTTCAAAACGACATAATTTCGATTCCAAATGTATGTCGCTATGCCGGCTTTGGTTTTTTCTGTTTTGTCAGTGGACTGATCGCACTGAAAAAAGTGTTGAGGGTTATTTGCGATAACAGAATCATGGAATGCTAGGATAACGTTTGCAGATTGTTGTTCCGAATCATCTACCAACTAACTTTATATACCCTTGTAGCTTGTATAATTTATATAAATTAAGGTTTTAAATGATTTTCGTCAAACATTCTTAGCTGAGTTATTTCCTCACTCAGCAATAGATGGCGTCACAACTTTGACTATTTTCTTGCCAGTTTGTTATATGGCAGCTATTCGATATATTCTTCAGATTTGGAACAAACTTCCCAAAATTGTGTGGAAACTGATAATATTCACAACTGGAAGGTATAAAGACGCTACCATTGAAAACAAAAAAGTTTTTCTCACTAGAACTACTTTTTAGACCGATCGTTCCTATGTCAGCTATATGCTATAGTCATCCGATTTGGATGAAACTTGGCAGAATTGTGTGGTAGCATATAATATTGATCAGTAACAAGTTTGGTAGCGATAGTATTGAAAACAAGAAAGTTTTTCCTACTAAGACTTTTTTTCAGACATATCTTTTGTATGGCAGCTATACTATACAGTTGACCGATTTTCATAAAACTTAGTGGAATTGTAAGAAAGCATAGGAAACTTTGAAATACGAGGATTGGGGACGTTTGCGTTGAAGACAAAAAAGTTTTTCTCACTAAAAGTAGTTTTTCGACCGATCGTTCCTATGTCAGCTATATGCTATATTCATTCGATTTGGATCAAAATAACCAAAATTGTGTGGTAGCATTCAATATTGCCCAATAACTAATTTGGAAGCGATTGCATTGAAAACAAACAAGTTTTTCCTACTAAGACTTTTTTCCAGAAATATCTTTTGTATGGCAGCTATACTATATAGTTGACCGATTTTCATCAAACTTGGTGGAATTATGTAAAAGCATAGGAATCTTATAAATACGAGGTTTGGAGCCTTTTGCGTTAAAGACGAAAAAGTTTTTCTTACAAAAACTACTTTTTCGACCGATGGTTCCTATGGCAGCTATATGCTATAGTCATACGATCCGGCCGGTTCCGACAAATGTGCAGCGTATTTGTACCAAAAGACTTTGTGCAAAGTTTGGTTACGATTGCTTTAAAACTGACAGAGAAGATAGCATAGAAACGGACGGTCATGGCTATATCAACTCAGCTCGTCATGCTGATTAATAATATATATACTTTATGTGGTCGGAGATGTTTCCTTCTGTGCTTTACAAACATCTTGATATAACTGTAATCAGTAGTTATATCTTCTTTGCGAATCTCTGCTTACCTTTGGAGGTACAAGCTCTCGGGGATGACACAGGAATTAGTTTAAGATGCTCGGGATACTTTTTACTATAGAACAGTGTAATCAGGTCTGCTCTCGTTTTCAAATTCAATTGATCGAAATTGATAAAAGATTAGAGAAGTCACAATGTGGGCCCATTGTATACATGAAAAGATTCGGTTCAAACAATCATTTAAGTCGATTTCTTAAGAACTTTTATAACTTTCAAAATGTGACTGTTTTAGTGACCTTTGGATTATTAATCTTAGAACTTTTTAGTAGGCTCTAGGTTAATAAGTTACAATTGGCGCCGGTGTCAACTGCGGAGAGAGAATTTCCTCCACTAACAACAGAAGGGCCGATTACGGGGCATGCACAAACACATATATAAACAAAGCTTCTGTGACTTGGCGTTTGCTATTGTTTGTCAGAATTTTTGCTACAAGTCTGACTTGCGATACCCAAGAGGTCTTAGCAGTTCTGATATAAGGTAGCCTCTGTCAACACTCATTGAAGTTGGGCAAAAGATCGCTGATGATTGAACTGTTGGAAGCTTATGAAATAGCTAAACGATCAACCAGCCACCTTTGTGGTGTTGTGCGTGTCTTGTTTTAGTAACGTTATGATGAAAATCAGAACTAATTGACCTAAAGCCTGCTAAAAAGTTCTAAGATTAATAATCCAAAGGTCACTAAGCGCCGTTTTCTCATGTTGGTGTTTTTGCAAATCTAGGTGGATTTGCTGCATTTGCTTTGCTCATGTTCAATGCTAACAATCTAGATGACATTCGCAGCAATCTACTTCACCCTCATTGATTTTAAAACCATCTACATTCTTATGCAAATTAAGTATTTTTGTGTATCCGCGCATATGGTCACACTGGAAAATATTTGAAAACAAAAAACAACTGCTGCTAAAAACATTAAAGTCTGAATTGTTATTAAGTAAACCAAAAATGGAAAATATTGGATGTGCCTTTAATATAAGAACACCTGCAGACATTGCTGAAATTACAGATGCACATTCTAATTCCCCTAGTTCATTGCTTAAGCTAAGTTTACACATCCAAATAATTTGGCTAAATTTTGATAAAAATAGCCATGATTAAAGATTTTACAGGATTAAAAACTTAAACTGTGGTTCCATACGCAAATAATTTGATTAAATATGGCCGGAAAGTTCCACAATTTGGCATATATAGCCCAATTTTCATGAAAATTTTTCCAAATTATTTGCCTGTCTGAACATAGCTTTCGACCTACTGTTTAATATCCCATCATAGTAACAAGACGTTCCAAAAGAAAAACCTTCTCCTCCTCTGTAAAATTCTTGCTTTAATTTTTAAAATTGGCGCGCAATAAAAAAGACAAGACTCAGCCGACTGCAGAGGTGCTGCCAACCTAGTATTATACCATTCCAGCCCTCCCGGTGTGACCGTGGCGCAAATGCCCGAATTTATAATCAACCTACATGAGATAACCAATTGAACAAAAACCATCTAGATGCGAAATCTAGATGGATTTCGATTTGAGCAAAAACATGAACATGAGAAAACGGCCCTAAAACAGTCACCTTGTAAATAGGTTTTAGCTAGTGCGAAATAGTGCTCTATTTGAAGGATTTGGTCACTACTGTGGTTCAATGAATCCATTGAACCTGGATTAGAGGAGGACTAAATTGCTCAATAGATTTCAGCTGCTATGCAAACCCAATAATTGTTTTTATATCTAAATCGTGGGTTCGTACCGACAAGGGCAAATGGTTAATGTTTGGAAATTTTAGGTTCGACTTTTTAAGGGAGTTGGTTCGGTTTAATTTTTACCCAAATTAAATAGAAAGGCAATTTATGTAGGGGCTAATATAGAAAATTAAATTCAAAATTTCTGTACTTTTTTTCCTCTCCGTCCCGCCGAAAACGGATTTTTATTGCTTGGCAAAAGTTGGCAACACTGAAACTGTTTAAAACACTGTTTAAAATGTGTGTTTTGCCGGCCCCTGACCTAGAGTCTGCTAAAAAGTTCTATGATTGATAATCCAAGAGTCACTAAAACAGTCACATTTTGAAAGTTATAAAAGTTCTTAAGAAATCGACTTAAATGATTGTTTGAACCGAATCTTTTCATGTATACATTGGGGGTCCAGGTTCGGTCGGTGAAAGGTTCGGTTCATGGTTCGGTTCGAGCGACCCAAAAATCCCGAACTGAACCAGGACCGGTTTACAGCCTTGTTAATAATATCATATTCGAGCTTGGATTATCGAACGATTTAGCAGGCTCTAGGTCAATAAGTATTGAAGTATTGAGTGGTGTTAAGCGATAGTCAGCATTATAGTTCGCATAGGCAATCACAGTGGTTTTAGTCCTTATATTCTAGTCTGTGAATAACACTAGGCAACAAGGTCCAGTATATTGAATTGCTGGGTGTAATTCTAGATGATTTTTGTGTGCTGAACACGAATCTGTTATTTAGAAATGGTCCATCACGTCGAGATTTTTAGTAAATTGGCTTTAAAGTGGCAAAAAAGTGCCTATTTTCAACCTTTTCAGACGTACTTTTATTGTAACTTTTTTTGATATTATTGTAAATTACTATTTCTTAACTTCAAAATCAACTATCCCAAAGAATTGTACGATTTTTTTAAGCGAAGATATTCCATTTTGAAAACATACGTCTCGATGTCTACTGCACAAAAGTATGCCTTACAGAAACAGTACAACCGGTTAGTAATTTGTATAGAATTTCAATGAAAATTTTCAACAAAATCCATTGCATATATTGGGTGTTTGTGAACTCGGATACAATTACTAAAAATGGTTAGGGAGTTTCTTGAAGCCAAATTGAAGGAGTTCGAAGGGCTGGCTGGGCTGCCCACATTTAGAATGTGGATTTGCGTATGAAAAGTAATTTAGAATGTGGATATGCGTATGAAAAGTACTTTAGAATGTGGATTCGAGTATGAAAAGTACTTTAGAATGTCGATTTGCGTATGAAAAGTACTTTAGAATTTGGATTTGCGTATGAAAAGTACTTTAGAATTCATTGGAAAAAATCGTAGAATTGTTTGGGATAGTTTATTTTAAAGTTAAGGAGTAGTTCTTTCTGATAATATCAAAGAAAGTCAAAACATAAGTATATGTTCTAAACAAATCGCGTATAAAAACAGTCATATAAGGCATTTTTTGTATCTTTAAGCTCAAACTACTAAAAATCTCGACGTGATGGACCATTTCTGAAAACAGATTCCTGTTCAGCTCACAAAAAATCATCTAGAATCATCAACAACCCCTCAATATACTGAAAAAATCTAATTTTGTTGCCTTGTATAATTTATATTTGTTCATAGCTCTTAAAACAAGACACAAACACACCACAAAGGAGGATGGGTCAACTGTACAGCTGCTTCAAGAACCTCCCG
Organism: Lordiphosa magnipectinata; assembly: GCA_037044535.1. Taxonomy (NCBI): domain Eukaryota; kingdom Metazoa; phylum Arthropoda; class Insecta; order Diptera; family Drosophilidae; genus Lordiphosa; species Lordiphosa magnipectinata. The sequence continues at coordinate 488,710 of JBAMBO010001295.1, forward strand.
GTTCCATCATTAGCAGGCTTTGCCTATCTTCTGCGAGTCGACAGAAGCCATCTTATGCCAGCATTGCTATGACTGTTTGGGAATTTCAAAGGCAGCACAAGTGCAAAAACTGACAACAACAGAAGAAGCCCAGCAAACAATTGTGCGATTGTTTAATCGCCAAAAAGAGTCTTCTGAGAGTCGCGGGGAAGATTATCGAAAGATTTAATCTTCTAGCAATCTTTCCCGCGACTCCCAGAAGATTGTTTATCGCAGAAAAGCGTCTTCTCGAAGTCGCGGGGAAGATTTCTTGAAGATTCAATCATCTATCTATCTTCTGGGAGTCGCAACAACTGTCTGCATTAATTTTTTGCAGAAAATGAATGCAAATATGAAGAATATGAAGAAGAAGATTCCCTGCAGGACTCTATAATTACAGTTCGTTGTGCTGGATACACTCTTTAGAGTGTAAGTAGTAAACGGTTTTTTTAAGAAAGTACAGTTTCATTAGTAGAGTTCGCACAGAATTGTAAGAAACCCCGTACTCACTAGATGAAATCTATTTTATTACTACCAAGTGATTGTTATCACGTTTGCTTTTCATTTCAAGCAATTGTTCTAAAACCTTTTACAAAACATTATTTATTATTATCTCGATAAACGTTCTAAAATTATGAGCTCAGTACTTATATGGGCTGCAGTGTTCTTAGATCTGAGATTTCAAACTTAGTTAAATTCTGACCAATAAACAGTTGCAAAGCAGCACATTACAGACAATGAGAGTTTTCAAAGAAGATGCGAAGAAGAGAAGTTTATGAAAGCAATAGAAAGCAATAAACAAATATCAAATATACAATCTGTAAATGATATTATAGATTCCTTCGACAATTGTCCAAGATAACATACATTGACAAATGTTTCAAAATTTTGCAAAGGTCAAAAAAATGAGGACTTTAAAAATATTGCCTTAACTATACTTGCTGTTCCAGCAACTCAGGTGATACCTGAACGAGCCTTTTCAACACTTAGGTTTGTTCTTTCTGATCTAAGAGCTAGTATAGATGAACAGCTCCTAGAAGATGTAATGCTTATTAACGTAAACTAAGCAGTTCTCAAATGTTGTAAATGTCAGCTAATGAATTTGATAATTTAAATTACATTATTAAAATAAAGAATATTATAAATTGAAACTATTATCTAGCGAACCAAGGTTCGAACCAAAACCTTGGGTTCAGGGGTTCCAGAAACCGGTCCGCAAACCGAACCTTAGACTTAACACCGGGTTCGAACCCCCGGACCAAACACTCTGCAAAATTTAAGAGGTTTGCAGCCTTGGATCTGACACCGTTAGACTATTATTTTTGGGGAGAGGTCAAGGACAAATGTTATGCAAACAATTCTGAAACAATTGATGAGTTGAAGAATGAGATTCGAGTTGCTATTGCTGACATACGTGTGCCGAGACAGTTGAAAATGTTCTCAAAAACGCATAGAAGGAATCATCTCCGACCACATCTACTCTACATATAAAACAGTTTGTCTTGACTGACTGACTGACTGATTGGCAATCAACGCAGAGCGCAAACGGTAAGAGATAGAAGGCTGAAATTTGAACAGGAGTTTCCTTTAGTGTTGAAAGTGCGTACTCAGACGTGGTTTTGGAAAATTTCAACCGGAAAAGTTGGAAAAGCGTCGGAAAAGTTTGTATGGAAAATTTTTTTTTCATCCGATTGACTTGAAATTTGATTTGTAAGCATTGGAAAATCCGCCCATGAGAAAAATGGCCAGAAAATTCTATATGAAAAAAATTATTTTTCTTCCGATTGGCTTGAAACTCGGTTTGTAAGGATAGAATTCGAAATAAATTGAAATGTGATCTTCCAATGTCGGAAAATCCGCCCCCCAGGCGTCAAAATTCCCGATAAATTTTGCAAGAAAATAACTATTTTTCATCCGATTGACTTGAAACTCGGTTTGTAAGGATAGAATACGAAATAAATTGAAATGTGATCTTCCAATATCGGGAAATCCGCCCCCCAGGCGTCAAAATTCCCGATAAATTCTGCAAGAAAATAACTATTTTTCATCCGATTGACTTGAAACTCGGTTTGTAAGGATAGAATACGAAATAATTTGAAATGGTAACGGAAACCGATAACGATAACGGTAATAACTCACTATACAGATGGCGACGCAGCGAAGCGCGACAGGTTATATGCTAGTAAAGTATATATATTCTTGATCAGCATGACGAGCTGAGTCTATTGAGCTTTGTCCGTCCGTCTGTTTGTTTCTACGCGAACTAGTCCCTCAATTCGGAGGATATCGAGTTGAAATTTTGCACAGAGTCTTCTTTTTACTGCACGCTGCTAATATGTTGGAACCGACCGGATCGGATGACTACTTCTTGTAGTTGACATAGAAATGTTATGTCAAAAAAAGGGTTTTAGTGAGGAAAACTTTTAGGTTTTCAATATTAGCGCTCTTGAACTCGGTCATTGTTAATATTATTTGTTTTTAAGCTGATCTGCGAAGTTTGTTCGAAATCGCTAACCTTTGGAGCGAGCTTTTTCAAGTGTATTAAAACGTCGGCACAGACGAAATTTGCTTTGCTCTCTCGTTTTTAAGTATTTCTCTTTAGTTTGGTACTAAAAACAAACATTCTTTTTTGTAAGTTTTGACTTTTAGCAACTTTTTTTTAACCACTTTTTGTTATTTTTAACTATTTCTAGCAACTTTCGCGCGTCTCATATTCTGGGGCAACACCGACCGGGTTGAATAATTGAAATTCTCCAAATACTAAAGCACAGCTGATACGACTACGAGATGCCGCCAAGATGTGACCCATACCAGGAACATAAACAATCTAATAGGTCAAGGTAACGGAGACAATTTCTTTAAGCTCCTCTAGCATATGAAGGTACCTTGGCACCTTTTTTTTTTAGAAAGCTAATCTAGACACTTGCATACAAATGTGACTCAACTCTAATGTAAGGATAAGGTTAATCAACGTGTATAATTGGGCACTTCTTGGTTGAGGTTCCTGCCCCACATACATACATACATACGTGTACATATTTATATGCATATACATTCCTACATGACTTGGGTTTAGGCCCCTTATGTACATATCCTGATGGAGACTAGAACATTAAACATGCTTTGCGGTTGCCAGCCAGTCTCTTTGCCCCAGTCACTCTCTCTATGTCTCTTTGCCTCTGCCTCTCTTGCCCTGAAGTTCAAAAACAAGTTTTGGCAGCAGCTGGGAGCTGCTGCTGGTGAGCGATGGAGAACTGCCAATGTGAAGGAAGAAAAAAAAAACAACATACACACACACACACACACATGCACGAGTAGCCCAAAAGCTAAAGAATTGTTGAATAATCCTATGCCATATCCTGTGTGTCGGTCTGATCAGCGCCTCGTTTTAGTGTGACCTTATTTTACGCAACAACAACGAAAAGAGAAAGAGGGGGGGGAGAGAGTGCAAGATTTTTCATAGTCGACCTTCGCTTTTTGAGGGATTTGTCGACTGCATTTTGCACTGCTTCAGCAACGAATCAAGAGGAAATCGGCCTCCATTTCCATTTTCACACACAAACACACACACACACACACAAAGAGAGACAAGCCGAAGCCATTGCTATTGCCACCACCCTCTCTGCCTCTGCTCGGCCACATGATGTGGGAAAGCCACAACAACAAAAACATTTTAATAAAAGGAAATAAAAGCAAATTGCAAAATACAAATTCAAAATGAAACTCATGTATTTATGTATACACTACTATTATATATAAAACACACAAACACACACACACACACACCCATCATCCGCACTCATGAGTGTGCAAAAACGTTGCGAGGAAAATGCAATTTGTAAACACTGGCCCAGGCATTAAGAAGAAGATGTAGCAGCAGGAGCAACAGCCACAGCCAACTCAAGCTCAGTTGGCCAACTGCAAACGGAAACTGGCCAAAGAATTTTCACAAAATGGGGGAAAAGTTGTTAAAGAATTGGCAGCCGCCGCCGCCACGGCCGCCGCAGCAGAGTTGCCACCAAGCAAGCATTTGCGTTTGCTGAGCGCACACACGTCTCACTCACACACACACACACACACACTCACAGAGACCCCGTCACACTCACACAGGGACACACACATGAAGTTTCAGTGGAAAAAAACATTTTTGGGGAAAACTTATGTGTGAGAACCTCTCCAAAGGGTGGCCGCAAATCATTTGCAAAAACCACAAAAATCAACTATAAAAAAAAAAAACAAAACGAGAAAAACTTTTGGAAATTTCCTTCTTTTCATGACGCGCAAACGGCACTCACTTGTCTCTTTCGTTTCACTTTTGAGTTGCTTTTCTGCTTTTCGCATTCGCTTTTTCATTGAAACCGCCGAGAGCCGAACAACCGCGGCGAGGCGAAGCCGATGCCGAAACGAACGAACGAACGCGACGATACCGACGATACTTTACTTACTTAATTCTCTTTAGTTTTTTCACAAGTCCATTTGCGAATTTTCCGCAAGCATTTTTCTCACACAACTCTGATCTTTAATTCTCTGCCCCTCCCCCCTGTCTGACGGTCAGACGAAGACGAGTGTCAACAACAACAAATACAACGCGGTGTTGTTGGCGCCAACGAGAGATGTATAGAAACTGCAGCCAAGCAGGCGCAGGACCAGGAGGAAAACAAAAAAAATAATAATAAAATAAAATGCAGAACCGAACCGTTGTGAACGCAAACACGGTGCGAATCGAAATAAACGAGGCAAAATGGAGAGCGAGAGCGTCGCGCGTCGATGTCAATTCGTGTCTGTGTGCACGCCTATGTGTGTGCATTGTATTCGCCGCTGATGCTCTGAGAGTCATTTGCTTGCTCTCTCTCTCTCTCTCGCTCTGTGTCTCTCTTACAGTCGATTGGGTTCGGCCATATGGAATTCTATGAGATGTTTGTTGTGCCCTACCTAAGGATACAGGTTGGTGTTTTCTTTATTAATAACACAACCTAACAGTGTTCTATTTGATTTTATTAATATGGACTGCACTGAGCAAAACTGCATCATTCCAAGATATAGCGAAATATCGAATATGTTGAATTTTTGGCACAGGATTTATGTATAAATATCTGGATTTATGAGCTATTTGCAACAGAGCATGTTTAAAAAATCAAATCCGCTATATAAGTATAGCAGAAAATGTCTAAATTGGACTATAAAGTCAGACAATTCTAGTTTTATGGCAATTTTCTCAAAATAAACCATCTCCTCTAAACTAGTGTGGCTGTCGAATTTATATTGGAACAACCTAGGCATATAGATAGCCCCTGGGGCACGAACATACTCGCCAATTCACACCGAATGCTTGCCGAAGTCATGCATCACCGTGTGTTAGAGAGAGACACAGTCACATTTTCGCGCTCTCTGCTTGGGGAACCCTGATATAGACCAACTAATTCTTTAATTATGAGCAGTATTTTTGCATTTTCATTAGAGCTATAACTTGTTTAAGAATTTAGAGTACAAATTTGGTACAAAAAACCGGTTTGAAATCGTAAATGCTTTGCGAAAGCGAAAATGGGAGCATGACTGATATTAATTTATGGAAGGAAAACTAGATTGTGACTCTAAGGGCCGATTTCTCATATTCTACATAGAGCTATCTGTCACATAAACTAACAACAGAGTAAATTGTAAGTCTATCTAACACATGGCAGCTATCTGAAAGAAGAGAAATCGGAACTGTAAAGAGACTACTTGATTCACTATTAAAATGTTACATGCTTACACAAAGATGATCAATTGTATGTTGAATCAAGTAGCATTTTCACAGTTCCCATAAAAATGTTCAGTGGGAATCTAGTTTTCCTCCCATAAAGTGATATATCAAAATGATCAAAATGAAAGGTGATTCGTCTTATATTTTCAAAATCTTTATATGTATATCTAAATCTATTTCATCCCCTTCAAAGTAATTCCTTCCTTATGTCAATCAACTTTCCAGTTATCATTGCACTTGACAAAGTCCTCCTTCGGAAAGGCCCTCAGAGCCTTTTGCAATTGTTCTTTTATTATATCAATGGAGTCAAAACGGTGTCCCCGGAGCGGTCTCTTGAGTTTTGCTGAATAGCCAGAACAAGGCGTATTTAACAAGGTGGCAGCAGCGTCGACGTCGCGTTGCCTTACGAAAAATGAGAGCAATCGAGAGAAAGAGAGCGAGAGCAAGAGAGTAATAAACTCAAAGAAATTTGTTCTCGCATGCACATGTATACACACACACACATATGCCGTAAGGCAACAGCAAAGAGGGCGACGTCGACGTCGCTGCCACCTTGTTAAATACGCCTTGACACAGCTGTCACCAACAGTGTTACCAAGTTACAGAAAGGAAAAAATTATCGATTGGAAAAACCCGGGAAGTTTAAATTTAAAATTGATCTTTCAATTTAATCACAGTATTATGTATTTGCTTCTTAAACATTCTGTAACTTTGCCAAATAAACTTATTTGAAAGCCATAATAATCACATAGTTAGATCATATGTTTGGCTATATCGAAGCATTTCCGCAAAAGTATCGTATGTCAAACGAGAAGGCCAAGCTATACCCTTTATACCGTTGCAAATGCTGTTTTTGAAATGTCAGAGTTTAAGAACGCTTACGTAAAAATCAACAATTTATCTAACTTTAGCCCATTTTCCGACAGATTAACATCTGATTTCGACCAAATTTCGCGAATCTTTTTGAAAACATATCAAAATAAAAAATCGCCGAGTTTAAGAACGATAAAATTTAAAACAAAAACAGTTATTCTCACTAAGACTCATTTTCCGATCGATCGGTCCTATGGCAGCCTTAAGATATAGTCATCCGATTTGGACCAAATTTTGCGAACCTATTTGAAAGCATATAAAATTAGTCATCAGCGAGTTTAAGGACGCTAACATAAAAAACAAAACAAAATTCTTACTAAGACTCATTTTCCGACCGATCGGTCCTATGGCAACCATAAGATATAGTCACCCGATGTCGATAAACTTTTTCAAATTAGTTTGAAAGCGTGTCAAATTAAGAATCACCGACCTTAAGAACGATTTACTTGAAAACAAAAAGTTATTTTCCCTTAGACCCATTTTCCGACCGATCGGAATTAAGGCAGCTATAAGATATAGTCATCCGATTTTGACCAAAGTTTGTAAATCTGTTTGAAAGCATATAATATTAATAATGGCTGAGTTTAAGAACGGTAACATTGAAAACAAAAAAGTTTTTCTCACTAAGACCCATTTTTTGACCGCTGGTTCCTATGGCAGCTATAAGATATAGTCATCCGATCCGGTCGTTTCCGACATATTAGCAGCGTGCAGTAAAAAGAAGACTCTGTGCAAAATTTCAGCTCGTTAGCTTTAAAACTGAAAGACTTGTTTGCGTAGAAACAGACAGACAAACGGACGGACAAAGCTCAATCGACTCAGCTCGTCGCCCTGATCAAGAATATATATAGTTTATGGGGTCGGAAATGAATAGAAGGAAGCATCTCCGACCACATAAAGTATATATATTCTTGATCAGCATGACGAGCTGAGTTGATATAGCCATGTCCGTCCGTCTGTTTCTATGCTATCTCCTCCGTCACTTTCAAAGCTATATTAACCAAACTTTGCACGAATCCTTTTGGTACAAATACGCTGCACATTTGTCGGAATCAGCCAGATCGGATGACCATATCATATATGTAGATGCCATAGGAACCATCGGTCAAAAAAGTAGTTTTAGTGAGAAAAACTCTTTTGTCTTCAATGCAAACGTCCACAATCCACGTATTTCTTAGTTTTCTATGTTTTTACACAATTCCACCAAGTTTCATGAAAATCGGACAACTATATAGTATAGCTGCCATACAAAAGATATGTCTGAAAAAAAGTCTTAGTACGAAAAACTTTTTAGTTTTCAATGCTATTGCTACCAAACTTGTTACTGATCAATATTATATGCTACCACACAATTCTGCCAAGTTTGATCCAAATCGGATGACTATAGCATATAGCTGCCATACGAACGATCGGTCGAAAAAGTAGTTTTAGTGAGAACAACTTTTTTGTCTTCAAAGCAAACGTCCCCAATCCTCGTATTTCCAAGTTTTATATGCTTTTACATAATTCTACCAAGTTTTATGAAAATCGGACAACTATATAGTATAGCTGCCATACAAAAGATATGTCTGAGAAAAAGTCTAAGAAGGAAAAACTTTTTTGTTTTCAATGCTATCGCTCCCAAACTTGTCACTAATCAATATTATATGCTACTTCACAATTCTACCAAGTTTAAGCCAAATCGGATGACTATATCTTATAGCTGCCATAGGAACTATCGGTCGAAAATGTAGTTCTAGTGAGAAAAACTTTTTGGTTTTCAATGGTAGCTTCTTTATACCTTCCAGTTGTGAATATTATCAGTTTAACACACAATTTTGGGGAGTTCGGTAAAAATCGGATGAATATAACCAACTGCCAAACAAATAGTCAAAGTAGAGGCGCCATCTTATTGCTGAGTGTGGGAAATAACTCAGCTAAGAAAATCATTTAATTCCTTAATTTATATAAATTATACAAGCTTCGGTCGAGCCGAAGTTAGCTTTCCTTTATTTTAAAACTTTATTTTTATAAATAGTTAATAATTTCATAAATTTCATGGTAGTTTTAATACTTTTTATAGGCCTCCATAGTTGCAGTTGATAAACAAGGCAGCATTTATTTAATCGACGCAGTTGACTTTTAAATACTAGTTATATAAATTAATTTTTTACCTAACGCATAAAATAAAGTTTAGCGTGTCAAGATTCGTTCTGTTTCTCAGCTTTGTTTTAATTATGTTGACCTGGCTAAGGACTCTCTTCACTTAAGCGTTAGACCACGGCAAGGACAACAATGCCATTGCAAGGGTCCTTGTAAGCACACTCTTTCTCTCAAAACTTTGTGGTATCTTGAGTATTTTCCTATTGTATTAAATGAATAGCATGTAGCCAAAATATATATAACGTACGTTCATTTTCAGGACCCACTGTGGCCTTCCAAACACAAGAAGTGTAGTTTATCATAAGCCAGCAAAACATCTTTTAGAATTACAAGGAATGCACTCCACAGAGAAGGAGTCCTACGACATTTCTACCAATCCCGAACTGCTCAGATGTTTAGGTGCACTGGCCTAGACAAAGCCAAAGGTGTCTCTTCCTTCTCTCCAGATATGGGCTATATGTTGGTAAAGCGGGAGTCGATTGAGATAATTGACTTCAGCTAGCAAAAGCAGACAGTGGGGGGGTCCTTTTGACACACCACAAGCTTGAGCCTAACTTCAGAAACAGAAAAATTAAAGCACAGAGGAAGAAAATCAGAATAACTGGATTAATAAAGAGATAAAAACGGAATTTAGCAACAGCAACTGATGACCTGGAAGCTTCGCTCTCTACCCGCCCAACCAATGATTTATCCTTGGCGCATTATTACGGAAAAATGCCAAAAAGAGCTTATATTTTCTTCTAATTTACCCCATTACTTCAAAGAACGCTCAATATTTTCAATGTTTTTTGATTTAAAGAGCTCCAGAATTGGTCCACTCAAAAAAAAAATCAATCCATACGGAATCTAATCATTCCCAATCGGTAATGAAAGCAACGTAATCCCGAATATGCTTGACCCGATCCGGAAAAAGATTGAGTTGATCTGCCTTTTTTAATCCTGAAAAAGATTACATATATACCGGGGTAATCTTAACATCTTAATCTTAATCTTAATTGGAGAACAATTTAATCTTAATAAAAAGATACCTCTATTCTTTCTTTCCTCCGCCATATTCCATAGGACATCCCCTTATACACTTCAAGACATACATCAGTTTTGGTTTTTTTAAAACTTCTGAAAAACAACAAAATATACAAATTTATTGGACGACCATACGCACTGAACCCGAATGGAATGGCATCTCATCGCTCAAGTCCATCGCCATCGTTTGTTGCCGCATGTGAAAAATGCTACTTAAATTTTGTCGCTCTCTCTCTCTCTCTTAATTATGAACATGTGATCTCAAAGGGGATTGAGGTAAGCACATTTGGAATGATTCAAGTTCGAAAGGCTTGGGCCATTCCCTGGAAGCTTGAATTGTGTCGAATATCCTGTAAACCGAGCTTACTCCAAGATTAAAAAGATTGAAAATATTCTGCCGTTTTTATACTTTGTACCGAAGGTACATAGAGTATATTAAGTTTGTGCAAAAGTATGTAACAGGGAGAAGGAATCATTTCCGAACCTGTAAAGTATATATATTCTTGATCAGCATCAACAGCCGAGTCGACATAGCCATGTCCGTCTGTCCGTCCGTATGAACGAAGAGATCTCAGAGATGGTAAGAGATAGAGGTTTGACATGTATGGGACATATATTTCTTATACTTGCAGGCAGATCAAGCTTATTTTCAATTTTTGCCACGCCCCCTCCCGCCCCGCAATTTGGAAAAAACGTCATATCTCCTACAGTTTTGTTGATAGATGGTTCGTACTTTCTAGAGATATCTAGTACTCTAAATTATTTATCGATTTGCTGAAGGAATGATAAAGATCGGATGAACGATACTCAAGTTATGAGCAAAAAACGGTCAGTTAACACCCCCCACCCACCCCACCCATAACCTAAGCATTGCGTTCAGCAGAAGCAATCTTAGTGAGAGAGAGAGAGAGACTTAGAGAGCGTACTGCGTTGTGTGTTAACTGGCCGTTTGACTCGTGACCAAATGCAAGCTGCGACATTAAGGGCGCAGAGTATGTTATAGTCGGGCTTGACCGACTTTCTTTCTTGTTTTTCCTGTGTAGTATTGCATTCTTTTTGTTTGCTCGCAAAATATTTTTGCATGAAAATAACTAAATATTCTTTAGTATTTGAAACCTAAAATGGGAAAAACATTTCTTTAATAAAAAAAATACTTTTACTACATGCTAACAAATAAGCTAATTAGCTTTTCTTCAATTGTTTTTTAAGTTCAGTCAAAAAACTAGAACAAGTATTACAATTCTGCGTCTTCAATCAGTTTCATCTGCTTCTCAAACTCATACCACTGATTTAAGTCAAAGTCTTCAATTCTTCAAGAATATCTACATTTGCTTCTTCTTTTGGAAGTATTCCCTTTTTAGGAATTTAATGGCCGCAATAAGCTCATTTTGCAAATCTGTGTCATTTGTAGAACTACTTTGAAAGCATTTGTTAACCTTTTGCATTTCCCAAAGTTTCATCTTAAGAATACCAAAAACATGTAATTGGTGCCGTCAAACATTTCGTATAACAGTCTGGCCTTATGACACTTCTCGTCCTGTGCTGCCATGCCAAAATGTAATTTCAGTTCATGTCACTGATCCAAAATTCGGGTGACCGTCAATTCAATTGATAACCATTTTTTGTCAGATACTTTTGAGATTTTTAATGAAGCCTTTTAAAATATAAAAAACACAAACAAATAACAACTTATGATTACATTATTATAATATAATTATATACTCATATATATTATATTAAATATTATTAGTTTTTGAATTTAACTTTGAATTTTATACGTTCAGCATTCTTGTGATTTGCTCGCAGTAACATAATTGAATTCAATGTGATTGAGTCCATACAACTTTTAAGCGGATTCATTATAAATTTTCCGCCAGAGAATAGGCGTTCCACGCTAACCTTTGTAACTGGAACAGAAAGCAGGGCTGCAAACCCAAAAAATTTTTCGGAACCTCCGGCTTGCGGGTTCGAACCAAAATTTAACAATGGTTAAGGTTCGGAAATTTGAGGTTCGAGGTTTTTGGGCGTTGGTTTTGGTTCGAACCTTGGTTCGTTGGGTAAAACGCAATATATTTAAATAACAATACAATAGGTATACACTTGACGCCAAGATACATTGTAAGACTGTAATACGTCGATTATAATTGACGTGAGGTTGGCGCTTGTGTGCTGGATATGGACTTCCTTCTAAGCTAGTGTATAAATCTTTAGTCCGCCCTCTAAAAAAAGTCAAAAATGTCTAAATGTCAAATAAATAGCTAGAATTACAGGTTCCGGCAAAACTGAAAAGTTTCCAAGACTCGAGCCTACCAGAGAGCTATATCTGTTGGGAAAAACAGCTAAATTGACAACGCTGCGTGTGGCACACACTTTTGCTTGTATGAATGTATGTAGTTTTGTTGCTGGACAAGACGGCTGACATGTTTCTGCAGTAGCATGCACCGAGTTGCTTAGATTGGCGCATATGTATATGTATAAGATGAAAATTAAATCGTTCAATACATTGTGCGGTGTACAAAGGTGTTTACATTCAATTTGTAGTACATTTCAAATTAATATCTCTGACTGGAAGTATTCTGGTCTATGTGTATGTAATATAAACTGCGCATAAGTATGAATGTATACATATGTACATAGGTAGGCAAAGAAGTAATACATACAATAGCACGCTCTGATTCTTCACGTATTTAAATTGTTTTACATATGTACAAAGTACATTGTACATACATATATGTATGTATGTTAACAACCATTGGGAGTGCGAAAAGGAGAAAATAACAAATCGAAGACATTTACTTTTTGAACCGAACCAAAAGTTTGGGTTCGGAACGGGTTCGGATTTTAACCACCAGTTAAGAATGTTTACATGGTTTCGAACACGTTTAAGTGCGAGAAAAGTCTTAATGGAATCCACAATACACAATTGAAGTGTTTTTATCACCAAGTTTCTTTTCTTTCTACATCATATGTATATGCCTTACTTTTGTCGGCGCTTTCAGATGAACTAGTATTAGAACTGCATTCATCATTAAGCAGTGATTGATCAGCATAAATATTTTGTAAAAGATTGATAAAAGTATTTTTTTGCTCAGTACTTAGCGTTACGTTACATCTAGGGTTCAATAATATTCCAAATAAAAAAGCACTGTTTCAAAATGAGTTCCCACACATTCCAGTACAGAAGAAAGTCGTTCTCTGCAGCCGCAAAACTGGAGCAAATGTTGAAGATGTCTTCCGCCAGCAAATATTTAAGCTTCCTGTAGGTTGATCTCCAACGCGAGACCAAAACTACGATGCGCTGTGGAAAGGCGAAAAAAAACCGAAACTGTACCGGTTCCAACGTTTCGGTTTCGTTCCGGTTCTATCGGTTCCATTAACAACAGTAAACGGTTTTCGGTTCTAAAAAGAATATTTGTATGGGTTCCGGTTCCGGTTCCGATACGTGATTTGAATCGCTTTATTTCGGTTAACGGTTCCGGTACCGGTTCTGGTATTAAGCCCTGGTATTGATATGATATGGTATTATTTAACAATACAAGATACAGGAATCATTCAGACAAATATCTACTCGTTACATCACAAACCTTATCATCCATAATGCACATATAAATTTCTATATATTTAAGTTGCCGAATGGAACTTTTAGAAAACCAATTATGGGTTTCATACACTAAAAATTCGAACTTATCTGGCGAACAAAATGTACAGGCCAGCTGGACAGAGTGGCACACACATTAAATCATATTTAAAAACTCTTTAATTACGCAGGCCAACAAAATTACCAACTTTCTTTATAAGTTAAGTTAATTTTATGTACACTGATTCTAAAATTGGTTTTGGTCAACTAACGATTTGTGGAATTTTTTTTTTCAAAATAAATCATCCTGTTTAAGCTAGCGCTGTTATTGGATTAATATTCTAGCCATTTAAGCATATCGACGCATTTCCGCGAAAGTATCGCATGTTACTTTTAATCGAAATTAAGATTTTAATGCCAAATTGTTAGAAAACTTTTGTCTCCAAAATCCTGCAAAATATTATAACTGAAAACGCTATAGTTCCAATAAAAATTAAGTTTCAATTTTATCGTATGTAACTGGTAATTTTTCTGTTAGCGCTATATTATCGTATGTCCATACAAATTTTCAAAAAGTTCAGAATTCAGAAGAATTTCAAATTCATATAAATCAAAGTACAGCGAAAGTAAAATAGGGCCCTTTTTGTATTCACGCAAATACACGTACGACAACCTAAGTGTGTATGAAAGTGGGACAACACAGTATCCATACTGTTTTTTGTAGGGCGAAATCGATGGCAAGAGACTCAGCTATCTTGAAGTATCTTCCTATTCTAGTTAGTCAGAAAAAAACCGAAGATCTGAGCCTTTATTGCGATAGTTGCGCAGGCCAAAGTTCCCTGAAAACGATAAAGATGACCTATTTACTGCCCGGACACACTAAGATGCCGGTAGACTCACTATAGAATCTTTTATTAGAAACCGTAATGTTTGGGCACCCAGTGAATGACCGACACTGATTAGAAATTCAAGAACAAATCCATCAGACTACCAATGCATAGAATTAAATCACACAGAAAATGTCCCGAGACTGACTTTCACGGGCTTGTGATTCAAAGCCAATCCTTTCCGTGCTGTCTATGCTCTGCAGCAGTTTTGTCTGCCAATGGTTCCATGAGCTATGGTCTTCTATGTTGCACCTAATATTGTGTTCCAACGCCATGGCTTCCCACCTTCCGACAAACTGTGATTTTGCTTCTAATAGGAGTTCTGTGACAATTCTTGGAAGACGCGTGGATGGCATTTGCATAGTCTTATTAATATAATCGAAGTGAAGTTGCAGTGTGTAGAGAAACATAGTTGGGAGACCCGTTTCCAAGTGTATAGCATAGTTAGGCGAGCATAGAGGCAAGTGGAACACCCTCTTTATATAAAAACGGAGGAGTCGTTCCACTTCTTCGTATTGACCAAAGTCCCATACTTGGGCAGCATGGCACATAATTGCTCTGGCTGTGGCTAAGAACAATTTGTACTTAGTGCTGTGACTGACGTTTCTTTCTCTAAGCAATTTGTTCCACGCGATATAGATTGCAGTTTTCGAGTCGCTTAGTTTTTTGATTAAATGCTTGCGAAATGACATGTTTGCTATTCTTTATATTTTTCCGATTTTGACCGAACTATCCAAAATTGTGTGGAAACTGATAATATTCACAACTGGAAGGTATAAAGACGCTACCATTGAAAACAAAAAAGTTTTTCTCACTAAAACTACTTTTTCGACCGATAATTCCTATGGCAGCTATATGCTATAGTCATCCGATTTGGATCATACTTGGTAGAATTGTGCAGTAGCATATAATATTGATTAGAGACAAGTTTGGGACTGATAGCATTGAAAACAAAAAAGTTTTTCCTAGTTAGACTCTTTCTCAGACATATCTTTTGTATGGCAGCTATACTGCCATTTGTCCGATTTTCATAAAACTTGGTGGAATTATGTAAAAGCACAGAAATCTTATAAATACGAGGATTGGGGACTTTTGCGTTGAAGACAAAAAAGGTTTTCTCACTAGAACCACGTTTTTGATCGATGTTTCCTATGGCAGCTATATGATATAGTCATCCGATCCGGCCGATTTCGACAAATGTGCAGCGTATTTGTACCAAAAGGCTTCGTGCAAAGTTTAGTTAAGATAGCTTTAAAACTGACGGAGGAGATAGCATAGAAATAGACGGACATGGCTATATCAACTCAGCTCGTCATGATGATCAAGAATATATATACTTTGTGTGGTCGGAGGTGCTTCCTTCTAGGCGTTACAAACATCTGTACAATTTTAATATACCCTAAAAACATCTTTTTTTTGTTTTCGACTTTCTGGCAGCTTTTTTTTTGCTCAATAAAAGATGGCATCACTGTTTATAATGGTAATAAACAAGTTTCACAAGTGTGGTGAAGGGCATTGCATAGGTCGACCTGCTGGGGCGGCCGGTCTACGTGTTCTTTTTGGCAAATGTTTTGCTAGCCTCTCCCACTCTCCAGTTTGGCTGCTCTTCCTCTCTTTTCGCCCTACTCATTCTCTCTCTCTCTCTCTCTTGCGTTTGTCTTTGGCTTTTGTTCAAAAACTCTCCTTCACAACGGACTCGCTATCTTGGGTAAAAGGACTACGTCTACGAGTATTTTATTGTGTTTTGGGTGGGGGGGAGGGCGGTGGTGGGTTTGAGGGATGTCGCAAACATGCACAAATCGAAGCCAACTTTTTTGGCAACACGTTGATTTGCATCTGCAGCATCTCAAGATAAACTTCGTTGTGCAACGAAGTTGATGATGGAGATGGGGCGCACGCACGCACGAGTGTGCGTGACAGTCGGCTGACAGTTGTCGTTGACATGGGGGGAATCCTGCAAGTGGCAGGTGCAGGTGGAGGTGGAGGTGGAGTCCTGCTTTCGTTTTTCAGGGAAATTGCGCCTCGTGACGCGGCTCTCGACACGTGTAACTGGGTTAAAGGCAAACTTAATTGCAGAGAAAATGCCCACGTTTTTGGTGGCAAATGAAGGGCAAAAGGGAAAATCAATATCTGTTAACAATGGCATTTGCTGTACATAATGCAAATGGGGAAAAATGTGGGAAAATGAGAGGTCAGAAACTGGGTCAAGTGAATGGGCCAATGGTAGGGACATCAGCGAGGACAATGATATCATCAAGCAATAGTGTGTTGGGGCGGGGAGGTAGGGGGGGGGGGATGACTAATGTTTGATCCTTTCCAAGGAGTTGTTAAAGTCGTAGGGGAAACGCTTTCCAGTTTTAGGCAAATGTGTTTTCTATTCTGTTTTGTTTTTGCATTACGCCCACTCGATAAATTTCACCTAGAAAATTATTATGTACGCTCTACCCCCTCGCATTTACACATTTACACACACGCGGACGCCTTGTCTATGTGTGTGTGTGTGTGTGTGAAAGGCAATTGGAAAAAGTAATGGCCGACAAAATGAATCGCCACGCAGCAGGCAAAATATAAAAGCAGAAGCAGTGATAAGCGAATATCAAGACTAAAGCAAAATACACAAATGCTTGAAATGGGATGAAAAAGAAAACTTCCGGCAAAGCTAAAGAGCAACAAAATGCCAAACTCACACAATTAACAATTTCTACACACAGCCATAAGAAAACCCACGTGAATCAGAGAGAGAGCACAATCGAGCGAGAGCGCAGAACACACCAAACGAGACGAGAGAGGCAGAGGTAGAGAGAGTGAGAGAGAGAGCCGCCTCTGATCGCGGCGAATTCGTTAAGAGTTTTCATCCAAACCTCAGCAAATGTTGTGAAAACTGCCACACACACAAGCATATTGACATTTTTGCATACATTTGTATGTTTGTACACATGCATTTCCTAAACAAAAACAGTTAAAACCAACTGCCTGCCAAACAAGAACATGCCCCGCTCTCGCTCGCTCTCTCTCTCTCTCTCTCGCTCGCTGTGACTCTCTTTATCGCCTGCTTTATGTCGCGTCATTCGTTTTAATTTTTTTACGCCATATTGAAATTTCGTTATATTTGCCATTTTTCATGAGGTTTTTTATGGCACTTCCCAGCGGTTTGATTTGAACTTTTTGCTTGCATTGCTTAGATAATGGTTTGAATGTCATGTTTTAAGTAAAAAATTTGGTTTCTATTTAGTTTTTAGTGGCATAAAAAGGTCTTGAAAATTTGCCTGTAGGGGGGGAGGAGGAGGAGGGGGGGGCTTACTCTCCCAATTACGCGCTCTCTCGTCTAGGTTTTGTCTTTATGCTCTTGTGCTTGTGTGTGTGTGTGTGTGAGCGTGTGTGTGCAAATATGGGTAGCCGTTTTGTATACATATATATTTTGGAATTATTAATTACATACATAAGTATAAATGTACATACAAACGTATTCATGTTTATGGATTATATATACCGACATACATATCTGAAGATAAGAGATATATAGAAAACGCGTTAGTGTCAGGATTGATGTGACAGCTGCTACGACAACAACTCAAATCACCATCACAGTGATCCACACATACGGTGACTTGACGTTATATTCAAATTCCAAGGCAAATCCAATTCAAATCATTTTAAAAGTTTACGATTTTTTTTTAACTCCATGGAGTTTTTTGGGAATGAAATAAATTCCATAAGATTGTAATTATCTAGATTAATTATATCCTATGGAATAAATGGTCTATGGTAAATTATGGTCCAAACAGTTCGGTTCGCATTTATTGGTTCCCTTGAACCGGCGAAGTGACGTTAGTCAGTGTCAGTTCAAAGCTTTTGTTCTCTTTGCGTAAAAGAGAAAGGGGGACACTTGCAGTTTACTCCAGAGTTCTCCAGCTTGCCGAAGTCATGCATCACTGTGTGTTAGAGAGAGAGACACAGTCACATTTTACTCTAAGGTTTACTCTAAGGCACACTTGCAACACACATGCATGCACAAAAGACACATTCTGCAGATACTGCCCAGCAAAGTGTCTCATGGAAACACATGAACAAAGCAAGCGGATAACAAAAACATTCGTTGATTGAGCAAAAAACACCTTGAGAAAAGTCAGAGGTTAGATGTTATTTCGTTTCACTTTTTTATAGTGTCCGAGAGTGACTGTATTTTTTCTGAGAGCCTGCAAAAAGTGAACACTTTTTGTAAGCTCTGCTCCAAACAGATCAAGCTTTAAACAGATATACACACCTGATCATATTAATAGGTACACACATCAACTCTGACTTTAAGGTGTAACAGAAAACAGTTTTATTCATTGTTTCAAACTTAAAATTTGTTCTCATTGGTTCTTAAACTATTTGTTGTTAATAAAATAAACTTAATTGTACCATAGAATAATAATATAACATAAAAGAGATCAGTTTGTGTTTCAGATACGTTTTCAGTGTGATCATAATAATAGGTACACTTTATGTGTTGGTATGAAAAAAAATTTTAATTTCGATTTTGTGTTCTTTTTTTTAGGTAAATTAGTATTTCCTAACTTAGTATCCAGTGTATCCACCTCTATTTTTGGCCGCTACTGCTATTCTTTTTGGCATACTTTTAATAAGAGCCTGGCAGGTCTCTACTGTTGTCTCATACCACTATTTTTTGGACACCTTCCCATAATTTTTGTTTATTTGAAAATGAATGCTTTGCCAATTTCTTTTTTAAGTCTCCCCACAAGTTTTCAATGGGGTTAAGGTCGGGGGATTGGCTTGGCCACTTCAGAACGTCAACTTTTTGGTCCTCGAAAAATTTAGATAACAGCCTTGATGTGTGATGTTAGGATCATTATCTTGCTGAAATACCCAACGTAATGGCATATTTTCCTCAGCAAACGGTACCCGTAACTGTTTCCAATATGGATTTGTACTCTTCAGCATTCATTTTGTTCGTAGTCTGATAAATTGGACCTACGCCGTACCAGGAGAAGCAACCCCATACCATTACCACCTCCCTGTTTGACTGTTTTTTTTTGTAAACCGTGGATGGAATTCCTTTCCATTAGGGCGTCGAACATTCCTTTCACAGTCATTCCCAAACAAATTAATCTTGGTTTCATCGCTCCATAATATGTTTCTCCATTTTTTCTCCCCGGTGCATCCTACGCAGTCTTTGTGGTCCCTTGCAAAAGTTTGCCTTGCATAAGTGGGACTTTTCTGGCAATTCTTCCTGGCAGGTTGGCATCTTGTAGTCGTCTTCGGATAGTTGGAGCACTAACTGAATTCCCAATTTTGGCTGCAATAGCCTTCGATGACTTAAATGGGTCCTTTTTGCCCAAAGTTACTATGTAGTGGTCAAGGGTTTCTGTTGTTTTTTGTGGCCTTCCACGGGTTTCCTGTCTTGGTTTTCTTTCTAATGCATTTTTAACAAAATTATGAGACCTGTTCTTAAATTTGGCGATGGCTCGTAAAGATTTGCCTTCTTTTCTCAGACTAAGAACCAATCGAGCTTCTTCTCTGATTGATAATTCTCTGTATTGACAGGAGCTATACTTAATTTAGCTTTAGTTACCAAAAGATCACTGATTACAAAATTATTCACTTGATACTTGTGAGAAACGGAGACTGTACCTATTATTATGATCAGGCGAAATGTGTGGTGGACTCGCAATTTATAGAAAAGCTTTGATATACGGGGCAGCCCCTCTTTCAACTCTTTGTTACAGTGTGGCCAGACATTGACAACAACAAAAAACCAAAAAATTATAAAGTTGTCAACACTAAAAGTACGAAAAAACCATCTATAATTAAAAAATTCCGGTGTGTACCTATTAATATGATCAGGTGTGTATATCCTAGAGGCTAAGCTGGAGCTCCATGGAGTTTTTGGAAATGAAATAAATTCCAGAAGATTGTAATCAAATAGATTGATTATATCCTATGAAATAAATGGTCTATGGTAAATTATGGTTATATATTGGTTCCCTCAAACCGGCTCATGAAAAGAATCTTTCAAATATGGGCATTTCCAAACTGACGTGACATTAGTCAGTGTCAGTGCAAAGCTTTTGTTCTCTTTGCGTAAAGGAGAAAGGGGGACACTTACAGTTTCAAACCCAGCAAACAATTTCATATAAAAATACACGTTTTGTAGGCTTTCAAATGTAAGCAAAACGCTTATAAAACGCTGCAGTGACATTTATAAAACGCATTAAAGTAAGCGTTTTATAATCGAAGCGAAACCATCGTTATACGCTTATAAAAGACGATAAATGTTTAATAATTAATTTTTATACGCTTTCCACAAGCTTTGTAAATACGGTTACAAAACACGTATTATGAATGAAATAATTAAGCGTTTTAAACATGTATTTTGTGAGTGTACTTATTGGTTTTTATTTTTATTAATAATAAACAAAAATTAAAATTCAATTAAATTAGCGGTTTCTCAGTTCTTTTGAGAATACATTTCGCTTTGAACATGCTTTGTAAGTGTTCTATCGGTGTTTTTTATAAGTAATAATAAAGAAATATTTAAAATAAAGTTGAATTATCGTTTTTGAGAAGAAAAGGGAACTTGATGTCTTTTAATTGAGAAAAGCAAAAAGGATCATAAAGTTATCAAGAAATTATTTTATTTATATTTTACTTATTTTTGCTGTTGTTTTAATTTTAACACGATTTTTCGCGCATTGAAAAAAAGATTTCGGGGTAAATATATCCTTGCCTATATTTTCACAAGTGAAAGTTTCTGCAATAGAATTTAAATATGAATGTAAATACACTTGGCCCTCGCTTAACACGGACTCTTTTAGCTCGAACTCGGTCTTACACGGTTACAAATTTGCTCCCTTTCCCTTAAATCATAAAGTTAATAAATAAAATATATAAATTTCAGCTTTTACAATGGCAGAAAGAAAGAACAGAGCTCCTTTAAAACGAAAAGTCATTTCTATAGAAACAAAAATACAAATTGCAAGAAGCCTTGACTTGAATGAGGCAACAATGAAAAAAAGATCCCTTTAAGCCAGCGGATCATTCAGGAAAAGGCACTCAGGATTTATGAAGTGCTCAAGCAAAACGGAGAGCCCTCTTGCAGCATAGATTTCGTTGCTAGTAATGGATGGTTCGAGAAATTTAAAAAACGGTTCTCCATTCATAGCATCAAATTTAAAGGCGAAGCGGCATCGCCCGATAATGGAGCTGCTACCACATACCCAGAAAAAAACAACTGGCCCTTACTGGCCCTCAAGGTATCTCTAAAAGGTACAAACGATCTATATTCAAAACTGTAGGAGATGTGACGTTTTTTCCAAATTGCGGGGGCGGGAGGGCGTGGCAAAAATTGAAAATAAACTTGATCTGCCTGCAAGTATAAGAAATATATGCCCCATACATGTCAAACCTCTATCTCCTACCATCTCTGAGATCTCTTCGTTCATACGGACGGACAGACAGACAGACGGACAGACGGACATGGCTATATCGGCTGTTGATGCTGATCAAGAATATATATACTTTATAGGGTCGGAAACGATTCCTTCTCCCTGTTACATACTTTTGCACAAACTTAATATACTCTATGTACCTTCGGTACAGAGTATAATGAGGGGTTCATTCAAGAAGAGGAATTCTTGCTTGACCAAGTTTTCAATGCTGATGAAACTGGACTTTGCTGGAAAAAAATGCCAAATCTAACTTTTTTCATCAAAGAATGAAAAAGTAGCTCCCTTTAGCTTTAAGGTACAAAAAGATTGTTTCGACGACATGTTATTTGATGATGTGCAAGAGTTGTTTGAAGATGAAAGAATTAATGACGAATCATTGCTTGAGATTGCTGTGAATGAAGCAAACAATTTGAAATCAGATGACAGCAGCTCTGAAGAAACCGATCTGATCTCCAAGAAGGATTAGCATATGCTAGCAGCTTGGAATCGTGCTTATTAAATTCAGATCCGGTCATCGAACGACGACTTAAGTTAAAGAGAGAGTTGGAAAAAATACTTTTGCCTTGTAAGGAGTGCTATAAAGAAGCTTTAAAAGCCACCAAACAATCGAAAATGACTTATTTTTTGATAAGGAGCCACCAGCAAAAAAGAAAACATGCCATAAATTCCACCAAATGCAATTAAAATTTTGATATGTATAGAAACATGAAACATGATGTATGATCTTCTTACTTTTGAACATTTTTGAGTTTTTAGAAAGTTTAACCTATTAACTACTAACTATTTTAATTTAATACCAACTTTTAATTTTGAAAATATGAATGTTATA
The DNA here is from genome assembly GCA_037044535.1 of Lordiphosa magnipectinata. Classification (NCBI taxonomy): domain Eukaryota; kingdom Metazoa; phylum Arthropoda; class Insecta; order Diptera; family Drosophilidae; genus Lordiphosa; species Lordiphosa magnipectinata. The sequence goes on from JBAMBO010001295.1 coordinate 511,253, forward strand.
CATATATTTAAGTTATACATATTATTTAATATTGAACAAATGTATAAAACTTTAATAGAAACAGACCAAATTTGAACAATAAAAAATTTGTTTGTTGCCAATTTTGAATTTCAGGAACGTAACCCCTTAATTTGTACTGATTTCACTTAACACAAAGTTTTCTTGGAACGTAACCCCCGTGTTAAGCGAGGGCCACGTGTAATTGACTATAAACTGAATGAAAGCTTTCTAACTTACGACGAATGGCAGTGGCGACAGTGAAGGCGGCTCGAATGCACTGCTTGTCCGCAGTACCTTTCCACCAACAATTTTCTGCAACTCAGTCAACCATAAGTCTTTGCCACGATTTCGTAACAAATTTTCCTTCAATTTCAATCTTCTGTTCTGGACGTTCAATCTCGCTCCCTAAGGAATATGGTGCCCCCCGCTGTTGCACAAATGTTGGAAAACTTCGTTGGCGCTGCGCACAACTCTTCTTGATTTTTTTTTTGCTGCCGACATTTAACAAATTTACAAACGCATGTAATAAAAGCCACTTATGCTGATGGCGCAGCCTTCCTGGCTTCCAGCCGACCTGGACCTGAGATATCTTCCCACAGGTCATTGCCTGAATAACGTGACACAGGTACTCGTACAGTTTCCGAGAATAGCATTAGCCAAAGAGGCACCGTCCAGTGTTGCCAATTTGTCATTTTGTGCGGACAGATCTGTCCTTTTTGAAACTGCGATTTCCGGAAAAATTTTGAAACGTCCCCTATCCGACCTTTTTATTTTATTCATCCGTTTTTACTTGTTCTAAGGCGCTCATACAGTTTATCAATTGCAAGTATGTGGCATCGCTTCCATATTGATATTCCGCCTTCGATAAGAATTTTGTCAAAAGCGATGCAGCCCTGTTTTATTTGTGTGTAATCAAAATCAGAAGAATCGAATATCGGTTCACAGCGCTTTAAAGTTTCAGCATGCCGAAAGACGTTTGCAATAAAAAAATTTCTCGAATCTTGGTTAAGAGAACCTGAATTAAAGAATTGGATGTCCTTGGAATACCAAGGATCTAGATCCGGAGGCATACTGCAAATACAGCAACTGCAAGGAAAACAAACATTTCGTTTTAGCCACTTTCAACATCACTTGTCGTCAGGAGGCGGCAGTAGCTAAGTTTCGTGGCCCAAATTATCAAGTTTCTGATAGATGTCTTCGGATAATTGGAAAGAATGCACACGAAATTGATGCTGATAATGTCACTCTCGATATAAATTAGATGAAAATAAGTACTGAACTCCACGTCAAGCGGTACAGACGTGTTATAAATTTGTCCCTGAAGACGGATGCCGAGGCGCATTCGAAATATATCGGAAACAAACCAAAAACACTGAGTTTTTCTTCTCGACCTAGAGCCAGCTAACATCTACATTCTTAGATGAAAATAAAGATATTCAAAACTCCACGTCAGACGGCACTGAAGATGGTCAGCAACCGAATTAACCGAAAAACAGCATATATATCGGTGTGTTTCATTTGACCTCGAGCCGGCTAAACTCAATTTTCTACAATTTAGAAAGGTCGCCAACTATCAACTTTTTTATATTCATTAAATACTGCAAAATACTGACAAAATACTGTTGTCAAAAAAGTCTTGCGGTATTTTTATTGAATTTTCAATTGTTCATAAAATTGGTTATAATAATGCGACTTAAGTCAAATATGCGCCGTTTTGTTCGATTACGAGTTCCCAACGAGATGCCAACTTCATAATGCCCCTCTTATAGAAGCTCGCTTCCGTATTGGCAAAAAACTCGGAGAGCCAATTTTCACAGGACTCTCTTGTGGCCAACTTCCGACTACCAAGCTCGTTCGCCATGGACAGAAATAGGTGGTAATCACTTAGTGCGAGATCCGGACCATACGGTGGATGCAAAAGAACCTCCCATCCGAGCTCCCGGAGCTTCTGGCGCGTCACCAAAGATGTGTGTGGCCTGGCGTTGTCCTGATGGAAGACTATTCGGCCTATGTTGATCAAAGACCTGGCCTCTCCTGCATGAGTGCTGCATTCAAGCGGTCCAGTTGTTGGCAGTACAGGTCCGAATTGAGCGTTTGGCCATAGGGGAGCAGCTCATAGTGGATGATTCCCTGCCAATCCCACCAAACACACAGAAGAACCTTCCTGGCCGTCAATCCAGGCTTGGCCACCGTCTGGGCCGCTTCACCGCTTTTCGACCACGACCGTTTGCGCTTCACGTTGTCGTAAGTGACCCACTTTTCATCTCCAGTCACCATCCGCTTCAAAAACGGGTCGATTTTGTTGCGATTCAGAAGCGATTCGCATGCATCCATACGGGCAAAAATGTTTCTTTGCGTCAAGTCGTGTGGCACCCATACATCGAGCTTCTTTTTGAATCCAAGCTTCTTCAAATGGTTTATAACGGTTTGATGACTCATGCCCAGCTCTTGGCCGATGCTACGGCTGCTACTATGCCGGTCTCTTTCGATCAATTCAGCGATTTTATCGCAATTTTCGACGACAGGCCTTCCGGACCGTGGCGCATCTTCGATCACCTCTGCACCAGAACGAAAACGTTGAAACCATCGTTGTGCGGTGGAAATGGAAACTGTATCGGGTCCATAAACTGCACAAATTTTATTGGCAGCATGAGATGCATTTTTGCCTTTATCGTAGTAGTACTGTAAAATATGCCGTATTTTCTCTTTATTTTGCTCCATGTTTGCGACGCTATAACTCACGAACGACTAAAAACAAACAACAATAAGTCAAACACGTGTTAGCGCGTAAAAAGAGCTTTCCAAAAAGCTCTAGCGTGAACCGATGCGACGAATACAACTAGAACTACGCGCTTGCAAAGACAAGCTTGCGGAAATACCGCAAGACTTTTTTGACAGCCTTATATTAATAAAGAAAACATAGCTTGTCCTGTTTTTTTTAGCCTTTTAAAAAAAATCTGTCCGTTTTCTGTCTTTTTTTCTGTGTTCAACCGTTTTTTTTTGTGTAGAGGCGTTGGCAACACTGGCACCGTCACACATGAATAAAGATTGTACAAGTATAGATATATTATTTAAGTAAAAAGTAAATTTAAGACTGGGTTTTTAAGAGGGTTGCAAAAGACGAAAGTTTGGAACTTAGCGATGGAGCAACAAAGAAACTGCAAAAAATTGATCTAAAGCAGCGGCGCCAATGCGAATCGTAGCACGGCGCCTACAAGACGGCGCTACAGCTGCATTTTGGGCGATCGAGACTCGCTGATAGCGGTGGCTTTTTATACCCTTGCAAAGGGTATTATAATTTTGCCCAGAAGTTTGCAACGCATAAACTATATATGGGCATTTCTCAAATGTCGAATGCGACATTCGTACGCATTCAAAGTGAAGAAAAGTATAAACCAAAACATTATTTTATTTTGACAAGGGACGAAACTTATAGCTCTTGATTAGCACTAAATTTGATGCTAAAGCTGATTTTGGGCAACTGATCGTTTTCAAGATAATTACAAAAAACCAATGCATTCGCATGCGACAAGAACAGAAGTCACTTTCAAGGCGAGCAGTTCAAACACTGATTTCAGCGGAACCTGCAGGAATATGTGAATGGGACTAATTTTAAAATATTTTTCATTGATGTATCTTCAAAATGTTTTTTTTTTTGATTCAATAATAATTAGTAGTTTATTTTTTATTTAATTTTAATCACTTTCGCACGCGACATGTCCCATGCGACATTTTGTTCCATCATACTTTTTATGTGGTTTCCATTATAATGCGTTTTCTGCGTGTTTCTCATGGTTTCCTGTGCATTCTTTTTTGACCATTTGTACCCTCAGAAAGATTTTAGATAGCAAAAGCAAAAGAAATCTTAAGGCACTTTTATCAAAAAAAAGTGCAAAATTAATGTCAGAATTAGAAAAATTGCGCTAGCGCGGCCGTAAATCCGAATATTTCAAAATGGGCTATGTATAAATGTAAGATTGGCTTTTATTAATGCAATTTGACTGTTTCCCCATGAAAATTAGATAAAACATAGTATTTTTAACCACTTTTACATTTTTGGCAGCGGTTGACATTTCTGTGGAAATGCCCATATATTCTTGATCAGTTCGACGAGCTGAGTCGATTGTTGTTTTCAATATTAGCGTCCTTAAATTCGGCTATTATTTGTATTATATGCTTTCAAATAGATTTGCAAATTTTGGTCAAGATCGGATTACTATATCTTATAGCTGTCATAGGAACTATCGTTCGGAAAATGGGTCTTAGTAAGAAAAACTTTTTTGTTTTCTTTGTTAGCATTCCCAAACTCATTTATTATTACTTTTGAGTGCTTTCAAACAGATTGGCTGACTTTGGTCAAAGTCGGTTGACTAAATCTTATAGCTGCCATAGGAACCATTGGTCGGAAAATGGGTCTTAGTAAGAAAAACTTTTTTGTTTTCAATGCTATCGTCATAAAACTCGGCTATTATTAATATTATATGTATTCAAACAGATTTGCAAATTTTGGTCCAAATCGGATGACTATATCTTATAGCTGCCGTAGGACCGATTGATTGAAAAATGGGTCTTAGTGAAACAAAACTTTTTTGTTTTCAAGTAAATCGTTCTTTAAGTCAGTGATTCTTAATATGAAGCGTTTTCAAACTAATTTGAAAAAGTTGATCGACATCGGGTGACTCTATCTTATGGTTGCCATGGGACCGATCGGTCGGAAAATGAGTCTTAGTGAGAAAAACTTTTTTTTAGAAACTAATCGTGGGGTTCCCCAAGGCTCAGTCCATTATTATTTTCAATCTATGTAAATGACCTACCAAATGTATTGTGCAAATGTATGCTGACGATCTACAAATCTATATGAGTCGTTCGGTTAGTGAAGTACCTGAGTGTATAACTGTTTTCAATAGTGAACTAGAATTAGTTGGTGAATAGGAAAAATCCGTCTAAGTCGCAGTGCATTGTCATTTTCAAAAATAAGTTTAACGCTTTTTTACAAAATTTATGCAAAATTTACGAAAAAATTTAATATATGGTACCCAAATGAGCAAAAGCATAGCCAAAACTTATCGTTTATGCTCATAAAAGTAAAAATTTGACATTTTTTTTTAATGATAACTAAAAAAATCGTGGTTATTGACCAAGTTATAAGTAACATTCAAAAACAGTACGGAAAACCTGATTTTTGTGAAAAAATTCGACTTGCGCAACCTCTAAACGTTTTCCAAAAAATCGGAAAAAAAAACTCAAAAATCTTTACCGCTATATAAGCTTTCAGAAAATGCCAGAGCACCCGTGAGAATTAAAAAAAAAATTGTTTTTGGGACACCCTAGTGTCCAGGTCGGAGTATGTTCAAGGCCGAGTCGTTGTTTTCTAGCTGATCTGAATAAAATTCCGCTTCTAATCTCTTTAGGGCAAGATGCTACAATTCATAAAAATAGTATGTGAGTGGGATGTGGGTGGGAAGTGGGTGGGAAGAGGGTGGGAAGAGGGTGGGAACTAGGTGGTGAGTTGGTGGTAAGTGGGTGCGAAGTGGGTGCGAAGTGGTTGGAAAGTGGGAAGTGGGTGGGATGTGGGTGGTAAGAGGGTGGGCGCTGGGTGGTGAGTTGGTGGTAAGAGGGTGGGAGCTGGGTGGTGAGTTGGTGGTAAGTGGGTGGGATCTGGGTGGTTAGTGGGAGGGATGTGGGTGGGATAAAGGTGGGATGTGGGTGGTAAGTGTGGACTTGGGATATTGGTTCTATACTGATTTAGGCTATACTGATGGCGGCGCAGCGAGGCGCGACGGATTATATGCTAGTAATATATAAAGAAAATCTTTCAGTTGCCCAAAAGTACACCTAACTACGCAATTCACCTACGCACAAATGTTGCCCTTAAACGCCGTGCCATACCGCACTAACAGCGAATGTGACCTGTTTAATTTAAGAACTTCTGAAGACACTTTGCATTTTGTTGCCAAATCAGGAAGCTACACCGATAAATCACGCAACTAACACCTCAGGAAACCATAAAAATTTTAAATAGATCGAATTGGACTAAACTATCATACACAGTCTTGAAGTTAATTACGATGATGATGATAAAGAAACCGAAAGAAGATTAAGGACTAAGTCAGAGCCAAAACGCACAAGTAGGTAACAAGTTTTTGAAGGATTTCATGGATGAAGAACTCGACGAAGACGAAGGAATAAGAAGCCACTACGATGATGATAAAGAAGAGAAATAAGTAAGTCAGAGTACCAAGTCTTTGAAGGATTTCATGGATGATGATCTCGACGAAGACGAAGGAATAAGAAAGATGATGATAAAGAAGAGAAATAAGTAAGTCAGAGTACCAAGTCTTTGAACGATTTCATGGATGCTGAAGATGACAAAGTTGGTAATGACGGAAGCGTTGGTGAAGACGAAGAAATAAGAAAGCCAAAACGCGCTAGTCTTACCAATTACGACGACGACGATGATGAAGACAACGATAGAAGATAAAGGACTAAGTAATTCAGAGTCAAAAGGCGCAAGTCGTACAAAGTCTTTGGAGAACATTATGGATAATAAAGACAAAAGAAAATATAAAATAAAATAAATTTAAAAAATGATTCCAATAAATTCCACCTCCTCTCGAAAGCAAGAGCTAAGGTGGAATGAATGAATAATGTTTGAGGGTTTAACAAGTCAAAAAATGGTCCAAATTATAGCCTACTATGTGCTGTATGATTCTGTGTAATGTATTTAGTAGAATTTCTGGGTCTAAGCAAGCCATGCTCACTTTGCGTTGGAAATACTCTAATTGACTTTGTACTAAAGGGTGAGCATCAACTGCCGAATCGATATAGCCATGTCTATCTGCTGCAAATTTTTGCATGTATGTACACTGCTCGCCACTTGAAAAGGACACCTCCAAAGTCGATTTTCTATAGTTAATTGCTGCTAAATCAAGCCATCTAGGAAAATAATTTTTGTTTTCTTATAAAGTTTATTTAAATGTAGTAATTAGACGAAAATTACAAAATTATTCAAAAGTTGTAAGTATACGAAAAAACATTGTTAACGAATAAGTAACAAATTTTGGAGTCTTCATTTTGCACCACTTGAATAGGATGGACACTTTATCTAAAAACCATTTAAGAATATTTCAATCCTTTTCAAATAACAAAATTACTTAAATAAGAAATTACTAACATGTTTTTAAACCAAAAAAAGTGGAATAATAGTGTGTTGAGCCTCCGTTTTTCTCCAAAAACCTCACACATTCGGTCTGGAAGGGGGGTTGCATACAATTTTCCCAAATAATTCAACGATATCGAGCCCCGTGCTAATTTGATAGCTGCAATTAGTTCGGGAACGCTCGAATATTGCTGACCTGATCCATATACTTCACGTGTTAGCCATCCCCACACATTCTCAATGATATTCAAGTCCGATGAATAGGGTGGCCAGAGTTTAATAACTCCACGTTTTGGCTCGCTATATACGATTTAACAATCCGGACCGTATGTATGGAGGCATGCATTATCATGTTGATAAATCCATTTTAGATTTGCAAAAAGAGTTTGGAAGTGTGGAAAGGCCTCTTTCAATATACCATTATAACACAACGCATTCATGGTGGTTGGAATAAATTTAAGCTCACAGGTGCCATAATAGGAAATGGCCCCCCCCCATACCATAATACCTCCAGCATCCAGCACTGCTGTGCAACTTATCAAAATGGTGTGGTTCTTTTCGAAGATCATGAAAATAGTAGCTGTAGCCATCGGGGCTCTCCAAATTAAACTTTTTTTCGTCCGAGAAGACAACACGTTGCCACTCCGAAGTCCAGGTGACATGTGCGCGCGCGAAATCAAGGCGTTGTAACTTCCGAGCCGGGTTAAGAGGTGGCTTCTTCTTGATTTTTAGTCTCTTCAGGTGTGTAGCATTATTAATAACACGACGCATGGTTGTCAAACTTGCTTTAACGTTGCATTTTTCCCTTATTTTGGCCAAAGAGTCGTACGAATTGGAAGCTTCTCTTAATATAAGTCGCTTGTCCGCGATGGTAAGCACACTGTGGGTGCGGCCCTTCATGTTTTTACCATAATTAGCCTCATTATTTAAAAAATTTGTTATGGCGTGACGGCTCCTGTCGACTTTTTTTTGCTATTTTGGCAATAGAAAGGCCAGAATCCTTGTAAGCTTGGATTTTTCCTTTCTCCTACTCTAGATAATGAAGTGCCACGCCCCATTTTAAATTTTTTTAATTTTATATACACTTCAATTAAAGCAAAAAGTTTAAGTAAACCAAAATTTATGTGCACGTGTCAACGATACCGACCAAATAAAATGCATGTTCTATTCAAGTGGCGCAAAAATTCCATTGAATTTTTGCGAATGCTCATATAAAGTGCAAACAACTTTATAACGGTTCTATTCCAAAACTTGGAATATACCAGAAAGAGCGAAGATTGCTTGCACAAAGATAATATGCAAAAAAATACCGTTATTCTACCATTTCGTTTTCGAGTTACGAGCAGTTTTAAAGAGAGCATACAGAGTGTCCTATTCAAGTGGCGAGCAGTGTACATGCCCCAAACTGGGACTAGAACCTAGGTCTTTGTTGCCTTTCGGTCAAATGCTTTAACATCTAATCTATTGCCGGCAATACAGAGTAGGCAGCTAGGTTCGGTTCTCTAATATCGCGCCCCTTTGGAAAATGAAAATTTTTCATTGCCTGCTTTGAATAGCAATGGAAAATTCCAAATGTCCAAACTAATTCTTATTGGGATTTTTTTTCCTGATTTTCAAACAAAAAAATCTCTGACTAACTGGTCTGACAACTGAAAAAGAATATAATCAAGAGCATAAAGAATGTATCAAACTACTTTCCGTGACTGACTAATCATTAAATCGCGGAAAATTACCAAAGAGGATAACAAATAGTTATAGTGCCAAACAAACTTTGCTTCTAACCCAGTGGAAAATCATGTTTTAAACCATTTTCCGTGGCTGCCCTATCAGTAAATCCTAAAAAACTATCAAGGCGGATAAAAGATGGTTTTTTAGGGCGGTATCCACGGGTCACCAAAAAATTTGTTTGTGAAAAAGTTGATATTCCGTAGATTCTTAACAGAGTCTGCTAAGCCCATGTTAATAACACGATAGCACAATTTACTCTGTCGATAAGCGCTGATCTGGCGCTGTTCAATATACCCGCGAACTTATAAACAACCACACCTTTAATGTGCTATTTTAATATTATATATTTTTATCATTATGACTTTTGACAATCTGCAGTATTAGCGCAGTGAACGTTGGTAGCTGCCTCTTCCGACATTTTCCTTAAAATTGTGTCTGGCACAATTAATGGCATTAAATGCAGCGGCACTTAACGAACACCTCGCACTTGGCTGACACTGCAAAGATTTCGTTCATATCGATTGGATAGTAATTCGCGCATTTCTGGCGATTTGCCTGCGTAAAGTTGGTCAGGTCAGCATGATGATCTTCTGGATGTACTGATGTAGCATGTGTGACTTGGCGGCGTATATAGCTCCGGCAGCGGTCCCTCGGTGGTCACGTAGTCGGGGCCCTGTCAGGAAAACATTAAGAAATGGAAGTGATTTATAAAGTTGAAGTTTATTTCGCCCATTTTTTACTTAGATACAATTGACATTGATGCCAAGCCGAGCTTTTGCTCGGTCACCTTCAGGGGGTCAATTGTGGCTGCACTATCCGCTATATTACCGCTTGATAGGAGGCCAGCAGTTCGCTGTCCACTGAACTGGGAGCGGGCATTTGGTTTGTGGCCGATCATTGAGCACCGGCGGCTGTTCAATGATTTTCCTTTTGGTCTGGTAGCTGTGATCGAAGACATAGTTGAGGCGAATCAAATCGAACTGATTGAGGGAACTGGAAGCGCTTAGAAGTGTTTGAATGCTGGCCAAATAGATTTCCCACCTAGCATTTGGAAGATAATTTTAGCAAGAATAACCTTGTTGAGTCTTTTTCGAGCCCTTTTGATGATTATAAAGAGATTTAATTCATGTGCGATCTAAGCAAGACTCGAAAATAAGTCATGCATATGTTCAAATTTGTTAAAAATGACGAAAAAGACTCGCAAGTGATTGGAAATATGACTCGAAAATGAGTCGAAACTGATCAGTAAAACGGGTTATGAACGACTCTTCAAGAAGAGTCGCGGCTAGGGTACCATTTTCTGCCGACCAAAGTATCATTTATGATCAAAAAACGAGCGCAATGATGACTTTATTTTATCAGACAGAGGACTCGAAAAAGACTCGAATGTGATCAAAAATTTCATAAAATGTTGGCTGGGTTTTAAGCTGCTCGCTTGTGGTTTGTGGTGACAGGAGACGCCACATGATGTTGCAGACCGTGTTCCGGTCCGCCGGTGTTCTCTGACGGGTTTCGGAGTGTTTCTTATCACTTTCACGGCGTTAAATTCAGCTTGCCCGCCATAGAAAGTGCCATTAGGCGACGCTTTCAGCAGGAATCTTTTTTAGATGCGCTCATTTTCAATTTGGCCGCACAAATTAGAATCGAAACCTATTTTGCTCACGTCACGGCAAAAAAAGAGGCGTTAACAGCACTTAAAGGCGATGTTAACTTTGAACACAACGTAGTGGCAAACGTAAGCAATTTTCGCGATTGGTAAAAACCGAACATGAAACGTCCATACGTAAAAATTCCTTAGCAGTTTTTATACTCTGTACCGAAGGTACATAGAGTATATTAAGTTTGTGCAAAAGTATGTAACAGGGAGAAGGAATCATTTCCGACCCTATAAAGTATATATATTCTTGATCAGCATCAACAGCCGATTCGATATAGCCATGTCCGTCTGTCTGTCTGTCTGTCTGTCTGTCTGTCTGTCCGTCTGTCCGTCCGTCCGTATGAACGAAGAGATCTCAGAGATGGTAAAAGATAGAGGTTTGACACGTATGGGACATATATTTCTTATACTTGCAGGCAGATCAAGTTTATTTTCAATTTTTGCCACGCCCCCTCGCGCCCCCGCAATTTGGAAAAAACGTCATATCTCCTACAGTTTTGATGATAGAATGTTCGTAATTTCTAGAGATATCTAGTACTCAAAATTATTTATCGATTTGCTGAAGGAATGATAAAGATCGGATGAACGATACTCAAGTTGTGAGCAAAAAACGGTCGGTAACACACCCCACCAGTTTTTCATTTCGCGGCCGTTTCCGCACCCATGGACACAGCCCTTTAATGCAAAACAAACTTTACTCAACAAATATCGTTTGCAATTATTATTAAATAACGCCCATTGATTACATTTAGCAGGCTCTTGTACTTAGTTACAAGAGAAAATTGTGTAATTGATGTCAGTTTCGTTGCATTTTAACTAAGTTTGGTTTTCATTTGGTATATTTTCGCCATTTAATGATTAGTCAGTCACTGAAATTGGTTTGAAACATTCATTATGATCTTGACTATATTCTTTACCATTGGTTATCCATGCGATTTGTCGCCGTTCAGTATTGTCAAAATGATGGTTATGTAGTTATGTGTGGTAGTTTGTACTCTGGAAAACAGTTTCTTAAGCATTTAGCGGTTTTATTACCATTTAGATCTCTGAGCTGTGAACTGCGCTTATGCTTAGACCACTACTAATATTTGTTATTATTTCACCTATTGTTCCAAATATATTTATACTAGCATAGTACCCGTCGCGCTTCGCTGCGCCGCCATCAGTATAGCCCTATTAATTTGTGTCCCCCGTAGAGCCCACAAAGCGAATCTTACATACATCGGCTTGAATTCAACGTCTTACCACTTTGCCTTTTCCCCGTTACGACTTTGCTGCCGGATTTTTCCTCCAACTCATACCCACATTCAACCCACTTCCCACTCGCTGTCGCTATCGCTATCGCTATCGCTATCGCTATCGCTATCGCTATCGCTATCGCTATCGCTATCGCTATCGCTATCGCTATCGCTATCGCTATCGCTATCGCTATCGCTATCGCTATCGCTATCGCTATCGCTATCGCTATCGCTGTCGCTATCGCTATCGCTATCGCTATCGCTATCGCTATCGCTATCGCTATCGCTATCGCTATCGTTATCGTTATCGTTATCGCCCCATTTCACTTTATTTCGTATTCTATCCTTACAAACCGAGTTTCAAGCCAATCGGATGAAATAAATTTATTGGCCTACAGAATTTTCCGGGAATTTTGACGGCTTTTCGGATATTGGAAAATCGCATTTTTAACTATTTCGTATTCTATCCTTACAAACTGATCTTTAACTCAATCGATTTCGAATTTTCCGGCCATTTTCCTCCTGGGCGGATTTTCCAAAATCGGGAAAGCACGTGTCACTTACAACCCAAATTTCATGTCAATTGGATGAAAAACAAAATTTTTTCCCATACAAACTTTTCCGCCGCTTTTCCGGCTTTTCCGGTTGAAATTTTCCAAAACCCCGTCTTAGTACGCACTTTTACCACTAGTGGAAACTCCTGTCCAAATTGCAGCCTTCTATCTCTTACCGTTAGCGCTCTGCGTTGATTTCCAATCAGTGAATCAGTCAGTCAGTTTTATATATAGAGTAGAAGTAGACAGATTCAATAAGAGTTGTTTCATTTCGACATACGAGTTGTTTCAATAGTATGCACAGTGTTTTTGCCTACTGTTAACACGATTTAGTGTGAACTCGTGCAGAACTCCAGTTCGATCAAAATCGGATGAATATATCGTATAGCGGCCATAAAACAATCTGGTACGAAAATTGTCAAAGATGTGAAGCCAAAATTAAATTGTCGAGTAAAAATCATTATACAATTTTATTGATATAAACACGCGAAAATTGTGTGGAGAAAAACATTTTTTAAACGAGGTTGACATTGATGGGTTTGCAAGCGCGTTTCTTTCGTTGGGGACATCTGAACTTGGGCTTGCATCCCATCTATTCTTGCTTATGGGCTTGCAAAATGCACTCTTACGCTTGGGCTTACATACGGATCTATTCTCCTCGTGCTCGGGATGACAATGATGGGGACATCTGGGCTTGGGCTTGGGCTTGGGCTTCCATACGGCTTTCTTCAGCTCCATGGGACAACTGTTGGCCTGATTTTGCCATTCTCCCTTTGAAGACGGTCGAATGAAGACGTTTTGGGGCCTCTTCACACTTCTCAGAGCATCGGTTGTCGAAGTCGTTGCTTAGATACATGTCTGAGTTTTCGTATCTAGAACGGTAGACTTTCTGTAGAAAAATTTCGAATTTATTTATACTCAAAGATAGAAAACTGCAAGACTGATTCCCATTTAGAGAGTATGTAGTCCCAAAGAACCAGCCCAGAACCTTAGCCAGTCTGATGTCTAATCTAAAAAAGTTAAAAACTGGTCATACTTGGTTGTAAAAGCGCAAGCACCTTTAGCTAAATCAATTTATACAACTCGGAAACTAGTTAAACCCTCCACACAACCAGTCATTTTGCTCTAACGAAAACAATAGCTAAAATATTTGCAAAGCCCAAAGAAAAGTGCAAAAATGTTGGTATTTAATGTGCGTAGAGTTACGTTACAGCCCTATACAAAAGACTAAAGCAACATATTTCGAAATTGATATTAAAGAAACTTAAAAATTTTCACGGGGTTTGCTGGAAAAGCACACAACAAAGGTTCCATCGTGCAAAGCTCCACCATAAGTTCTGGTTTTCATTTCAAATAATTTATGTACCCAGACTCGAACCAAAGCCTTGTGTTCGATTTGTACACTTTACCACGGGTTCGAACCTCCGGATCGAACCTTTACCAACAATTTTGATGATACAATGAATACAAGGTAGTGCAAAACACTTGCTTAATTTCGCATGCGCATAACTTTGCGAGTCTGTGTTGTCTTTTCACAGATTAGTCTTAGGTTGGGAATTTGAATGATGACCTAGTATATGCAGTAGAACAGGTCGAGTATAGCATTTCCTCATACTTGGTTTCCAAACACCCCCAAAATTTGAAAACCGCTTTTTGCTTTTTTACCTCAATTACATAGATATAACGCGCGCAGGGACCGTCTGATTGTTTAGAACCTTGTCGATTCCGATAGCAACGAGAGCAATCCAATATATTTTTATCAATGGTTTGACTGATTTAACGCGTTGGCTAAGAAATGCGGCTTACAGATGTGACATTTTCCACTTCTTTTTTTTTTTCGAAATTTCTACTTTGGCCACCACTGGTTTAACTATTTTATTCTATGCGATTTTGCCTTAAAATTTATTATAAGAGCCCATTTAATTCTCCGTTGAATAAATGTTTTCCCAATTAATTTGGATACCGTTTGACGAAGTTATTCGCATATTACTGAGTACACCTCGGCGATATAGTATTTCTTTTTAGTATGCTAACATTTTAGTGTGTTCTGTAACATAAGTATGCTCTGTTTTGTTTGGAGCTAAATTCAAAGTTCGAACCTCCGGATCGAACCTTTAGCAAAAATTTTGATGATACAATGAATACAAGGTAGTGCAAACACTTGCTTCATTTCGCATGCGCATAACTTTGTGAGTCTGATTAGTCTTAGGTTGGGAATTTGAATGATTTTGTTTTAACTTGATTGTTTAAGTTTAATTGTTGATATAATTTCAATTCATTTTCAATTCATGTATCATGTGCTGAGCTGTCGAATGGAATGACCGTCTACTGCGCCAGGTGTTAAACTGAGAAACGAAATGTGCGACATTTTTTTAAACCTTCGCGTAGCAGAAGGAAGTAACCGCACATGGAGAAACCTGCTTTGACTCTTCAGAGAGGTCGTCTCTCTATCTATTGAGTACCTCTTAGTACGAAGGGTACGTAACATTTAAGCACTACCAGACTGCCAGTTTCTTATTTGTTGTTCCTCTTTCTTGCATCGTGTTGTATGCTTTGTTTTCAATGGCAGCGTCTTTGCACTTTCTGGTTTAAATATTTTTTGTGGAAATTGTCGAGTTAAAATCATTATAAAATTTTATTGACATAAATTTTACCAAAATTGTGGAGAAAAACTTTTTTTAAACGATGTTGACATTGATGGGTTTCCAAGCGTTTCTTTAGGGACATCTGGGCTTGGGCCCCCTCTTCTTGCGTATGGGCGGGCGAGATGCATGCTTACGATAGCGTTTACATACGGGACAACTGTTGCCCTGATTTTGCCCTTCTCCCTTTGAAAACGGTCGAATGAAGTTTGGGGGTCTCTTCATACTTCTCAGCATCGGACATTGCCATTTGTTTCCGTATGTAGAATGGTAGACCTACTGTAGAAAAATTTCAAATTTATTTATATTCGAATTTTCTCTATAATATTACTTACCGGTGGCTCGTATTCTTCGTCTTCATCATCTTCCTTGTAATTCTCTTCAAGATTGTACATTATTACCACCAAGGACTTTTGAAAGGCTTGCGCGTTTTGGCTTACTAAGCCAAAACGGACAAATATTTTAACTTTGTAGGCCAAAACGAGCAAGCCTTTCGAAGTCCTTGCAAGCAAAAATGGACAATGAAAAAGAAAGTCAGAAAGCAAGACTAAGGTTCCTCGTCTTCAACATTATCGTCGTAATTGTTATTAAGATTGTCCATGGAGCATACCAGAGAATTGAATTTCTTCTTTCTTCGTCGACATCTTCATAAGAATTTTCAGATTCTCTAAGATCCAAGTTGTCATTTAAATCTACATACCCAATGGCCACACTGCTCCTCCACCTTTCACGCAGCTATCAATTGTCAGGCTGCTCTCAGATCCCCACGACGATATATTTATGCATTGACGGACTAAAATTTGGATTCCTCACGAACAACAAAAATTTTGTTAAAATTTTACTCCAAAATTTAAAAATAAATGTATTTTTTTCCACAAATTTTACATGTGTTCGGTCTGAGATGCTAGCACAAACTAAAGAAAGTCTAGCCCAGATTTATGAACTTGACTGTTTTTGAATTTGAGTGAAAACTCGACGACTATTTGATGTGAAAAAATAATCAAAAATAGTTTGTAATAATTTGTTACTAAATGTCTATTAAACAAATATATAAGTCCTGGGGTATTTCTGCAAGTAAATCAGGACACAAGTACCTAGAAGTAACGTTGAACAAACGACTCACCTTCAAGCCACACAGCGCTGAAGTAGCGGCTAAATTGTGAAACAAGGCGATGAGGATGGGCTGGCTCCTTAATGCCAACAACAAACTTTCGCTTTAAAACAGTGGTGTCCAAAATGCCAAAAGCCTATCCCTTGGGATAGGATCTTATAATTCTGCCGGCGTCGCAGCCGACACACGTATAGAGACAGAGAATACGTGTGTTCTATAAAAAGCACGCTCGGCGGCTGGCTCTCTTACGATGCGCGTGTTCGTTTTTCTGCTTTACTTCAAGAGGCACTTGTTGGTGGCATTTGATTGTTATGATGTGAGCTTCGTGTTTCGCTGCTAAGCACATCAGCGCAATGTTTGATTGTGTGAGTTTGGACACCACTGCTTTTAAATAAGGTCCTTATCTATAAGGTCATCCTTGTACCGATCTGGTGGTACGGCATCCAGATGTATGGCATTGCTGCAAAAACCCACCTAAACAAGATATGGGTCTTTCAGTCCAAAATACTCAGAAGACTTACAGTAGCCGAGTGGTACATACGTTCAAGGGACATCGAGCGTGACTGTGGAGTCCCTTTGGTAGCCAACACCATAAATGAACAGGCTGCGCGCTACCTCGACAAAGTATTTAGTAGCACCCAAATAACCTCGCCAGACGGCTAATCAGAAGGAGATGAATCATTGGAATCAGCGCTAGAAGGATCCATTCCACTGACTTGTCTAATAAAAGGATCAAGCCCAAATATGCCCACCTACTACAGCACTACAAATGTATACTAAGAAGCAACAAAACTACAATTAGAACTACATGATAACAAACATGAACTACAACAAAAGCTTAACAAATGATATAACACTTATGCTAGGTTTACATAGCGTCACACTGTGCCAATGTCGTCTGTGGCGCTCAGTGTCCAAAGTACTCAGAAGTCAAAAGTGTTCACATTGGCGGCACAGAAATTGCAAGCCAAATGAGTACTTTTGATATGAACGCTTCTTGTTATCGCCACAGAGATCACATTGCTCACATTGCACAAAAAAAAGTGAGCATTGAACGAGTTTTTGAGCACTGAGCCAGATCCACAATACAATATCAACAACAATCCAAAAAGGAATGATCGAAAAGAATGAATAAGCCCAAAATTAATGGAATACCGATATGATCCCTAATCTTGTTGAAGCCCTTCGAGGAGTCGGAATGCCGCTGGAATATGACTAGCGTCAATTATAAAAATCGTGAGACCAAGTAGTCTAGCTGGAGCAAGAAAAACGTTGTCACACATTTCGTGTGAGTTTTGCAATTCAATACAAAAGCAGCCCGCATGATATTCTAACAGACTTGGGGCACTTGGATAAGATTTTTTTGAAGTTAAGCATCTGGACTTGGCTTTCTAATAGGTGTTACCAAACATGCAAGAGAAGGTCCTACTTGGTAATATTTATTAGGCTTCAGCCTAACTGAGGCAACTCAAGCTACACGGCCAACCGATGCTACTCAAGTATACACATATCAAATAAATAAACATATTGAAATACTCGTCTTTAATACTTTTTAAATTCATGCGATGCTGTTTCCAAAATTATTCCTCATATGGTTGCCTTTGACATTCTAAACTTGTATGAGAGGATGTGATGATTGCGCAGTGTCACTGCTAGTCTATCGCCAGGTGTAAGGGGCACATAGTTATTAAATTTCTTCCTTTTCATCTTGGCAAACATGCCTTCTTCCATTCGAGTCAAATTAATTTTGTCGACCCAGCAAGACCGATTTGGCTTGGGTTCATCATCATCTTCATCTTCGTCAAGCACCCACAACGCAATCACAGTACACGCCCCTAGCTCTGTTGCCCTTCGCGCATTCATTTCTTACAGCTAAAAAACTTAAAAATACACGAAAACACTAAAAATGACGCATATTTACCTTTATCAACATTTTTAAGTCGAAAAAAAAAGAAAAAGTTATCGTAATGTGACAGGAAAACGAGCATGGGCGATATGCTTGGCACAGTAAAAATAGTTCAAATGAGCTAATTTTGAGCTAACTTATTGGATCAGCTGTTCAACGAACCACTGTGACGCCAAATGAGTACTTGTGTTCACATTGAAAAGTACTCGTTCCTGTGTCACACGATTTCTGTGACAAGGTATTGGCTGTTCACATTGCGCTGTGCCACTGTGACCCTGAAACCCCAATGTAAACGCAGCATTACACTACAATATAAGCCAGGGGTGCCCAAGCCTATTTCGCAAGCCACGCATTTGTTTTTGCTTTGCGCTAAGGCATAGCCCGCGCGCATACGAAAAACGCGGCCATATGCAAACGCGGCATTATACAAAACAAAAACAATTTCATATGCGTGCTCTCCTCTCTTTCTTTCCGAACGAAGGTTTTGTTGTTGGCGCGTGCAGACCTGCAACAACAACATCATATGTGATTCTCTTCTTTCTCTCTCTCTCCTATGTCTCTGGCAAATTAAAAAGTAACAACAATGTTGCCTGAGCGCTCGCACGCGTGTGTTTGAGACACCAATGACCACACACACAAACAAACAAATATCGGTTTTCTCTTTCTATTTCTTGTAGTTGTTCTTGCTTGAGTTGTATTTTGTGCATTTGTATTGGTTTCCACGCGCTCGTAAGCTCATTCTGGGCACCCCCGATATAAGCTATTCAAATAAGTAACAGTAAATTGTAACAATTTGATAAATGAATCCTTTTTATAATCCTTTCCTTTTACTTCTTTCTATTCGGTCACACTTATTCCGCCTTGCGCCATCTAGCAACGCCGAAGTCTCTCTGTCCACTCATCGATCGCAGTGCGCACCTCATGCATTGCGAAATTGTCCACTGCTTGGACAAGGGTGCGCTGCAAAGACTCAATATTTGAGTGTGGAGTAGAGCAAGCCATAGCCTCGATAACGGAACACAGTTTTTAATCCAATGGATTCAGGTCTGGGGGGGGTAACAGCAGGCCAATTCTCCATTGAAATGAAGTTCGGTACATGGTTTTTTTAGCCATGTTTGAGTCGTTTTTGCCTAGTGAGTTGGAGCGGAGTCTTGTTGAAAGGTCCTTTTCCTTTTTCAAAACGTCGGATTAATACACATTCGCGAAGTTTTATCTCCTTTTTTCACAAAAATGTAGCTTGGTGACCCCATCATAGGCGACTCCCCATCATACCATCACATAAGCCGGATGGTAACCTCTCTGTACTCTCAGAATGAGTTCGGACGCTTGTTTTGATGACACAGCATACACACTCTAACGTTTGCTGTTTGTTGAACGATTCCTCTATGGTGAACATTTTCTCGTCAGTAAACAGAATTCGTTTGCGGGCATTGTTCGCGCACCGGCGACACAATGCTTTCGATTTTGTCTAGCGTTATTGTTTCAATGCTGTTGTGAGCAAGTGGCCGGTGTGTCTCTTGTATGCACTGAATCCCAAGTCACGGTTTATGATGCGCGACATGTTGTCCTTGCTGATATTCATCTGACTAGACATGATGTTCTGCTTGCGCAGTGGATTTCGACGAATTCGGTCTTTCACGACTTTCATAGCTTGTGGCGTTCGCACAGTATTCCATCAGTATTCTCAAATAACTTCACGGTACGATAAACAATGAGCGCGTTCCCCACCATAAATCGATAACAAAAAATTGACTATTTTTGGTAGATTGTGCTGGTGAACAGTCATGATGTGCAATCATGATTGCTAAATTTCGTGATTGTGTTAGATGTGAATACATCAAAGAAATAGTTTGTTAGAATTGCTTGATTGTGATTTGTTATCGATAGCACACAGCTGTCAGTAGTAAACAAACAAGTAATTTAGTCAAGGCAAATGCAAAATGAATGTGGAAACCTCTTTGTTGTTAATTAATGAAGTGGCAGAGGAAATCACGGAAATTCGTGCAATTCCCTGAAGTCTTTACTGGTTGTTGCGGAGGACGAAAACTTGAAAAGCCGCCTCTTCAAAAAGAAGCAGAACCCGCATACTCAATTGTTGTGAAAGTACAAAACTATAGAATGGACAACTTTAAGGATTATTTCATGATGTGCCGTGCATCGTTAAGGACTCATTGCCCATTGAACATTTGCAGACCCTTCTTTGTGTTGCCCTGGATGAACTAATAGCGAAAGTAACTCTTACTAAAACCCAGTGTTATGTAATTTAGCTGCTGGCAAAACACAGGAGTTCTTCATATTACTAAATTACCGTTTTTAAATAGGAAAAAGATCTGGCCATCAGATATTCGAGTTTGTTGTGTACATTCTCGCCGGGATTACAGCAAATATTAAATGGCTAACAAAGTTTTAAGGAAAATTCAAGGGGATTCTAGGAGCAGTAGCTGCTATTGACGACGTTCATATAAATTTAACAGTCTGTTTTAAATTTTATTTAGTTATTAGTTGCCATGATGTTTCGGTAGCTAGGGTTTGCTCAGAGAGTTGGGTCGCTGGCCCTACTCCCCTATACTGGTGATGGGCGGTGCCATCTTATAGTCCTGGCTCTATAGTAATCAAGCTTCAGCCATTTCTCAGCCTACTTACCGAAGACGCACTACGGCCAATTCAGCTTCTTGATTCACTTCACAAACACTTTTTTGTTGATTGATGATTTATGTTAGATGATTGGTGTGTGCTGGTGAACGCGCTCAATGTTTCGGGTGATTTCCAGGTAGCGCAACATACGAAAGATTTCACCTTTTGCATTAATGAAGGCCAATTACGTTCGATTCCCCTTTTAAGATTGCAAACATTTGACGCCAAAAACTTTTGATGCAGAAATATATAGCATAACTGTCACTTGTGAGTGTGTTCAAATACGTGTACCAAAACAATTGCGACTACTAGGTATACTCTGTGTGCTTTTGGTACAAAGTATATATAATATCATGATAAATGCCCTTAAATGTAGGCAAACTTAATTTCTTTAAATAATTTTTCACTTAAGCTAGAATATTGATAGACAGTTACGGCAGCGTCATACATAATCCTCACTGATAACCTGAGCAGATTAAGGGCCGATTTCTCTTCTTCCAGATAGCTGCTATGTATCAGATAATCCAACAAATAGTGAAATTTCGATTTCATTGCCTACTAATTGCATCAAAAGCTATCTGTTACTTTGACCTTCAGATAGCCACTATGTGTTAGATAGGCATTTGACTTTTTGCCATTCACTGTAAATTGACATAATATTTGGGGTGGGAGCAAAACAATTTGTAAAATGAATCTGAACCGGGCTATTTACCTTCACTCCCTGACAGATTCTGATGAAGACATTGTGCCAATTTATAGAGAGAGAGAGTATACAACCCAAGGCCGAACTTCTTTGAGGACATGAAAGATATCGTAATCCTAAAGAGATTCCGGCTTTCAAAGACTACATGTCTGCTCCTTTTAACAGAAACTGATAGCCAGCTCGAGCCGAGCACTAATTGGTTTGTACCATCAACAACATCCATTAACAAACTTAACATAATCCATCTCTTAAGGAAATGTTCGCTGTCTCCAATGAAGAAACTGCGTTTAGCATTGAGATTCTATGCTTGTGGAAATTTCCTAATTACTGTTGGGGACTTTGGTGGAGTGAGCATAGCTACAGCAAGTCGCAAGTTAAAAACATTAAGTCTCGGCTCTACAAAAAATTTAAAAAATCGGGATCCCGTGTGGATTTTGCCAAATATTCGGTGGCACGTTCCAAATTTATGGTTCATAACTCAGAATGCTATAAGGACTACTTGGTCAGGTGTAAGTTGAGTTTTCAGGTTGACCCAAAGAAGTTCTATAACTTTGTCAATGCTAAAAGAAGATCCTCTCAATTCCCGTCCTCCCTTTCCTTAGATAATGTAACGGCTGACAATGACTCGGATATTTCCAATCTATTTGCAACATTTTTTCAACGATGCTATTCTGCATCGCCAAAAGATTTGGCCACTACTTATCCTTATTCAGTGGCAAATTCCAACTGCATTGTATGCCCTGTGGTTGATGCAGATAGCGTTTTTTTCAGCTTACGTTCTATCAAGTCGTCTCTTAGTCCAGGACCTGATAAAGTGCCCAAACGACTCTTGATGTGTGCCGCTTGCAAAACTATTCAACTTAACTCTTCAACTGGGAGATTTCCCTAGTCTTTGGAAGGAATCCTACATTATTCCTATTCATAAGTAGGGTCCAAAGTCAATTATATCGAACTACAGGTGTGTATCGAAACTATCGGATATTCCAAAGCTTCTTGAAAAGATCCTGACTTCCCAACATACAACATTTTTGTAGCTTGGTAATATCCAAATCTCAGCATTGTTATATGAAGAATCGCTCTATATTTACGAATTTACTGGAACAATGGATTTGTTCATAAGCGGCAAACTGATGTAGTAGTATACTAATCTCAGCAAGGCTTTTGACTCCGTAAATCATGAGCTTTTAGTACATAAATTGAGTTTGCTCGTCTTCCCTCCACTCCTCCTCAACTGGATCAAGTCATATGTAAGCGATCGATCTCAACGAGTTCGTTTCAAATCTATACTATCCAGCTCCATTAATGTACTATCTGGGGTTCCCCCAAGGTAGTCATTTAGGCCCACCTACTATTTAACCTATTCATAAACGATATCCCACAGGTTTTATCCCATTCGCATGCATTAATGTATGCCGATATAATGACCCGGCGTCTCCTCTCCTCCTCCAATCCGATTTAAGCTCTCTTCACACCTGGTGCTCGGTTAATAGGCTTCCTCTTAATCTCAGCAAGTGTAAATGTATGACCATTAGTCGTAATCAACCATATGAGTTTGATTATACGATTGATACCATCCCATTGGAACGAATTGATAAAGTGGATGATTTGGGTGTACAATTTGTACCCAAGTTATGTTTTTCATAGTCATATAGCGGTCATCGCAAACAAGGCAATGGGAGTTCTCGAGTCACTAAGCAACTGTATGTTTCCCTGGTAAGACCAATCCTTGAATATGGGTCGTGTGTCTGGTCTCCATACTATCAAAAATATCAAGATCAACTGGAATCGGTTCAGAAGCATTTCTTAATTTTCGCTCTCCGAGACTTAAGCTGGGATCCTTCCACACATCTTCCTCCTTACGAGGACAGATTACGCTTAATCAACCTGCCTTCTCTTAAGAACCGCAGAACTTGTCATAAACTCCTGTCAGGAGTAATCGACTCCATCGCTTTGTTATCTAATATAAGTCTTGCTGTCCCACAACGCGTTACCAGAAATTTTTATCCTATTTATCTACAGCCTTGCCTAACAAACTACGCTCATCACGAACCCTTCCGAAACCTTTGTTTAAACTATAACTTGCATTATCATACTTTCTCAACTCACTCCTCCTTGTTTGTAATAAAAGATGTGTCGGCCTGTTATGCGGGAGGCGTGGGTTCAATCCCGCCTCGGAACATCTATTGAAAAGTTGTCACTTCACCAGCTATTGGCGCCAGCTGTGAAATAATTAGCCATGAAACAGCTTGTCAAAATTTGCCGTTTGGACTCGGCGTTAAACTGTAGGTCTCTTTCTCTTGTGCGAAAATTATAAGCACACACGCCAAGAGATTGAGAGAAGCTCGGCTTGTGGTCCTTTGGGCTACCTAAAGACATTTTACATATATATACATATGCCATGGATACACTAATCAAGTTGGAGGATCTCGATGACGATGGCCAGCCGTCTGGCTTGGTCCGCGCTTGCCGTTGCCGCACTGGTGGCGGAGGCACTATTATGACTATTACTACTGGTATTCTTATGCCGGTTAAGTCGGCGTCAAGCTGCACTAAGATTGTGGTTGGACTCCTGCTCCTCTAAGAGCGTCTCCTTGTTGTCCTTTTCCTTGGCCGGTTGCTCTTCTAGCAAAGCCACCGAAGCGGGTCGATCGAGGCATTGGTTTGGGTTTGTGTTATGGCATATCCAATTTGGAATTTTGGGGAATTTATGAGTATTTCAGTGCTTGGTTTTTTGTCTAATTTCTAATTAAACAAATTAAAATGAATAACATGAGACATTCAAGTCCCACCTGTTGCCTGTTGGGAAGATAGGACACTTTAGTAAGAATTACATTCAAATTTTATATACAGTTTCAAAATTTGATGGGAAAACTATTCAAATTGGGCCCAATAACACATGCGATACCTTTTTGAGCTTGGTACGGAGATACTTGCGAAATGTGTGCGAAATCTCTGCACATTATTTCGCCGATAGCAAGTGCGAAAAAAGGCGCTCATCTCTAAATGTTTTGTTTAAAAATTTAACTTGGCGGGAACATTTAAATTAATAAACAGCGTATAGTTATGGTGGCCTTCAATGATGCAATAGCTGATACAAATGCTTTATGTGATTTGTAAGAAGCGGTAGTGAAGGCACCTAGGGTTCGATAGAGTTTGATTAATCCTTTTTTACAAATAATAAAATGGTTTTTGGGTCCATCGTGACCTTTATTTTAAATAGGCAAATGGTCCTTTGTGGACACAACTAGGGAAGGGACTGAATCGACTGTTTGGGCCATCTCGTTATCATTTACTTATAATGCAACGACATAGATTAGAAGATGTGGTCTCAAGTCCGACCATTGCAAAGTTGTGCAGCTCATCCGTTCAACATTCAGAATCGCCGGCGTCCACAAATGAATCACTTAGAATTGGGCCAAAGTTCCTCATCATCAGCCATCTCGTACAAGGAGCTATAGGCTCTGCAAAAGAGAATTAACGCCGACAAGTCTGGCAAGAAAGACAGATGTGGAGCTGACCCCCACTCCACATCGCTGAGTTATTGAGTTGCGATGGGTACGCCACCATCGCTTCCACTCTTGGCGTGCTTAGCAAGCCGGCAGCGTAAGCTGTCCTTTAACGAAGCCCAAGCAGCGTTGCGTTGGTCTCCTATAAAAAACAATCAATTGTGAATAACATCCATCCTTTTCAGGGGCAGCACCTTTACTTTCCCAGATAACTTTTGTCAAGCCGCTATCATAATGCTGCCACAGCACAATTTTCTGTTTTATTGACTATCGACTTATCAAAAGTTGTCTCCGCCTTAACTGTCATAACTTTGTTGTTTTTGAACCGATTTTAAAGTTCTAAAAAGAATTTAACAGAAAAAACTTGGACAAAAGTTTTGTTTTCAGATAAAAATGTGCTAGGGCCATTGCTTTTGATGCAATCGGCTCAGCTGCAGAAAAAAAACATTTTTTCCAAAATTTTAAAATTTAACCTATTTAAAATGCCTGTAGATGTATAATGAAACAA
Source organism: Lordiphosa magnipectinata (assembly GCA_037044535.1). NCBI lineage: Eukaryota > Metazoa > Arthropoda > Insecta > Diptera > Drosophilidae > Lordiphosa > Lordiphosa magnipectinata. The sequence continues at coordinate 536,599 of JBAMBO010001295.1, forward strand.
TATTATCAGATTTTCATTAATTGGCCAGTGAAAACCATGTAATTTACTTTAATACAAAACAAACAAACGCAAAAATCGGACATGAAATGGCTATTATATTCAACTTTAAGACAGAACAATAAATTTTACTATTGTGGCAAAACAGACGTCACGAAGGGAGAGGGAGCCCTCTTAGCGTCTATTATTTGCACAATATGGTCCAATTAGCCCTGTAAAGTCTATGACCAATGAATTTTGATGAAATAAACCAATATTTAAGCATAAATTGGTTTAGCTATATTTTACACTGTCATTTTTAACCGCCATCTTAGCCACTTTTGCGCTTCAATAATTGGCTAGATGTCTAGAAAATAGCCAGATCTGGCTTTTTTGCGGCTATTCTAGCTATTTGTGCAAATCCCAAAAAAATAGTCAAACATGGTCGCACTAATACCAAAAAAAACGTTGTCGCGATAAGTGTGACCACAACCCATTTACAGAATGTTTGTTAAAGTGCTCTGCCTTTTGTTTATCTTTACCAGCTTTGCTTTTGCCCATGAGGATGACACCGCCATACTGCCCGAAGGTTATGTGGATGCCGCCCAAAGATCCACACACACCAACAATTGGGCAGTGCTGGTGGATGCCTCCCGTTTCTGGTTCAATTACCGGCATGTAGCCAATGTCTTATCTATTTACCGATCCGTCAAACGATTGGGCATACCCGACTCCCAGATCATACTGATGATAGCCGATGACATGGCCTGCAATGCGCGCAATCCACGCCCTGGACAAGTGTACAACAATGCCAATCAGCATATCAATGTCTATGGCGACGATGTGGAGGTGGACTATCGCGGCTATGAGGTGACAGTGGAGAACTTTGTGCGTCTGCTGACCGGACGCACACAGAATGGCACCGCACGCTCCAAAAAGCTACTCTCCGATGCGGGCAGTAATGTGCTCATCTATCTGACAGGCCATGGCGGTGATGGTTTTCTAAAATTTCAAGATTCCGAGGAGATCACCAGTCAGGAGCTGGCCGATGGCATCCAGCAGATGTGGGAGAAGAAGCGGTATGGTTGGTGAAGCACCATGAAATTCCAATAGAACTGTAATTTTTGGTTGCATTCCAGTTACAATGAGCTATTCTTCATGGTCGACACCTGTCAAGCGGCCTCGCTATACGAGAAGTTCACCTCACCCAATGTTTTGGCTGTGGCCAGCAGTTTGGTGGGCGAGGACTCCCTATCGGTGGGTACATTTGTAAATTCAGTTTGACGACTTGCAGTTGAATAAAATTTTTTTTTTTATAGCATCACGTGGATCCCTCCATAGGAGTTTATATGATCGATCGTTATACGTACTATGCTCTGGAGTTTTTGGAAAAAGTTCAGCCATTTAGCAAACGAACCATTGGAGAATTTGTAAGTCAAAGTAAAGATTTAGTAGTAAACATTAAGGCTACTTTCATTAAGGAAGAGCCAGAAGGTTGTCAATATGCAAGGACTTAAAGGAATGCGATAGGGCTTCTTTCATACCCATGTATAGAGTTTTAAGCAGGGAATCAAACCGAAACGAATTTCGGTTCCGGTACGTATCGAAACTTTTGTTTCGGTAAAAGGTTCTGTTTTATTCGGTTCCGTTTCGGTACCTAGATTTACGTACCGGTATGGACCGTTAAAATTAACAGAAATTTTAAGACTTAAGTCCAAACAAAGTGAGTTACAGAGTACATCCTCGCGTACAGATTGCGGGTTAATAAAATTCGCACAACCCATCAACCGTGCGGAAGGCCGTTTGCTTTGATAAACGACCTCGGATTCCGCCAAATTCGAAATCCAATTATTAAAGGCCTTGGTTGTGCGAATTTTATTAACCCGCAATCAGTACGCGAGGATGTACTCTGTAACTCACAAAGAAACACACGGATCTCGAAAAGTCTGTTTGGTAATTTCCAACCGAATGCTGTGCTTCAACAATTCATCAATGCACCTGGACCTGGAACTAGCTGTTTTCTTTTCCGGTGCTTGATTCGTCTTTTGCTGATCGACTTCATTGTCAAACTTTTTTATCAAATCGGCGTGAGATCGAGCAATGTGCTTTTTTAAATTTGTTCCATGATCGCCCTATAAAAAAGGAAAGAACATACTTACAAACATATAAGTCATTTATGTTCCCTTGCAACTGGTATATAGACATACATTTGTACATATTTATGTACCATAGTTTTCGCTTCTTTTCATCAAAGGCATGCAAACATTAGCATGTACATACATACATAAAGACAGGCTATTTACCCTCTAGTAACCAACCATCAATGCAGCGTCGACGAATCGTCGATTGCCTAACGCATGCCGTCGACGCTCGCTCGACTACCCTCCTACTGAGCCATTGTTTACCTTTAACATTGCCATGTCCTAGGAGGTAGTGCACGGCTCTCCACATCGACGATCCGTCGACGAATAAGGAGTCAAAACGTTTCGTTAACGAAATGTCGTCGATGGGGTGCCAACGAACGAATCAACATGGAAGTGTTGACGAAATAGGGTAATAAATGGGCGCATAAATTTAAAATAAATTCAAAAAGAATTCGAATATTTCAATATATATTTCGTTGATTTTATTTCAAGCTGAAAAATAACAGAAAAAATTAGTTTCAGTTCATTTCATTCATTAAAAAATACTTAATACTAAATACTTAAAACTAAAAAAGAGAAATAGAGCGATGATGTGTTTCATAGTGGTAACCTGAAAATAAGCAAGTAATAATCAATTATTTATATTTTTATTAAGAGTGCTGCTTGCGGGCTCGAGGTCAAGAAGAAAACTCATTTGTTGATTTGTTTCCAATATATTTCGGATGCACGTCGGCATCCGTCTTCAGGGACACTACAACGAACAATTCACCAATTATAACAATACATTTAAACAACATTTTGAACATTTTTACATACAATATTTAACACGTCTGTACCGCTTAACGTGGAGTTTAACACTAAGCTATTGTTTGTTCAGTAGGTGTCTGTATATGTGGGCGCAGTTGTCGGTGTCCGTTTTGTAGTTTAGTCTCTTGTCTGTTGTTGTATTTATTATATGTAACATTTCGAGAGTGAAGCGTTTCTTGTAGTTGTTCTCTTGTTGTAAGATTGTGGTTTCTTCGAAATTCGGCGAGTGTCCGCTCTCCATACAGTGTGTCGACAGTGCAGTTTTTTGTATGGTCGTTTGGTGTCGGAGTTTATAATCGGATTTATGTTGGGATATCCTCGTTTTGAGTTTTGACTTTGTTGTTCCTATGTATAGTTTTCCGCGTTTTCCGAATTCCCATTACATGGTATTTTGTATATCACATTACTTTTGTCTGTTTTGTCAATTTTAGACTTCGTCTTGTTGAATAGTTGTCCCATTGTGTTCGTTGGTTTGTGAGCAATTTGTATGACATTTTTGTTGAAGCAATCGGATTTTGCAAAACGTTCTGAGATTTTTATTACTAATAAGTTAGTAATAACATACACATTTCGTAACAAAAAAATTCACATTTGTTAAGAAATGTGTAACATGTAAGCGTAATGGATGGGTAATTTTTACATAAGCGTCTAAGGAATCCAGTTTTACCAAGCACTCAATGTGCGCAAGCTCAGCCATCTTCAATGGGAATTCCCCCAGCAAATCGTGATCCTGTGCCCTCTCTCGTATTAACAGGCTCAGAGTTACTTTTTGGTCTGCCAGAGTCTTTTCGCTGCCGCAAATGCCGCTTGCTTATCATTGTTATTAAACAGCGATGCCCAGCCGTATGCTCTTTGGGTATGTTTTGATATTGTTATTGCACCAAACATAGGAAATCAATGATCGTATACATGCGCCCTGCGAGGCATACAAAACGACACACACGCTAACGATTTCGTGTGTATGCGACGCGTAGAACAAAAACCGGTTTTGTTCTCTTCTTTGGCGTTTGCGAGAGCAGGCAAACTGACCAACAACAATTTCAGTATTGGTATTGGTGCTTATCTTTGTGAGTATTGGTGAGTGCTCTGTCGTATGCAACTTTTGGGCATGCCTGCCCAGCAAAACCCAAAGCGCTCTAAGAGCGCTATTAGAGCGCTCAAAAGGAGCAGTGAAGCGCTCAACTCTCCTTGTAACTAGTGCTATTTTTTACATTGCCATGTCATTGGATGTCAGCGCTACACTCTCACTGCGAAAAAAGCGCTTGAAAGCGCTACGCTCGCAACGTAAAAAGAGCTCTAGAAAGCGCTACACTGTCACTGCGAATAAAGCGCTTTAAAGCGCTCTGATCCCACTGTAGAAAGAGCTCTAGGAAGCGCTACACTGTCACTGTGGAAAAAGCGCTTTAAAGCGCTCCTCTTGCAATGTAAAAGGAGCTCTAGGAAGCGCTATGCTCCCAGAGTAAAAAGAGCTCTAATAAGCGCTCCAAAAGAACATTTTTTATACAAAATTAAAATAAAATTTTCAATTCATTTCAATTTATTTATAACATAATAAGTTTTATTATTATTAGTATTTTAAGGTACGTTGAAAGTGGTATTATTAAATAGTTTTAAGTTTAAGACTGCAGACATTTTTTATTAAGATGGGAAAACTTAATAACAAAGTCTTCTTCTTCAAGTTAAGGAACATTTTTTTTTCAAATCTTAAATCAAAACAGGTCACTAAAACCCATACAATTATATTTCGAACATCTTTTATACAATTTTAATCAGAATTTGGATTTGCTGGATTTGATGCGTCTGAGGACAAAAGTATTTTTTTTTGTTGAGAGGAATTCCTATAAATTTTGTTTTTCATAGAACGGAAGCCCTTCGCCATTTCCTTCGCATAGTCCTCTCGATTTGAATGGACCCCACTTACAGCATCTGTGAAAACCAGTTTATGAAAAAATTACTTCTTTATCGGGTGTGTCCCAGAAATCTCTAGAGATTTTCGTATAAACTTTAGCATTTCAAATTAAAGCTGTTTGACTGTATATGCGAAGGGGAACAAATATGCACGGCTACTAGAATAGATGACTGAAGTTAAGCGATTTGAAACCGCCTGCTCAAAGTCAAGAAGATTTAATGCGTACATTTTTTCTTGCATATGATCTAGTAGCCGGTCGTACTCTTGTCACTTGACAAGTGTATTCCTTTATACGAAAATCGCTAGAGATTTCCAGGACACCCCTGTATTAAAGAAAGCAGAACAAAAAGAAGAAAAAATGCAAGCAGGCGGCGCTAGCATACGCATACTGTTCATAGGAGAAGTGTTGTGAAATAACTGCTTTCTTGGAGCAGTATTTACAAGAAGAGTTGAGCGCTACAATTGAGTGCTTTCGTGGAGCAGTATTTACAAGGAGAGTTGAGCGCTTCAATTGAGCGCTTTTGTAGTGCTCGCAGTGGAGCGCTTCGAAAAAATTTGCTGGGATTGTACATTGTACATACATATGTATATGTATATATTTCGGAAAGTAAATTCGTAAATATCAAACTCACCTTAATTTTTATGTCCACACTCGTTTATTACATTTTGCTTACATTTTCTTCAATGTTAAAGGTGAAATACTTCCGATACACATTTGTTTTTGGCCTTGGCGTTTTAAGCGATCGTTTAGATTGACTTGCAACTCTTAAATAAATTAATTACTCTTTGCAGCACAAACTCGAACAAAAATTTTGCAACGATTAACCGTAGGCGACTGTACACTGAGCTCTTTCGTTTTGCATAAAAAAAGGGACAGCATCCGAAGAATTAGCAAAAAGCCAACATGCTAAAACGGAACTTAAGTGAAAGAGCGCCAAATATATACATATTTATGTTGCTGTTTTTGTTTCAGTCTTTCTCACAGTAACCTATATGCATAGACAAAAACCATATCTTTTGTCTCTCTCTCACGCGCAGTCAGCAACTCTGAATATAGCGATGACAAAATTCCGTGCGGCAACTACGGAAATTAAAAAAATAAAAATTGCTAAAAACCGAAACTATACCGGCACACTGTTTAGGTTCTTTTCGGTCTTTTCGGTGTGATAGATTGAAAATCTGAAGCAAAGGTTTGCATAAGGAACTACAGCACTCTTTGAGAACACAACTAGGAATGTTGTCAGGGCCAGGGGAGTATGAGGATTTTAGAGATTTCAAATGCGATAGTAGGGAGCTTTCACTAATTGAGGGAACACAAATCGAGTTAGAAGAAGAAATGGTATAAGGATATGAAGTGTTAGTAAAGTGGATAGAGGAATAAGTTGATTGAAAAAAGTCTGCGAATAGGTCGACGGCAGCGGAATCATTGCCAGCCTTTTGGTCACCCAGAAAAAAAGATGAAGGTAGTGATGAAGATCTACGCTTAGAGTTCACAAAGCTATAGAATGGTTTAGGGTCCCTTTGCATGGTACGAACCATCTATCTACGAAACTGTGGGAGTTATGACTTTTTTTTCCAAATGACGGGGGCATGGCAAAAATTGAAAACAAACTTAATCTGCCTGCAATTATAAGAAATATATGTCCCATACATGTCAAACCTCCATCTCTTACCATTTCTGAGATCTGTTTGTTCATACGGACGGACGGACAGACAGACAGACAGACAGACGGACATGGCTGATCAAGAATATATATACTTTATAGGGTCGGAGATGATTCCTTCTGGCTGTTACATACTTTTGCACAAACTTAATATACTCTGTATAGCTTTGGTACAGAGCACCGGTCGGTCGAAAAAGTAGTTTTAGTGAGAAAAACTTTTATGTTTTCAATGGTAGCGTCTTATTACTTTCCACTTATGAGTATTATCAGCTTCCACATAATTTTGGGGAGTTAGGACAAAATCGGATAAATATATCGTATAGCTGCCATATAACAAACCGGCAAGAAATTGGTCTATTGTTGAGTTTGGGAAATAACTCAACTGAGAATGTCCGTCGAAAATCATTTAAAACCTTAATTTATATAAATTATACAAGCTGCAAGGGTATATAACATAGCTCGTAAGGTAGGTAGGTAGTTCCGGCTGGCCCTTTGTAGGGACCACACATAGACCTTACGGTCCTTAGTGAGGCCGGGTGGCTTTTCTGGGTACCATTAGAAATCCAAGAGGATGTTTGACGTTTTGGCAAATGCCAATAGTTGTTTGGGAGACCTCCTTGCCGCCTCTTCAAGAGAGGTGAGACTTGGGGAGTGCAGATGTCTTAGTCTCGTCTTAGCGATCGCTGGGCAGCTGCAGATAAGGTGTTCCAGAGTTTCAACGACTCCAGGTTCCTTACATTTCCTGCAGATGTCCGTTGTCGTGATGCCTAGCTTTTTCGCGTGAGCAGCTGCTAGGCAGTGACCAGTTAGTATGCCTATAAGCTGTCTACAGTCTCTTCTTTGGAGCTGTAGCATATAGTGCGTGAGTTTTTTGTCTCTTGTCTTGCACATAATTTTTGAGATTCTGCAGCCGGTTGTGTTCTTCCACTTTTCCTCTGCTTCTTTCTCCGCTATCTCCTCCATTTTGCTGTGTAGCGTCTGTACGGAGATAGATATGTTTAGTGCGGTTCCGGCTTTTGCAAGACTGTCAGCCATTTCGTTTCCATCAATGCCCGGGTGGCTGGGAATCCAGTAGATTTGCACCTTTCTAGAGATGCTGAGGGAATCTATTGCCTCCCTGCTTGCCAGAACATTTTTGGAGTTAATGGTGTGTCTCTGCATTGCTTTGATTGCCGCTTGGCTGTCAACGTATATGTTTATTCGTAAGCTCGTAAATAACTCTCAATCATTTTTTCAGTTCGCTCTGCTCACGTCACTGATCGAAAAACCAAATATAAAAGGTGATCGAGCTTCCCGCAATGTGTTCTGTTATCGCGCTCACTATTAAGTGGCTGTGGTTGACCACACAGCACTGATCGATCTGACAGCAACCGAATTACAGGCCCAACTCAGTCAATTGGTCTTAAATTGCGTGCTTCTCGAAGACTAAACTCTCAAAATGTTATTTGAAAAGGTTGCAGACTCAAGAGTTGCGCCAGAGTTTAACATAAGCAGAGGGAGAGAGTCTTTGCGAGAGAGAACGAGAGAGCGCGTATAGTTCGTCTTATACATTCATATCGTTAGCCGAGCCTTACACACCGATGCATACCAGTGTTGCCAAATCAGCTTTTTTCCCGTCATTTCTAGCTTTTTTTAAAACCGTATTGCGGGAAAAATTTAGAAACAGCGGGAAGCGGGAATTCTGGCTTTTTGAAAAATGATTTCGGCTTTTTTCAGCTTTATTTTTGTTTTGGAGTCATTTGAAAAACTTATAAGCAAATCGATAGTTTGTCACCTCTGTGACTCATTTATCGACCCTAATTGCCACTTCTAACGTTCAGAAAACAGTTATCTCAAAGTGCTAGCCAAGCTTACAGATCGTTTGACAAAAATGCTAAAAGGTTTTCAAACAAAAATGTAAATTCTGGCTGCAGAAACCGGAGTTTAAGGCTTGGCTCAGCAAGAATGAATCTGATACCTCTTCAGTTTACTGCAGTTATTGCAAATGCACAATATGACAATGTAAACTTCACTAAACTTCAACTTTAAAAAAATGTATTATTTCATCAGATACTAATATTAATCTAATACAAGTAGATGATTTTGAGGAAATTGTTTTCAAAGATTTATGCTTCATATGTATAGCGATTTGGAGCAATCTATTCGAGACTGCTGCACCAATTTCTAAGTTGAGCTTATAAAGCAACTGAAGCTTAGGTACTGATCTACTTTTTGGATTTTCACAAAATTCATTGTATTAATCAATTAAATTGATTTTAGTTTACCTGGCAATCCTACCTTTCTTTAACAATATGACATATTTTCGGTTGACAACATTCTACGACCAAAAAACAAAGCATTGTTACCATTTTGGAAGTATTTTTCGTAGAAGATATCGGAAAATTAAGGGTCAATGTATTGATATACATTTAGTAAAACGGAAGAACGATGATGAAACTAAAGTTTTGGAGTAAAGTAATCGATTCCAAGGACTTTGGAGGTAATCAAAGACTTTTTGAGTTAGCCTCGTTTGCGATTCAGATGTTGCTCTTGTCATGGTCCAACGCTGAAGTTGAAGCTGAAGTTGTAAAATCAAGACTCAGAAATCTAATGAAGGTGAGCACGCTCAACTTAATATTATGTATAAGATATTGGAAATTAGTGAAACTGAAATTAGAATATTACATTCAAAATATTATATGTGTAGTTACAGATACGGGTTACGTCGACATGCTGCGTCGATTATAAGGACCTTTCTAGTTACCTTAAGCTAATAGGCACAACTAAGGCCTACGACAAAGATGGGGACGAGGAATTTCATAACTTTGATGATATATTAAATATATTTTAAATATATAATTGCATAAATAATAAGAAAAGCTATGCGCTTTTTTTCCAGCTTTTTTGTCGTGAAATACAGCTTTTTTTCCCTCTCCGCCCCGCCGAAAACGGATTTTTTTTCTTGCAAAAGTTGGCAACACTGTTACACACCGATGCATACATACGAAGAAGACCTTTTGAATTCGGGAATTAGGCCAAACGGTCCCAAAAAGACCTAAGAGGAAAAAAATCAAAAAAATGTGTTTCTCTCCTCTCACAACTAGAAGCATAGAGCGTAGTTAAAGGTTATTTCGGTACCTCTTTTCAATGTGGTCGCACGAAAGCTGTCGTTTTCTGACAAAGGCAAACGGGGGGACCGATTTTTGCGACCTCTGGTATATAAACTTTGGTCGAGCCAAAGTTAGATTTCTTCTACTTTGTTTCTTTGATTTGTCAGATCAAAGCGCTTACCTTCATCATTAACAGTTGGCTTCTTTTTTGTTCTTTTTAGCTGCAAGTGTGTCCCAAGCGTGTCTGCATATCGACAGTGGGTGTGCGCAAGGATCTATACCGACGCGATCCGAATAAGGTGCCCATAACGGATTTCTTTGGTGCCATACGACCCACACGCGTCTCCACCGAACGCATCAATGTTACCCTGGCCAATGAGGAGTATGTTGAATGTTTCTCCCCCCACTCCCACTCCCTCCATATACTAATTTCAATCTCCATTTTACAGTGATTTCATTGCTGGCGCAAGCGCACACGACTCGGCGGCCAACACCAAGAAGAAATCGTTCAAAATACTCATCGAGCCACAGTTTCCGGTGGAGCTGCTTAAATGATTTTTGTGATAATTGTAATTTTTATTCGTAAATACATCATTTCATTATTAAATACATTGTGTAATTGATGAAATTTATACGTGATCTCGAATCGTGCTTTAAAAATTCTCAATTATGGGCTTAGTTCGTTTCTGTTTCCTTTTGGGTTTTTTCTTAAATCAATTTTGTTTCGTGTGTTGTTGTGTGGTTCTCTACAGTCAATCAATCAATATCAATATCAATCCATCAAGTAACATTCATATCAAATCCAAAAATAAACAAAAACCATAGTGTATACATTATATAGACTTATATAAAACGGTGGAGATCGGCCAAGGATGCTCCACATAGAATTGGAAATGCACAAAAAACAGTATTTATATTTCGATTAGTTGCATTTTGCATTTTGCATGTATTTCAATTTTCTAATTCGGGTGTGTGTGTGTGTGGGTATAACATATATGTGTGTGTGTGTGTGTGAGTGTTCGTCCTAACAACTCAAGATCATTCTATGTACCTTTTTTTTTGTCTCTATGTTTATTTTTATATACTTTATATATATAATTATTAAGTGTGTTTCGTATTTCATTAGCAATTGCCTCAGTCCCTTTGATGTGATTATTTCGAGTATTTTATTTTTGGGGGGATCAAGAGAGATTAAGCACCATCATAAGTTGTCATTTCGATTTCTTTTCTTTTTTTTTGGAGGGGGGGATGTGTTGTGATTAACTGAAATTGAGCCTGGAGGTGGACTGCTGACTGGTTTTTACTTTTTTACTTTTGTTTTGTTTTGAAATTGGCTAACTAATTCTTTTGTCCGACAGCAGTGTGTGTGTGTGTGTGTGTGTGGTAGAACGAGGAGAGGGCGGGCGGGGGTATTTTCCAATCATGTGTTTTCTGTTCGTTTACAAATTACATTTTAAAGTCTAACACTTAATTCTTATTATACGATAACACGCTGTGCAAAAATATGTGACTTTTTTTCCATCTGTTTTTCATCTTTTTTTATTTTGTTTTCTCTACAAAAAATGTTAATTGTTCTCATTATTATTATTATTATTTGTTTTAAATGGTTTTTCTATTTAAAAAAAAAAAAAATTCACTCTACAGCTTATTTAAAAAAACACAAAAAAAAAAATTGAAAAAATTTGAGAAAAAAAAACCCAAAAATCAACCAAGAAAATAACATTTAAAGGCAATTTGATGTCAGACTCTTGCTTGTTGAAATATTTCTTAGAATTATTTTTATGTTTTTTTTACTATTTATTCTTTATCTTAGCTATATGTGTATGCTTAATCCGTTTCATTATGTATTGTATTTAACTATTTATGTGTGTGTGTGTGAGGGAGGGAGGGAGGTAGGTAGCGAGGGAGGTAGGGAGAGTGAGCAGGATTAGGGCTTAGCTATCTACAAACGTTTTAAGAGCTCCTTTTTCACTTTCGCACAAGTTTTGCGGTTTCAAATCGCAAGAAAAAACAAGTTTGCTAAAGTGAATATTTCAACATTTCTTGGGCAACACAAAATTACACTTAAAATTTAACAAATTTTGTACTTGAATGTCAATTATTATACCTTCCCCGGGTCTAAAGTACACACCTACCAAAGTCAAAACCTACCATCTTTTTGTTGATTATAAACAACATACCAAAAACCAATTTTACCCGTTGCTTTTATGGAAAAGATGGAGAAAAACATTAATGCACATCAGAGAACTGCAATGCGTAGTCATTAATGCGTACTACGCATGTAGTAGGCTACGCATACGCACACTACGCATCAGAAAAAAACTGAGTATGCGTAGTACGTAGACGCAAAAGTTGAAATACGCATACGTGTACGCTGAAGCACTATGAAAAGTACGCACTAAATACGTACTCAAACTGAGCAGTAGGCACGGTAGGCAAAATGCTTCATTATACCCTTGCAAAGGGTATTATAATTTTGCCCAGAAGTTTGCAACGCATGGAAATATTCATTTCCGACCCCATAAACTATATATATTCTTGATCAGGGCGACGAGCTGAATCGATTGAGCTTTGTCCGTCCGTCTGTCTGTCTGTCTGTCTGTCTGTCTGTCTGTCCGTCTGTCCGTCTGTTTCTACGCAAACTAGTCTCTCAGTTTTATAGCTATCGAGCTGAAATTTTGCACAGAGTCTTCTTTTTACTGCACGCTGCTAATATGTCGGAACCGACCGGATCGGATGACTATATCTTATAGCTGCCATAGGAACCATCGGTCAAAAAATGGGTCTTAGTGAGAAAAACTTTTTTGTTCTTAATGTTAGCGTTCCCAAACACGGTCATTATTAATATTATATGCTTTCAAACACATTTGCAAATTTTGGTCAAAATCGGATGACTATAACATATAGCTACCATGGGACCGATCGTTCGGAAAATGGGTCTTAGTGAAAAAACTTTTTTGTTTTCAATGCTAGCTTCATAAAACTCGGCGATTATTGATATTATATGTATTCAAACAGATTTGCAAATTTTGGTCAAAATCGGATGACTATATCTTATAGCTGCCATAGGACCGATCGGTCGGAAAATGGGTCTTAGTGAGAAAAACTTTTTTGTTTTCAAGTAAATCGTTCTTAAAGTCGGTGATTCATAATATTGAACGCTTTCAAACTAATTTGAAAAAGTTGATCGACATCGGATGACTATATCTTGTAGCTGCCATAGGACCGATCGGTCGGAAAATGAGTCTTAGTGAGAAAAAACTTTTCTGTTTTAAATTTCATCTTTCTTAAACTCAGCGATTGTTAATTTGCGCTGTAGCTAGGGTCACGTGGCCCTCGTTTAACCTGAAGCGAACCAAAGTAGGAAAAACATCTCACTTCTGGTTGGGGCCTTAACGGGTCACTGCCTCATCGGCAGGCATGCAGCACGCTTAGGCGTCGCTCACAACGACTTCTGTAGAAGCTGCAAGTAGTGTGAGGAAGAGGAGGAAACATTACTGCATCTTCTTTGCCATTGTCCAGCTCTTAGTAGAAGGAGACTCAAAACTCTTGGCCACCCCTTTCTACTCAATCTCTCGGAAGTGTCCGAGATAGAGTTACCGTCTCTACTGAAATTCTTAACGTTGTCACATTGGTTCAGTCGGGAGGAACGAACCCTGGTTTAAATAGGGAACTATATGGTATCTTCTTCTTATTCTTCTTTATTGGCCCAATGTTGCATCACAACCGCTTGACGGTCTTGGCCTCTGCAATGAATGCCCTCCACTCGCTTCTGCATTGTGCGAGCTGGCACCAGTTGTTCACACCAAGGTTGGAAATGTCTTTCCGCATTTGATCATCCCATCTTAGTGGTGGGCGACCCCTCCTGCCTTGTCCTCCAAAGTCAGCCGCCTTCGCTTTGTACGTCTTTTTTACTAGAGCTTCTTCATCCATCCGGATTACATGTCCTAACCAGCGCAGCCGCTGTTGCTTTATGCGCTTAACTAGACTGATGTCCTTATAGAGCTCATACAGTTCGTGATTCATTCGAATGCGATGGATACGCCAACTTTTAAAGGTCCATATATCCTACGAAGGATTTTTCGTCTCCTCATCCTTCTCATGCTTCTGCGCCGTATTGCAGGACTGGGATGATGAGCGACTTGTATAGCGCTATTTTTGGTTCTTCGAGAAAAGGCTCTGCTCTTGAACTCCCTACTGAGCCCGTAGTAGCATCGGTTTGCAAGAGTAATTCTTCTTCGGATCTCCAGGCTGATGTTGTTGTCGCCGGTAATCATCGTCCCGAGGTAGACTAAATCCTCTACAACCTCAAAGTTGTACTCCCCCCATAGTAACAAATTGTCCAAGACGCGTAGACATCTTGTCCGTGGATACTAGGTACTTTGTCTTGTCCTCGTTTACCGCTAAGCCCATCAGTTTAGACTGCTTCTCAATCTCTGAAAACGCCCTGCTTACCGCCCGCTCGTTTTTGCCGATAATGTCAATATCATCGGCGTATGCGAGTAGCATTAGATCTTTATAAAACATGGTGCACGAGCTGTTGACATTTCGACACTGGCTTAGTATATGCTCCATCAGTAGATTAAAGAAGTCACACGTTAGGGTATCATCCTGCCTAAAACCTCTCTTGGTATCAAATGGTTCGGAGAGGCTCTTTCCTATTCTCTCTTCTCAACTTCATCATGCAAAGTCGAACGTACTTTGCTGGTATACCAAAGGTAGACAGGGCGTCAAAGAACCTTGACCTTATCGGTGTGTCAAAGGATGATATGGTTTATTAGTAGTTTCTTAAACACTTAGCTGATTTGTTACCATGAAGATCTGGTAGTACCCTGGTTGCTAGTGTTAATAATGTTGATGGTGTTAACAGCAGGGAATCAAACCGGAACCGTATACCGAAAAGAACCGACTGGAACCCATATTTGCAGTTTTTTGTATACCGGTATTCGAGAACCGTTATTCCTGGTACCGAAAAGACCGAAAAGAACCTTAACATTGTACCGGTACAGTTTCGGTACTAGACTGCACAGCGAGCACTGGCATTTTTTGGGACCCAGATTATAATACCACAATATTACCTGGGTAACTATTTTGGCGGATATTTATTTAAGAATTTTATTCATGTCTGTTTAAGTCCAACTAAGTGTGGAAATTAGCTCTGACACTTTATCTGAAATGGGAAACAAAGTCGAGTCATATTTCTCGCACTTGCAGCCACATTATCATACCTCAAAATAATCGATTTTGTATTCTCTATGGAAAATACAATTTTTTGTTTATATTCAATCCAATTCGAAAATATAACGTCTGAACAGTAAGAAGAAGGATGTGTAACGATATCGTCTGTAGGACAACTCAGATACGTCGCTCTTGTTGGATCATGAAAATGAACCTGTAAAATGAAATAACATATTTCCAGAGAATAAATTATATCAATGTGAAAATTGTACACCATATAAAACACAATATGGCGTATATTTCTGTAAGTAACTGAACGATATGTATCTAAATGAAAAGAATTGGGACAATACAAATAGTTCAGTATCTTCACAAATCAGTTTAATGGCATTAAACAAGGTTTGCTGAGCTTAAATCGATAACAAAGATAAAAGTCGACAAAGTTTTCAGAATTGTAGGAACTATCAAAAGATCTTTCTGCTGTACCAACTACCAAAGTGAGCGTAAGCTCCGCTGGAAAATCGGATGGATGCTCCTTGAAAATATTTTATGAAATCAAGCTACGAATGCAATTGAAAATTGATGTAAATCGAATACATCCGTATTTTTGTGTGTGTCTAGATTGCTTATCCACTTAGTCAGGTCTTAGTCTAAAAATTTCTTTAAATTGTAACGTTTCATACCGGTACGTACCGGTATACCGAAATAAAAATCAAGGTACCAATACCGAAATAATGTTAGAACCAATATAGAACCTTTTACCGAAACATAAGTAAGAACCGAAAAACGATTCGATTTGATTCCCTGGTTAACATTGTTAACAGTCACTGTCAGTTCCCTTGCTAATGCTAGCATACACACGTGCTTTGTTAACGAATCGAAAGTAGATCATCAACTCCCAATCAGACACTAGATTGTTTATTAAAACGACTGACGGAGCCGATAGCATAGAAACAGACGGACGGACGGACATGGCTATATCAACTCAGCTCATCATGCTGATCAAGAATTTATATACTTAATGTGGTCGGAGATGCTTCCTTCTATGGTTTACAAAAACATTTGGGCAATTTTAATATACCCTCTACAGGAGTATACAATTCACTCTATATTGCCGGCAATAGCTTAAATGTTCAAGCATATGAGCGAAAGGCAACAAAGACCTAGGTTCTAGACCAGAGATGGGCATGCACACATATCGTCACACTTTTCACACGCATACAAGCACAATTTGCGTTCGCCGCATTCGTGTTCTATAAATAGCTTTCAATGCTTATAGCGAACGTGTGATTTTGTGCAGTCGGCCGCGGCAGAGGTCCTATGCACACGCTGCCTCGTGTGCATTGGAACGTGGCGACGCGCCCATCTCTGTTAT